>OAMR01000947.1:262512-273831 GCA_900205405.1 Echinochloa crus-galli
TTAGTGATGGTGCTATTTGGATATCTATGATTCTTCTTATGATTCTAGACAGTGCTGATAATGAACTAACTGATTAGTGATGGTGCTAATCTATGATTCGTCTTATGATTCTAGGCAGTGCTGTAATGAACTAACTGACTATGAACTGCATACTTGCAGCTTGTGAAGAATCCTGGTCTTTTTGATGTATTAGTGATGCCAAATCTTTATGGTGACATTATCAGCGATCTATGTGCTGGTTTGATTGGGGGCTTGGGCCTAACACCAAGGTAGACTTGCTTCAAAAAAAAGGCTAAACCAATTTGGCATTGATATGATAAAGGCTCATGTTTGTTTGTTTATGCAGTTGCAATATTGGTGAAGGTGGCATTTGTCTGGCAGAAGCTGTTCACGGTTCTGCTCCTGATATTGCTGGCAAGGTGAGTAGTCATAAATGATGGCCGTTTTCTACCATAATTTAGTGTGTTTTACTTCTGCGTCTTCTCATTATGTGTTAGGGAATCAATAGCATCACCTCTTGATTCATGAGGTTTTGTGATGTTGCAAGGCAGCTCATTAATTAATTCATTTTTTCAATATGTTACACTTACACCTGAAAGTTATCTTCCATGTTCCTCCTGTTAACATCACAGTGTAGATGTACTTAACTGTACCGGACGACTTTTTTGATTGTTTCCAGAACCTTGCGAACCCGACTGCTCTTATGCTGAGTGCTGTCATGATGTTGCGCCACTTGCAATTCAACGACAAAGCAGACCGGATCCACAACGCCATCCTCCAGACCATCGCAGAGGGGAAGTACAGGACTGCTGATCTTGGTGGAAAGGCATCAACATCAGAATTTACAAACGCAGTCTGCGATCACATCTGAGAATCAGATGTAGTTTTTTTCGTTCTGATTGTTTTCATCTGCCTAATTTTTTGTTGCATATTGAGAGGAGCTTTAGCTTTAAGAGGTTAACTGGCAGCACCTCGAACTTCGTTGGGCGTTTAACACGGTTTCAGACCGTCAATAATTTTGTCACATTTCTTGCTGTTCAGAAATTCTTTCAACAATGCAATCGAGTTGGGAAATTTCTGTAATAATCTCGAAAGCATTATAGTATTAGATAGAATTTATTTCATTCACGTTCTTGGTATACTGGACCAAGTGGTTGGAATGGTAGATGTTTATTTTGGGTTCAGTCATGCTATTTAGGTTTACCATCTTTGTTTATAATATGGTTATTACATGGCTAATGGGCTCACTGTAATAACCCGTTGCTCTACGGCGAGATCAAACCGAGAATGTGAGGATTCACAGAGGAATCCGTGGGATAATCTCACGATACGGAGAGGGGCGATGAGCCCCTGCCTCCAAGACGCTCTCTCTTTCTTTCTGTTCAAGAATAGAGTCATACACGAGTCTCCTCTCTCACCCACGCCAACACTTAACCGGTTACAGATGCTGCCCCCATCCCCATTCGACAGTACGCTTCCTATTACATATTAGGGTATGATACGTTTGTCTTCCGCTGAAGGCGCTCCTCCTGTTTCCGTCTCCACTTGAGCACCAAACCTGACACCTCTCCCGGCCTCCTGAGTTGTTTGCCCCTAAACAACAGCTTCAGGAAAACGGGAACGCACGACATGGAAATCTTCCCAGGTAGCCGCCGATGCTGGAACCTGCGACCACTTGACCAACACTTGAGGAATGGCACTGTTACCTTTCTTGACGAGCCGACACTCTAGAATTTCTTCTGGGACCAATTCTTGAGCAGACAAGTCGATCAACTGAGGCAAGGTTGTATACACTGGTGTATAGTTGGGAGTAAATGGCTTGAGCACTGATCGTTGTATGTAAGGTTGGAGTTTCAACAACACCTGTTCCCCCACCTGGAACTGCCTGTCTGTTCTGTTTTTGTCAACCTGAATCTTCATACGGTTCTGTGCAGTAGCTAGATGGTGTTTGAGTAAGGCTAACTGCGCTTCACGTACCTTCAGAACGTCCACAGCTGGTGATGGATCCTGCTCTGCCAATGGCACCAAAGACCCCATGTTGGCCTCATAGCCATACAAAGCCTTGAATGGAGAACAACCCAAAAATGTGGCTGAATTGTACCACAGCTCTGCTAAAGACAGCCAGGACTTCCATTGCTTAGGTGAATCATACACAGCACATCGCAAATACATCTCCAAACACTGATTGACTCGCTCTGTCTGTCCATCCGTTTGCGGATGATAAGAGGAGCTCATAAGCAGTTTAGTATCCATCAAAGCAGACAAAGTTTTCCAAAAGGCACTAGTAAACATCATATCCCTGTCAGATACTATGGACTTGGGCAGACCATGTAATTTGACCACATTATCTAGCACCAACTTAGCCACCACTTGTGTTGTAAAAGGATGCTTCAAGGGAATAAAATGACTATACTTGGTGAATCTATCCACCACCACCAAAACTGTGTTACAATGATCAGACATGGGCAGCCCCTCTATGAAATCCAAAGAAATGTCCTGCCAAGCTCCCTGTGGAATGGACAAAGGTTGCAACAACCCTGGTACATGGACATGTTCATGCTTGGCTTGTTGACAGATCTGGCATTGTTTGATAAAATTGTCCACATCTAGCTTCAATCCTTTCCAATGAAATAGCTGCTTGAGTCTTTGATAAGTGGCCTTGGTTCCAGAGTGTCCCCCAATTGGGCTAGAATGTAATGCAGTGATGAGTCTGGTCTGTAAGGCTGAGTTGTTAGCAATCCACACTCTGCCCTTGTACCTGATCAGACCCTTGTCCAGCTCATAACCTTGTTCATTGGGACTGTGGACAGCTAATGTTGCTAGCAAAGACTGAGCAAGTGGATCAGTTTGATAGGAATTGAGCACCTCCTGAATCCATAATGGTTTAGCCTCAGATACTGGTTGGACTGAAAATAAATGACCCATCCTGGACAAAGCATCTGCTGCTTGATTTTCTTTGCCCTGCCTATACACCACTTTGAACTGAAGACCCATCAATCGGGCCATAGCCTTACGCTGCATATCAGAATGCAAGTTTTGCTCACACAGATAAGCCAACCTCTTGTGATCTGTATGAATAACAAACTCTTGTCGTTGTAAAAAAGGTCTACATCTCTCTACTGCCATAATCAACGCTAGAAACTCCTTCTCATAAATGGAAAGTTTCTGATGAACTGGCCCCAAGGCTTTGCTCATAAAAGCAACAGGTTGATCTCGCTGCATCAACACAGCTCCTATTCCCATATCTGAGGCATTTGTCTCCACTACAAAAGGAATGCTAAAATCAGGGAGGGCCAACACTGGTGTAGATACCATTGCCTTCTTCAAAGTGTCAAAAGCCTGCTGTGCAGTGTCAGACCATTGAAACTGCTTCTTCTTGAGAAGCTGAGTCAGTGGTCTCGCAATCAGCCCATAATGCTTGACAAATTTTCTGTAATACCCTGTCAACCCAAGAAATCCCCGTAATTCGGTGACATTCTTTGGAATTGGCCATTGTGCCATTGCTGCTG
This sequence comes from Echinochloa crus-galli, assembly GCA_900205405.1. Classification (NCBI taxonomy): domain Eukaryota; kingdom Viridiplantae; phylum Streptophyta; class Magnoliopsida; order Poales; family Poaceae; genus Echinochloa; species Echinochloa crus-galli. The sequence goes on from OAMR01000947.1 coordinate 266,022, forward strand.
TCTTGGCAGGGGCAGTGGAAACTCCCTCAATAGATATCACATGCCCCAAATAATCTAATTGAGTCTTGGCAAAAGAGCATTTGGACTGCTTCATATATAACTGATGCTCACGGACCTTGGACAGAACTTGCTTGATATGATTCACATGTTCTTCCAGGCTAGAGCTATATATGAGAATGTCATCTAAAAAAAACATAACAAATTTCCGCAGAAAAGGTGCCAAGACATCATTCATTAAGCATTGAAAAGTTGCAGGTGCGTTGGTGAGCCCAAATGGCATCACCCGAAATTGGTAGTGACCATGGTGGGTCTTGAATGCAGTTTTATACTCATCTTCCTCTTTCATACGGACGTGATGGTAACCAACCATCATATCCAGTTTGGCAAAATAGCGAGTATCCGCTAATTCATCTAGAATTTCATCAATGATAGGCATAGGAAATCTATTTTTGATTGTGAGATCATTTAATCTTCTATAGTCTACACGGAAACACCAACTACCATCTTTCTTTTGCACTAACAACACAAGGGGATGCATAAGGACTAGTGCTAGGAACAATTAAACCAGCAACTAACAATTGCTTAACTTGCTTTTCTATCTCATCTTTATGCAAAGGAGAATATCTATAAGGCCTAGAATTGACAGGAATAGCATTAGGTATAACAGGGATGGAATGATCATATACCCTTGGTGGAGGTAGACCCTTGGGTTCCTCAAAAACATCTGCAAACTCTTGCAAAACTTGTTGCACTTGATCAGGGACAGAATTAGTACGGTCAGCTTGAACTTGTTCCACTATTGCAAATGCCCATATATCATTCCCTCCTCCCCACTTTACCAATTGCTCACAAGAAACTTCTGTCGAAGAAATATCCCTTGGTTGAACCCCTTGCAGTTTCACCATTTGACCATTGTACAGAAATTCCATAGTTTTCTGCACCCAATGATGAGAAATGGGACTGTGGGCAGTAAGCCAATCATAGCCCAAGATAGCATCATATGTCCCCAGCTCCAATACTTGCATATCAGAAGAGAAACTATATCCCTGAATCCACCAATCCATGGCTGGCACATAAGCATCAGTGAACAAACTATCTCCATTAGCCAACTTGACTTGTCTTGGTTTGGTTGCCATAGGTGAAATTCCCACTTTTTGAAGAAAACGGGCACTGACAAATGAGTGTGAACTTCCACTGTCCACTAACATTAACATGACTTTGTTTTTGACCAATGATCTCAACCTCAAGGCATCTCCTTCTTCTGTGCCAGCTATAGCATTCAAGGACAAGGTGCAAAATTCTTCTGCCAAAGTATCCTCAATGGCTAACTGATTCAATATCTCATCAGTCAAGGTAGTGTCCAGATCATTCACCACTAAAGCATTGAGGTGACTTGGTTGCCGCTGAGGTCTTTTAGCACACTTAGCAACATGACCAGCATCAAAAGGCTCTTTGCAATAAAAACACAAGTTGTTGGCACGACAGAAATCTCTCATCTGTATTTCTTTCCCCAAGTGACTTGTAAACACCACACCTTTAGAATCAGTCTTAGAAGAATTGGTCAGGACAGGTTTCAGACCCTGACCACTCTTCTGAATTCTATGCTTAGCCCTGTCCTGAATAGTCTGTTGGATTATTGCCAATCTGGTAGCCTGTTCAATTGTTGATGGCGCCTAACCCTGCACCTGAGACCTGATGTCAGGTTTAAGGCCTTTGATAAACTGAGAAATGGAATAAGTATCTGACATGCCAGCATCATGCATGGTAATCTTGAACTGCAGTGTTTCAAACTCGGCCACATATTCTTCTACTGATCCCAACTGCTGTAACTCCAACAGATCATCTAAAGCTCTCTGATAATCAGAGGCTCCAAATTTAGTCATCACAGCTTGTTTGGCACAATCCCATGCTTGAGTTTGTAAACTTGCCGCCACATTGCAGCATTATCATCCATACACACTGAGGTTGAAATCACCCACATGGACTCCTTAATCCTGTTGATCTGGAAATAGTTCTCACACTTGTCTAACCAAATTTTTGGGCAATCACCAGTGAACCGAGGAAACACTAACTTAGGAGCATAGTGTCGTTTGTTTCCATCCTCATCATCAGAGCCACGGTGATGGAAAGAGCGATGGTGCGGTGGCTCACCTTTGGGTTGACGCGGTCCTGGTCGAAACTCCCGATGCTGACGAGATGTAGATCCCTCCGGACAGTCCTCCTGATCCTCCATCTCCTACTCCATCTGACGCAAGGTAAGTTTGGCGACTGCCTTACCTGTTGCGTCGATCTGCTGGGCCATGAATTGCTGGTCTTTCACGACTTGCTTCACTGCTGCTGTGTTCGGATCTAGGTGCGCCTCCATCTGAGTTTGCACGTTGTTGACCTCCTCCACTTGTCCAATCGCTCCATGGTGCTCCCCTGACCCGCCTCCATCACCTGAATAATGAGCTGGGACTACACGGAGGGCTTGGGAGGCACCGTGGTCGATGATGGAAACTTGAACACCAGCGCTTCGTCTGCCTTCGCCGCTATCGCTGCCGCCCCAAGATCTAGATCGACTGCGCCGCAAATCAGAGCCCGTAAGAGGATGCGTGCCCCAAGACCATGAATCCTATACCAATTGTAATAACATGTTGCTCTACGGCGAGATCAAACCGAGAACGTGAGGAATCACAGAGGAATTAGTGGGATAATCTCACGATACGGAGAGGGGCGATGAGCCCCTGCCTCCAAGACGCTCTCTCTTTCTTTCTGTTCAAGAATAAAGTCATACATGAGTCTCCTCTCTCACCCACGCCAACACTTAACCAGTTACGGATGCTTCCCCCCTCGGGCCCACTCGACAGTACACTTTCTATTACATATTAGGGTATGATACGTTTCTCTTACGTCAAAGGCGCACCTCCCGTTTCCGCCTCCACTTGAGCACCAAACCTGACACTCACGCAAACAAATAATGAAATGAAAGCAGATCCCGTCAACCCTGATTGGAATATGCATAATAGAATAATCGATATTCCATTCTCACGGGGAAGTCGTGTCGATTATGTTGTGTTATGCATGTATATGAGCTAGGAAGTTCATTTTTCTGGTTGTGGCATGTCCGTAATGCAGGCCATGGCCGACTCGATGCAAGGTTTGAAACAGCAGCGCGAAGGGCTGGATGTTGACATTACGATCACGAACGAAACTCATTTCACCATGCGAGCCGGAACAGGAAAGAAGGGTTGCTAGGATTTTGCTAGCACCACCATCCATTCAATCGTTCAGTGCACGTACAGTAGAAAGCATATAAAAGCAAAGCACAATACAGGCTTCAGCGAGTAGCACAGCAACATACATTTTGATAGCTCTGGCAACGTCATATCATTCATTGTTCTCCACCTGATCCCCAATGGCTCAGCACTATTTTCTCACTCAGTCTTGATCAACTTCTTCACAATGCTCTGAAGAGCAGGAGCACTGGCGCTGCACTTCTGATCAGCAAAGCACGATCTCCCTTCCTCAGCCGCCTTGCACAGCTGCGGATCCATGGGCACCTTACCAAGGAAAGGGACCCCCATTTCAATGCACATCTTCTCTGCGCCACCCTTGCTGCTGTCAAACACTTTGCTGCACGCCACAACCGACAGAAGCTCGGGGGCTTTCTCCCTGATGCAGTTCAGTGCCCACTCTGTAGCATCTATCTCGCCCGATTCACTTGACTTCACAAACCTGAGATCCGAAAGTGGCTGCCTCAGGCCACTCATGTTCTCCACAACACCTAACACTGGAACACCGACCTTCTTGCAGAAATTTATCTCCTTCCTCACATCGATTAGAGAGACCTGCTGTGGAGTTGTGACGATTATCGCGCCATCGATTCCTGTGGCTTGGAGGTACTGCACAATCGAGATGTGTTCATCAGATGTTCCTGGAGGTGCATCCACTACAAGATAGTCAATCTCCCCCCAGTCAACATCCTTTAAGAACTGCTTGATCAGTCCATTCTTGCGGGGACCCCTCCATATGACAGCATCATCTGGGTTAGGCAGCATGAAACCAATTGACATGACACCAAGGTTGGACTCAACATAGACCGGGGACCACCCAAGGTTGCTTTGATGAATATCCTGACCCTCCAGGCCTAACATTTTTGGGATGCTAGGGCCACATATATCTATGTCAAGAAGGCCAACCTGATGCAGAACGTGCTTTTTCCAACACCTCCCTTTCCAGACAGAACTAGTGTCTTGTGTTTCACCATAGCCATCCGCTCAACAATAGCAACCACGTCTGCAAAATACATCAGTCGATAATTAGTTTACTTAGCATAGAAGAAATAGAAGTGGAAACTAAATAGCATTCCTGCACATGTTAAGTCACCTATGGTTAACAGTATGATTACACTAAAGAGCTTGCCCAAAAAAGCCAAACTCACTAGCAAAAGGTTACTGACTACCAACATTGAGGCAATCACACAAATTTCAACAATTTAACCATGATGCTCTGCTTTGTTATTGATTACATTCAAGATTTCAGGTCAATTATCTATTTATATCACAGAATGAAGTCACATTGTGGTTTTGATGGCATAACCTTCAAAATCCACCAAGTATAATACAGGGATATAGGATGATCACATGGGATTTTCCTCATCAATCCAAATTCTCCAGTCCTTCAAATCTACTATACAAACAGATGAAAAGTATCCAAATTTTTCAACAAGCTATGCAATCCACTGGAGCAACTTTAGTAAATACTTCCACATACTGACATTCAAGTAGCATGTATCAAATTGCAAGCTCCCACATTTCATTTTCCACAGCAGGAGAGGAAAAAGAGCATAAAGCTCCAAGTAAAGTAAGAAGTTTATAATATCATAAAAACAAAAAAAATCAAAGCACATTTGTTTTCTTGCAATGTGATCTGTTAAACCTTATAGAATCTACTACCGAACAAACCCCTCAAATAGTTGGAACAAGATCCAGATATGAAACCCACACACTCTTTTAATCTTTCTCTGAGCCAAAATTAAAGATTTAGCAAAGTTTGAACCTTCAGCAGCAGCATTGTAAGCAGATTTTTATTTTTTCTTTTTGATTAGAGGGATGTGGCTTCAGGATATCAGGTGTCCCCCTGGAAATCACTAAGCCCGTGCGGCTATAGTTCAGTATGTACGCACTAACAGCTCCACGGTAATTACATAATAAGTGACACACCTTGATCCTTTCATTTTTCCATTAATCCAAATCTAGCAACTAACACCCTTAAATCTACTAACCTTCAGAAGCCACTTGTACTGATAACAAAACATACTAAATCTGCAGCTTAGCTATTGGTGATAAAATATTTACTGAACCGAACTAAGCTTATTGTCGGGAAATATAGATCAAACTAAATGATATAGGTAACAGTAAGCCAGCACCAGAGCAAGTCACAAAATTGAATAGAAATTTAATACAAGGGCATAGATGATCTAATTACCGGGATCAGGACCCTTGGGGGCAGTGGCGCAAATCTGCTGGTTGGGGCATCCAGCGCAGGCATCCGCCTTCCCCGCCTCCTCCGACTGCGTCCCAGGGCAATCTGAGCAACATCAGAAAAATCATACTTAGAAATAGTAGCAATAACCTCGAACCAAGCTTGGATGAAGAAAACCATGCAATCGGAACTGGTGCGAAAGTGCCTAATCCGTGCATATCAGCTAATCGTTTCGACCCAAGGTATCGTTCCCCTTTCTTTTGTCACGAGATGATGCAAAGCCAGAAAAAATCGACACCAAACCCATGGAACAGTGGGGAGGAGTGAAGATCGACGCCAGTAAAAGGAGAGAGGAAGCGATCTCTTACGCTCGTTGGCATCGTCGGGGACATTGCCGCCGCCGCCATTATTCATCACCGTCTTCCTTCTCGAAGCTTCCCTGTCTCTGGTGGGGTACTGGGGTTTCAGGTTTCGGCCTTTTGGGTTGTCTCGGTGGCTCGGTGGTGGGTGCAGATAAAACGCTGCCAACAATCTGCAATCAAAGCTGCAAGCCAACTGAGCAAAGAAATCCAGCCACTGATCAATCTCCCCCTGTCACGGACCTTGGCAAGGCTTGGCCGAAAGCACCCGAGGCTTGGCCTCAAGCAACTGTCACTGACCGCCCAAATTACCCTATTTCTGTCGCTGCTTACACACTGTCCAACTGAACCCAAGCACACACCCTGCATACACATAGGAATAGAGAGAGATAATAGAATTAATAAGAATATTACTAGAGGAAGGAACCTAAGAGGAGCATGAATAGGTGAGAGCTTGGAAAAGTGACTACTAGACTTAAGATAGATTTGACAGGAATTGAAACATGATAACAGCAAGAGAGTGGGATAAAAGATTTGTCATGAACATTGAGCATAGCCATCTAGAGAATCGGATATATGTATGGCTGTTAGGACAGGGCACCGATGAACTGTGGCACGCATAAATATATACTTGGCATCACAGGATATACTTGTTGACATGAAAACACCTATCATACAGGGAGATATTTGCATGGCCTAGGTTCTTTACCAGGATATGTAATCGATTCAGCACAGTACGAGCATCCGCAGAGTCTTCAATCAAGCCACAGCTTCCCTTCACTCCCACTCGAATCTGATGGAACACCGGTGGCAGTGAGGGCCGGTGAAAACTTGATGGCTCGAAGAGGCGCGCGAAGAGAAGGCGAGGAGCGGCGGCGGAGATGCGACGGTGCGTGGGCAGGCTTGCGCGGCGTAGAGGCTGGTGCGGTGGAGGAGCGAGGGCGGCGCAGATGATCGCTGGCGCGCGGAGAGGAGCGGCGGGCGGGCGGTTGGGTCAACGCGCCGTGGAACGGAAGAGAGGAGTGGGCGGCCTCGATGAAGCGGAGGGGAAACGGAAGGGCCGAGATCCACGCGGTAACTGTTTTCTCCGGACGAAGCGTTGAAGAAGGTTTTGGACCCCGGCACTGTAGACGTCGACTGATACTCTGATTTCCATAAAACGACGATGATTAAGTCGATGATACCAGCTTTTTCAGAGAGATTAGTACTACTGTGCACACCGATACATACGTTGACAGATCAAAGAAAGATACGGTGAGCTCCAGAAACATATTACGCAGCCCCTGTTACGTCGACTGTTCCGATGATTTGGACAAAAACGTCGGTGATTGCTCCGTTGACCTCCAGAACGTTTACCGCTTGAGAACCACGATCAACGGATTAAACGATGATGCGACAAAAGCGTCCACAAACGCTACTGTATGCGTGCCTGGAGGGGGGCCCTTGGAATCGGGGACCCTGGGCGGCCGCCCCGCTCGCCCCCTCCAGGGCCGGGCCTGGGTGTGAGCCTGTGGCAATTCCGCGGCCAGTGTGCGGCGGTCGGCGCAAGCAGGCAGCGAGGGGTAGATGTAGTGGCAAATGGATCGACGGTTGGCGATAACAGGTATCCAAGAAACTCACTCATCAATGAGCAGCTGGACCGGTTGCAGATTGCCATTCTACGTCTGGAAGTGTAGTAGGAGCAGGTAAGATTGTAACTCACCCTCTCTGTCGTGGGTCGCGGCCCTCCTCCGCTCGAGACGGTGTCACTCCCTGTTGTTCCTATATTTATATAATAATATTGTAATGGGTTATTTAAAGGGATGCAACGAGGGAGGCCCCTTCTCGATAAGAATATATGGAGAGCCCCTGCCCCTACCGTCCAACCCCTCTTATCGCTTCATTTTCTCCCCCACGCGCCGCCGCCCGCGCCTTCTTGACCCCGCCACCCGCGCCTCCTCGCCCCCGCCCCCCGCGCCGCCTCCAGCTCCGGCGGCGCCCCCGCT
>OAMR01000947.1:312539-334950 GCA_900205405.1 Echinochloa crus-galli
TATGATGCATGCCAGAGCTTGCATCATATCATTCTGACTTATTTTGGTACTATTCTGACTTGCATCATATCATTATATCCCATATGCCAGAGCTTGTAATAGTTTGGTACTAGTTTGCAAGGATTGTAAACACCAAGGGGCGTCTTGCTGAACCTTGTAACAAGATATTTGAAGTGTCAGGCAGATATTTGCACCGTTGAAGATAACATATACACACGGCCGTTTCTGTGTAGTGTCATCTTATCACTTTCTCCTTTTCAGAAATCTTCAGCAGAGGGGTAGTACAAGGGGAGCAGCTGAGCAAGAATGGCGGCACCATGCTCACTTGGACTTCTCCACTCCCCGTCCTTCACTGCGGCCAAGTGCCAGCCGGTGGCGAGCCGGGCAGCGGCGCGGTGGGCGCCACGAGCACTGTTCACCGTGCGCGCCTTGGCCTCTGACGCCGCCAACAAGGACACCGTCCTCAAGGCTTTCCGCGAGAACAAGGCTCTCAAGGTTTATCTTTCTCTGTGTCTATTCAACTTATCTTTTGATGCCAACGTTTACGCACCATTTGGAACACGAGCTTCATTTGTTTTCCAGTAAAAAGTATATGAAATGTGTGCGTTACAGACATAGCATTAGGATGCAGCAAGCTGCACATGTTACTTTCCGTAGAGTAGAAATGTGCAGATGTACTGCCGTCTTCAGCATAAGGCGATGGTATTTTTCGTGTTTGGATGGGTTTTCCTTACTGAATACTGATACTGACCGGCTTATACAGATCATTTCCGGGCTACAGAACTTCGACAGGAGCAATGTTGCATCTGTTGTCACAGCTGCAGATAAGGTGTTGATGATGCATCTATCTTTCAATGTTTATTATTTCACATGGCATGCTGAGCTTTGGTAACAAAGTCAACAGAGGAGACGACCCCCTGCTGTTCCGAAGTGCATTTTTGTGGAGATCCACTCCCCTATATTTTATTCCTGTTATACTCATTTGGACCAGTGCCACGAGCCCTCGAGACCACCAATAAACATTGGAAGCTTTTCTGAGGCAGGGGATCTGTGTCATGTGATCCACTCGTGAAGGATTGTTAAAGCGCAGACCAGGAATGATTCTCTAATATGGGTACCAAATGAGCCCATAAGAATGATTACCTTCATGAAAAATGGTCTTGCAACCTGATTTTCTAGAGACTCCAGAATATGAAAAGAGGCACATTATTTGGGATGTGCAGACATGCAGTTTTATAGTGCTCTAGCATGCTTTTGAACAGGGCAATCCAAGAAGAGATGGAACATATTAGTACACAGGGTGTAGTTATTACACGGAAGGTCCTTATTTTTCCTTCTTAGGAGGCTCCTTGTATTCCGTGTCTTTTAGAAGTAACCAAAAGAAAACCTTATGTTTCATTTGACAGCAACTCTCTTCCATAACCAAGAGTGAGCAGGATGAACTGCTATATGATCAAAAAATCTTATATAAAGCCTTTTGAGCACTGTAATTGCCGCTTCCCCAAATATAAGTCTAAATGTTGTTCTCATCGATGAGATTATAATTATTAAGGTGTTGCCGCAGGATCAAAAATTGATCATACATAGGCTTCGGTGGATAAAGGAAAGTGGAAAAAATTATGCAATCTTGTTGTCAGAGTAATAGATTTGTTTCTGCAAACGAAATCAAAGGAAGATGTGTTAGGGGATTAAACCGCTCTAAAGGTCTGGCCATAAAGCTTTGTATTTCCCATTCATGGGAGTGTCAGAAGTTATACCCTTGGCTCTCGATGTAGTTGTAGCAACCATCATTTGGTACCAAGGCAGCAATCTTGTTTTTTCGCAAGCTCAACACGATCACAGTTACTAATAGGAGAGTTTGGCAGCTTGGACCCAATACCACTGGTCCACTGCAATGTGTATAGTGTCAATTTGATCCTTCACTGCACAATGTAAAAAAAGTAAATTATAAATGGCTGCGAAATCTTCTCCATATTTTTATAAATGGCTGCGAAATGTTCTCCATAGGTAGTAGCATCATTAATACATAGTTATATCCTTGTAGTCACTACCAATGATTGTAGAGGAAAATTTGGTTGAATAAATATATCTGAAACAGCACAACATTAATTCCTTTGCAAAACATAAGGTAGTAACATAAGCTTGTTAAATTGTTCGTGCCTTTGGATATATTGCTAAAGTTGAAATATTCAGATTTCACAAACATTTTGAATATCAAACTTGTTATAAACAACCAGAACTATCAGGATATCATAAATATCACTAACTTCAAGGCTTAGTACACACATATCATAAATAGGGGAAAATACCAATTACCTTGCAGTGCCTTGAACATTATGTTGGGTAATAGTAAAGCTAAAACCAATGCTTCACTTGATATGTATGGTTGCGCCAAACCTAATTGTAGTTGTTTCAGCTGTCTCCCATATATTTCTAAGTTTTTTGTGGCTAAAAAAGAAATGTCAGCACCTGATTCTCTGCTATTGAACCATATATAGTAGCTGCACTATTTAAGTAAAATGGTACTCAAGGAGTATATGAGAATAGAAGAAAAGTAATTTGTACGATAACGATATAGCAGCCCTCAAGGAAACTAATTGTAAAGCATAACAAGAGGAGGTATTATTCTTAGAACAGACGACACACTGCTAGAGACGGATTAGCGTGGCGGTGGCGGCGGAGCGCCGCCGGAGCCGATGGCGGAGGAGGCGGAGCAGACGGCACCGACGGGTTAGCGTGGCCGTGGCGGCGGGCGGCGGCGGAGGCGACCGAGGTCGCCGGAGCCTGACGGCGGGGGTTGCCATGGGGAGAAGATGCGAGGGTCGCGCCGTCGCCTTAACGCGTGACGGGTCGCGCGATAAAGCGATCCGATTTTAATGGATACATTTTTGCTTTGGGCTGAGCGTTGAGGTTGTTTTAGAGTCAAAACCATTAATACTTTTGTATTTTATTTATTTTATATTTATAATATGACAGTATATTTAATTATTTATATAAATAAACTTCATCCGTAGGGTCATATTTGCTAGTAAATAAATAGAAAACGTGGCAGCTTTGAATAATCGGTAGCTTGACGACAACTCCAGCGGAGCCTTCTTTTGAACCCGACCTCACATGTGAGGGGGAAAACGCAAAAAAATGTCACCAACCGGTATCTCATCAGACCCCCGACGGATGAGAGGACCTCTCCCGAGCTCTTATCCGGCGACGACGCCAAACGACCGCCCTTCCCGCGCCTGGACGGAGTTCTCCGCTCGCCTGCAGGTATGTCCATCTCCGCATCTCTGCTCTCCACTACCTGCTTGCGCCGCCAATCCCGCCACGATTTGGCGCATCGGCGCCCTGTCCCCCGGCCGATTCGGGGGCGGCCTCTGTAGCAACACTAAATTTACCGTTGCAATCCATGTAATAGAAACTCTGTGGTTACATACATGTAATAGAAACTTGGGTTTTCTTCTTCTTCTTCTTCCCTATGATGCATGCCAGAGCTTGCATCATATCATTCTGACTTATTTTGGTACTATTCTGACTTGCATCATATCATTATATCCCATATGCCAGAGCTTGTAATAGTTTGGTACTAGTTTGCAAGGATTGTAAACACCAAGGGGCGTCTTGCTGAACCTTGTAACAAGATATTTGAAGTGTCAGGCAGATATTTGCACCGTTGAAGATAACATATACACACGGCCGTTTCTGTGTAGTGTCATCTTATCACTTTCTCCTTTTCAGAAATCTTCAGCAGAGGGGTAGTACAAGGGGAGCAGCTGAGCAAGAATGGCGGCACCATGCTCACTTGGACTTCTCCACTCCCCGTCCTTCACTGCGGCCAAGTGCCAGCCGGTGGCGAGCCGGGCAGCGGCGCGGTGGGCGCCACGAGCACTGTTCACCGTGCGCGCCTTGGCCTCTGACGCCGCCAACAAGGACACCGTCCTCAAGGCTTTCCGCGAGAACAAGGCTCTCAAGGTTTATCTTTCTCTGTGTCTATTCAACTTATCTTTTGATGCCAACGTTTACGCACCATTTGGAACACGAGCTTCATTTGTTTTCCAGTAAAAGATAGATAAAATGTGTGCGTTCCAGACATAGCATTAGGATGCAGCAAGCTGCGCATGTTACTTTCCATAGAGTAGAAATGTGCAGATGTACTGCCGTCTCCAGCATAAGGCAATGGTATTTTTCGTGTTTCTGATACTGATAGGCTTATACAGATCATTTCCGGGCTACAGAACTTCGACAGGAGCAATGTTGCATCTGTTGTCACAGCTGCAGATAAGGTGTTGATGATGCATCTATCTTTCAATGTTTATTATTTCGTTCTTGCTGACTTCTTTGGGACTAAATAATGTGAAAAATGAGGACGAGAAGGTCTTGCCTGGTTCCTTTGTAAAGAAATATGAAAATAGTATCGAAAGCAATCACGAAACATGTTATGTTATATATTGCTGTCTGTTAGAGGTATGCAGAATTAAAGATTGTGTCACTGATGATTTTTTCAAAGAACTCTAAAATTACACGGCAGGTCACAACTCAGGATCCGATGTGCCGGAACAACACTCCTTAATTAGTGTTCATCCAGTATGTTCATTATGAAGTATCTCTGGAGAAATCATTATCAAAGCAAGCTAGCTGTATCATCTACCTACTCTCTTGAAATACAGTAAACATCTTCGAAAACAAGGAAGCAACCTATATTAGCTATAGCTTTCCAATATATGTGAACTTTATTAAGAAAAACAAGGAAGCAACCTAGGTTAGTTAAAAATGCCTTAGTTATGCAAACCTTGTCTAAGAAAAGTCTCAGCAAATTTTAATCTGGCAGGTGTTGATGATGCATCTATCTTTCAATGTTTATTGTTATAATGTTTAAAGTTTCACTATTAGCTATGCAAAATCTGGCAGGGGTCCATTAAAAGGGCCTCTTTCATTTAGCGAATTGTGAAGTAAAATTTGTCTGAACCAGAAAATAACGATGTTACTTATCTCACTTTGGATCGGCAACCATATATTAATATATTAGATTCAACTTCAAGTATAATAAGATACATGCTATTATATTCATGATCATTTCATATTTGGATGGAAATGTCACTCATCAGTCATCATAACAAATTTGATCTACCTTTCTTAATGGTTGTAGGGAGGCGCCACCCATGTTGACATAGCATGTGACGCGGACTTAGTAGAGCTTGCTCTGGATCTTACCAGCCTTCCGGTAAGCTATCCATTCATAGGGTTGATTAGGATGTCAATCGGTTTCGGAAGGAGAGTAATGCATTTGAGCATTGCATATTGCAGATTTGTGTCTCGTCTGTAGATCCTTCAGCGTTCCATTCTGCAGTACAAGCTGGAGCTAAAATGGTCAGGCTATAAACTTTGGATGAGAACTACACAAAAAATTCAAAAAGGCATTTAAAAATCCTTCCATAAACCTTCTTTCTTGCAGGTTGAGATTGGAAACTATGATTCCTTTTACGAGATGGGCATCGAGTTCTCTTCTGAGCAGGTGCTCACTAAACCTGCTAAATTTGCTGTTTTGGATCGCTACTGAAACATAATCCACATGTTGAATAATAAGAGAAAGGTACATGTGTGATTCATTTCAGATACTGAAGCTGACAAGGGAAACCAGGAAGATGCTTCCAGGCATCACCTTATCAGTAACAGTTCCTCACACACTGAGCCTGCCAGATCAGGTATATGTTCATAGCCGACCACTACACTTAGTTAACAAGTCTTCTGGAAGGAACATAACTGACACATGCTTTAGACTGGGCTAAGGCCTTATTTAGATGCAAAATAGGGGGTGAGGATTTGGGGTTTGGGGTCACTTCGTAATCATTACGTCACTGTAGCATTTCGTTTGTATGTGTAAAAAATTGTCCAAAAATTGTTTAATTAGGCTCAAAACGTTCGTCTGGCAGAGTACAATAAAACTGTGCAGTTAGTTTTTGATTTCATCTACATTTAGTACTCCATGTATGGTCGATATTTTGATGTGATGAGAATCTTCTTTTTGCATAGTAAACTTTGGATTTGCTTTTTGTAAACTAAACAAGGGCTAATTTCGATGCTTATTGGCATGCAGACGACACTTGCAGAGCTACTCAAGAGGAAGGCGCTGATCTAGATGTGTATAAGAGACAGTCCTTACTGAATGCTGATACTGACCGGCTTATACAGATCATTTCCGGGCTACAGAACTTCGACAGGAGCAATGTTGCATCTGTTGCCACAGCTGCAGATAAGGTGTTGATGATGCATCTATCTTTCAATGTTTATTATTTCGTTCTTGCTGACTTCTTTGAGACTAAATAATGTGAAAAATGAGGACGAGAAGGTCTTGCCTGGTTCCTTTGTAAAGAAATATAAAAATAGTATCGAAAGCAATCACGAAACATGTTATGTTATATAATGCTGTCTTCTAGAGGTATGCAGAATTAAAGATTGCGTCACTGATGATTTTTTCAAAGAACTCTAAAATTACACGGCAGGTCACAACTCAGGGTCCGTTGTGCCAGAACAACACTCCTTAATTAGCGTTCATCCAGTATGTTCATTATGAAGTATTTCTGGAGAAATCATTATCAAAGCAAGTCAGCTGTATCATCTACCTACTCTCTTGAAATACAGTAAACATCTTCGAAAACAAGGAAGCAACCTATATTAGCTATAGTTTTCCAATATATGTGAACTTTATTAAGAAAAACAAGGAAGCAACCTAGGTTAGTTAAAAATGCCTTAGTTATGCAAACCTTGTCTAAGAAAAGTCTCAGCAAATTTTAATCTGGCAGGTGTTGATGATGCATATATCTTTCAATGTTTATTATTATAATGTTTAAAGTTTCACTATTAGCCATGCAAAATCTGGCAGGGGTCCATTAAAAGGGCCTCTTTCATTTAGCAAATTGTAAAGAAATATTTGTCTGAACCAGAAAATAAAGATGTTACTTATCTCACTTTGGATCGGCAACCATATATTAATATATTAGATTCAACTTCAAGTATAATAAGATACATGCTATTATATTCATGATCATTTCATATTTGGATGGAAATGTCACTCATCAGTCATCATAACAAATTTGATCTACCTTTCTTAATGGTTGTAGGGAGGCGCCACCCATGTTGACATAGCATGTGACACGGACTTAGTAAAGCTTGCTCTGGATCTTACCAGCCTTCCGGTAAGCTATCCATTCATAGGGTTGATTAGGATGTCAGTCATAATCGGTTTTACCCGGAAGAAGAGTAATGCATTTGAGCATTGCATATTGCAGATTTGTGTCTCGTCTGTAGATCCTTCAGCGTTCCATTCTGCCGTACAAGCTGGAGCTAAAATGGTCAGGCTATAAACTTTGGATGAGAACTACACAAAAAATTCAAAAAGGCATTTAAAAATCCTTCCATAAACCTTCTTTCTTGCAGGTTGAGATTGGAAACTATGATTCCTTTTACGAGATGGGCATCGAGTTCTCTTCTGAGCAGGTGCTCAAAGGGAAACCAGGAAGATGCTTCCAGGCATCACCTTATCAGTAACAGTTCCTCACACACTGAGCCTGCCAGATCAGGTATATGTTCGTAGCCGACCATTACACTTAGTTAAAAAGTCTTCTGGAAGGAAAATAACCCACAAATGCTTTAGACTGGGCTAATTTCGATGCTTATTGGCATGCAGATGAGACTTGCAGAGCTACTCGAAGAGGAAGGCGCTGATATCATCCAAACCGAGGGTGGAAAATGTTCTAGCCCTACAAAGCCTGGAGTGCTTGGATTAATTGAAAAGGTATGATAAACCTGGAATAAAAGATAGTGTGTTGTATCTAGTTGATTTTTTGTTGCACCACAATTAAAAACTAATGTTAAAATTGGTAGGCAACACCCACACTGGCCGCAGCATACTCCATCTCTCGGACTGTCAGCATTCCAGTGATGTGCTCATCAGGCTTAAGCTCGGTGACTGCACCAATGGCAGTAAGTGCAGGAGCTGCTGGAGTGGTATGTACTAATGTATACCTGAAGTTTTTTTTGAAAAAAAAACAGCTATGTCATTTTACAAAAGCCGGTTTTTGTTACACTGACTGCAGGGAGTCGGTTCTGCTATTAACAAACTCAACGACGTTGTGGCTATGATCGCTGAGGTGAGAAGCATCGCACAATCAATGGGGCTGCTTTCAAGAAACGTATCAGAAAACTTGAGAACAGTTCATCACTAGTGACTAGGGCCTAGGAATCAATCTTTTGCCTTTTTCTGAGCGAACTTGAACGGTCAATAAGGAAGCAGAGGATGCAGCAGCTCTGTATTTTCTCACAGGTGCCTTTTGTTGTGGATGTGATTAAGGTGAAAGCGCCGTAGAAGTGCTGCCTTGATCAATAGAAGTTGTAAGGCCTCCCTTGTTTTCCATGTGCCTCTTTATCACTGCAAGTGTCGTTGAGCTCACAAGGAGCTTCAGATAGGTGTTGGATTTGTGGCCTTGTGGGGGACATGAAACTGTCTTAGAGGCATCTAAACTTTACTTTAGAATGCTTCACATTTGTTGAGAATAGAATGGAACGGGAAATATATATATATATATATATTATAGAAGAGTCAATATCTAGAACCAACAAACGAATCATATAACCATAACAAAAAAATGCCATAGCATCAATACGGGTGTGATATCAAATAATCTAATTTACAGTGATATCATGTTACCAATGAAGATAAAAAACTAAGAATTATCCCTGCCGAGACTTCGACTCTAACTACAATTATGTTATATTGTACGCATTTTGGATTCAAGAAAGATGGCTTAGAGAAGATTAAAATGGAAGAGAAGAGCTATGTGCTAGCAGTGAAGTGAATAGCTACTGGAGTTGCTATGTAATAAATGAGGAACAGAGGACAAGTACATTCAATAAACTCAAGAAACAAACATGTCCCACAATTGACAATTCTTGCCTGTTGAGTAGTCAACGGCATCATTATTTTTTCCCTAAATTGTAAGGATGTGTTGTTTCCTCATCCATAAGCCGGTAGTAAATTTGTTGTGCATTTATTTCAAAAAGAAAAATGGTGAATTTTGGGGAGACACAAACATGTCAAAGTCGATTTTAGAAGAATATCAAGCATCAACCAAAATTATAGAAATTTGTATTCAATTTTTGAGATAAGATTGATTCTATTGTGAGGGGAAGAGACATTTCACCCGACACTGTTATTGTTATTCGGCTCAATTTCACCATTGTGTGGGGAAGCGGAAAACTAAAAGAAAAGGAGCATAAACTTGAGGGGAAAAAGGATTGGTATAAGTAGGGGTAGGTGTAGTAGTTTTGATTATTTGTGCATTGTCATAACGACTAGGGCCTAGGAATCAATGTTTTGCCTTTTTCTGAGCGAACTTGAACAGTCAATAAGGAAGCAGAGGATGCAGCAGCTCTGTATTTTCTCACAGGTGCCTTTTGTTGTGGATGTGATTAAGGTGAAAGCGCCGTAGAAGTGCTGCCTTGATCAATAGAAGTTGTAAGGCCTCCCTTGTTTTCCATGTGCCTCTTTATCACTGCAAGTGTCGTTGAGCTCACAAGGAGCTTCAGATAGGTGTTGGATTTGTGGCCTTGTGGGGGACATGAAACTGTCTTAGAGGCATCTAAACTTTACTTTAGAATGCTTCACATTTGTTGAGAATAGAATGGAACGGGAAATATATATATATATATATATTATAGAAGAGTCAATATCTAGAACCAACAAACGAATCATATAACCATAACAAAAAAATGCCATAGCATCAATACGGGTGTGATATCAAATAATCTAATTTACAGTGATATCATGTTACCAATGAAGATAAAAAACTAAGAATTATCCCTGCCGAGACTTCGACTCTAACTACAATTATGTTATATTGTACGCATTTTGGATTCAAGAAAGATGGCTTAGAGAAGATTAAAATGGAAGAGAAGAGCTATGTGCTAGCAGTGAAGTGAATAGCTACTGGAGTTGCTATGTAATAAATGAGGAACAGAGGACAAGTACATTCAATAAACTCAAGAAACAAACATGTCCCACAATTGACAATTCTTGCCTGTTGAGTAGTCAACGGCATCATTATTTTTTCCCTAAATTGTAAGGATGTGTTGTTTCCTCATCCATAAGCCGGTAGTAAATTTGTTGTGCATTTATTTCAAAAAGAAAAATGGTGAATTTTGGGGAGACACAAACATGTCAAAGTCGATTTTAGAAGAATATCAAGCATCAACCAAAATTATAGAAATTTGTATTCAATTTTTGAGATAAGATTGATTCTATTGTGAGGGGAAGAGACATTTCACCCGACACTGTTATTGTTATTCGGCTCAATTTCACCATTGTGTGGGGAAGCGGAAAACTAAAAGAAAAGGAGCATAAACTTGAGGGGAAAAAGGATTGGTATAAGTAGGGGTAGGTGTAGTAGTTTTGATTATTTGTGCATTGTCATAAGAAAGTTCTACACAGGTTCTAAATATAAAGAATAATTTATCATCATATGTAAAACTCTGTGACATAAAATTATACTACAAGACAATACAAAGTTATAATAGTTTAAATAAATACCAAAAACTATGTTGTATATAAGTAAGAAAACATATCACATAAAAATACCAAGTTGTTGCATAAAAAAGGTCCCTATAAAAAACTATCTACCTATATTGTTGACTTTCTAACTTTATGTACAATTAGATTTTATTCCGTGGTACGTAGCTTAATGATAAAAAAGAGTTTGGGCCATACAAATAACGACAATAAAATAAAAAATAGATAAATATATTATCAAGTAAAAATCTCCAAGTTGTTAACATAGAAAAGCTAGCTAACCGTGTTGTTTACGCGGGCCACCTTGCTAGTAATGCTAACACGAAAGGACTAAACTACCCTTCCAATTAATTTGGGATCCGGTTCCTAGTCCACGATTTTGATTCCTTATAACCGGTTCCTTTCATTTTTAACCATTAGATTTAGGCCTTGTTTGGATCCACCGGCTAAACTTTAGCTGCTAAAGTTTCGCTGCTAGGGATCCAAACGAGAGTAGCTAAAACTCAGCAAAACTTTAGCTGCATGCCAAACGGTACACGATTTCTTTAGCTGGCTGAGCCTAGTTAAACCCAGCTAAATGAGTTCAAAGACCAAAATACCCCCGCCTGTTTATGGAAATTTTCCAATGTCACCCAACTCTGTCCATAATTAATGAAGGGTAGGATGGTCCAATTAATTCAATTAGCTGATGGATCCCAACACATCCAGCTAAAGCTTAGCTAGGTACTCTTTAGCTAGCTAAAATAAATCACTACCAATTAGCTAGCTAATTTTTATTTAGGGTGGATCCAAACAGGGCCTTATAGAGATAAACGGCTCCTAAAATTCCCAAGCAAGGTATTTCCATACCATATCATAGCAATATGGACAAACTTTCCTTGTGGAATGATTTATGGTGTGGTCTGTTACCCCATCACAGTTATCCTATGTTATATTCATTTGCCAAGAGTAAGGACATTCGTCCGATTAAGACTGCTTATGTCAGGAGAAGCCAGCAATACACTGACCTCCAAGGACATGTTCAATCCATAAGTGAGAGCACCTCAGAAGACATATTGGGGGAAATGGCAATTACAGTTCAAGTAAGGCTTGCAATCACTCAAAGGGCACCAAGAAATTCATCGGTCCTCTCATGGTCGTGGAAAAGCTCATGTCAACAAAAACATAAAGTATTCTTTTGGCTATTGCTAAAAGACAGTCTCAACACGAGATAGCTCCTGAAAAGGAAAAAAATATGAATCTTCAATCCTAAGATTGTGTACTTTGCCAGAATAATGTTGAAGAATTTGTTCTTCATCTTTTCTTGTACCGTCCCTTTGCTCAGACTGCTAGAACATGTCAGGGTTTTAAAAACCTAGAGTTCCTGAAAGAGCAAATAACCGAGCCAGGGTTTCAAAAACCTAGAGTTCCTGAAAGAGCAAATAACCGAGCCAGGGTTTTAAACGAGCAAATAGCCGAGCCATTCTTCATGGAAATTTTAATCCTCACGACTTGGACTATTTTGACAACTAGAAATGAAATCATTTTTTACGGCCAAGATGCCTTAGTGCAAAGGTGCAAGCAAACCTTCAAAAGAGAATTTGTGCTGGTTATCCATAATAAAGCGAAAAGAAATTATTTCTCTGCTATAGAAGAGTGGCTAGGTTTAACCCTGTAATTTCTTCTCGTTTTGTAACCTCTCTATAACTCATTTTTGTTTTAACGTATTTAACCAGTAGTGCCCCTCCTGTTCCCTAAAAAAAGATTGATTTGCTTTTTCCTTAGAAAATTGTGGTGGTTCAGTCAATACTCATATCACTTTGCATCTACCCTTGATGCTGGTTTTCTACACGGTGACAACCACGCCACTCCAATCTATCTTTTACAAGGGAGCCCAATAAACCCTTTGCCACACCACCCATGGGCAGCCCACAACACGTCAAAATTTACGTAATTATCTCGATTTGGACCATAACTAAATCAATACTCCGTATCCATGATGAAAAAAAAGGAAACTTGTGGAGCAAAATTAGCTAGAAAAAAGGAATAATGTCCCCATGTGAACAACAAAAGGAAATACAGTATTTGCTGGCAGTTACTGCTATTCCATTTTTGTGCTCGAGAAGGAGCAGATAATCGACTCGAGAGGAGAGCAGAACGCCACATCTTTCCCCCGGCAAAAGGTGAAATTCCACGCCCACTACAAACCAATTGCCACTCTCATGTCTAAAGTCATAGAGATTCCTGCCCGGGCCGTCTCTTTCCCTGCCTCGGCCATCACTAGATTTTTCTCTCTCTCCTCACCGGTCACCTCAAAACCAAGAACCAGGGGACAAAACAGCACAGTGCCGACCGAACGGTCCACCGTGTGCCAGCGGCGGCGGCAGCAAAGTTCGAGCTCTCCACCGAGGACCTCGTCCCCCTCTTCTTCAATTAATCCTCCAATCCATCGCCACCTTCTCTTCTTCCTCCACGCCGTCGTCGGTGAGGTTGCTCGGCGTCTCAGCAATGGGGGAGAGCAGGTGGAGGCCTGCTTGCTTGCTCGCGGCGGCGATGGTGTTGCAGGCGGCGGCGATGGTGCTCGGTGGGGGCGAGCAACAGGGCGATGGCGGGGCCCTTCTGGACCCGCGGGAGCTGGAGAAGTTCGTGGACGAGCTGCCGGACATGCCGAGGGTGCGCGGGTACGGCGTCGCGGAGGGCGGCGCGCTCGTCGCCGGCAACCTCACCATCGGCATGTACGACACCACCTGGGTAAGTGGTAGCCAAGCCAAAATTTGATCTTGCCCAGCAATTTTGGCCTTCTCTTAGTTTGATGAGCTATATATGTTGTGATGGTTAATATATTATTATTTACATGCGGGGGCCACTTGTCATAGAAATAACCAAAGGCATTTTTTGCATGGTTGCCATGGTAGCAGAATCCCAGGATTACCTAGGTGTTCACGTGTCACGGTGCGCACAATAAACTCGATCAATATACTCGAACAACTTTAGACAGTTTTTGTTGATTCTTAGAATATAATACATAATTGTATATCAAGAGTACTTGGTTTATCTGGCGCTGTTATTTCTTATAAGGCTTATGGTTGATTCACTGAATCGATCATCTTTAAAAGCGACACTGATGCCTGAGTTGTAGTATGATGAGTAGAAAAGATCGCACATACTCAAAGGCCAGCAGTCGTCTGAAAGATGCATCATGTTGACAAAGTAGCGGGTGTTTTTTTTTTCTCGGCTCTCTACCGGGAATTGTTGCTAACTTGCTAAGCTCATCGGCACGTCACGAAAGAATACTGTTAGGTGATTGCATTGCATCGAATTTTTTGCAGAAAGAGAGGAGATACTTGTATCAGATTAAAGAGCAACTTAAAGAGTATGTGCTGTCATGCACAGTAGTCGTTAGCACCTTTGAGGCCAGGGACCGGCCTCTTTGGAGGTTCTGGGACGGGCTCAACTGAACCTGGACTGACCTAAATCCATTCCCCTATAGGAAACAGCAGGGCATGAACACGCAATTCATCAAAGCAGGTGTCGACACATTCTCAAATTGTGCATGCGTAAGAGGCACTCTGCATTTCTCCACGAGATCTCTGACGAATGATGAAGTTGAGACTTCGGTCAGTGTCTTGGATCACTATCACTTTCACGGCCACGAAGACTACGCCACGCTGCGTCGATCACGATTTACAAGTCAGCCCTATCACAAATCCATGTAGCTAGATCATGGGCCAGGACCCCCACCTTATCATCAATGGCAGGCAATAATTCAGACTTTCGGAGCCTATTCAGCTTCCAGCCAGTGCTTTTGGAGGCTTCGCAATCTTAGCAGCGGCCCCGTTTGTTTCAGCTTATGGCCGATTTTTAAAGCTCGATTTTAATAAATAAAGTCAGATGACTTTTATAAATTATAGAAATCATCTGACTTTTCAATTCTCTAAAATCGAGCATTCAAATAAGCTGAAAACTGAAAACAGGCCGTGTTTGTCCTCAGTGTCAGCATCGCAAATCGCCATGCGGGAATTTCAAATCCATTTTTTCCGAGCAAATTTCAAAACCATTTATTTCTACTTGTAAAATAATTTCTGCTGTCTGAATTATTGATTTTTTTTCTTTCATCTGAATTGTGCCAGAAATTCCACCGCGACCTTCCGGCGACGCGGGTCTTCGCCTACGGCGCCAGCCGGGAGGCCGCGACGGTGCCGGGCCCCACTATCGAGGCCATGCGGGGCGTCCCCACGCACGTGACGTGGCTCAACCACCTCCCGCGCCGCCACATCCTCCCGTGGGACCCTACCCTCACCACGGCCGGCGAGGGGCCCGGTGCCGGCGTCCCCACCGTCGTCCACCTCCACGGCGGCGTGCAGCACTCCTCCGACGGCCACTCGCTGGCCTGGTTCACCGCCGGCCACGCCGCCACGGGACCGCGCTTCTCGCCGCCGCCGTACACCTACCCGAACCGGCAGCCGCCCGGGAACCTCTGGTACCACGACCACGCCATGGGCCTCACGCGCGTCAACATCCTCGCCGGCCTCATGGGCGCCTACCGCGTCGCGAGCCCCGCCGAGGAGGCGCCGCTGAACCTGCCGTCTGGCGAGGCGTTCGACCGGAACCTGGTGCTGTTCGACCGCGACTTCCGCGCCGACGGCGCGCTCTTCATGAACCGCACCGGCAACAACCCCGACGTGCACCCGCAGTGGCAGCCGGAGTACTTCGGCGCCGTCGTCGTCGTCAACGGCAAGGCCTGGCCGTTCCTCCGCGTGCGCCGCCGCCGCTACCGCTTCCGCATCCTCAACGCCAGCAACGCGCGCTTCTTCCGTCTCTCCCTCTCCGGCGGCCTCCGCTTCGTGCACGTCGCTTCCGACTCGGTGTACCTCGCCCGGCCGGTGTCGACGGAGAGGTTCCTCCTCGCGCAGTCCGAGATAGCCGACGTCGTCGTGGACTTCGCGGAGTCGGCCGCCGGCGCGGCGGTGCTGAGCGACGACGCCCCGGCGCCGTACCCCGGCGACAAGGCGGAGACCGTGGCGGTGATGAAGTTCCTGATCGAGGACGCCGCGGCGGCGGAGCCGGATACCTCGTCGGTGCCGGCGGCGCTGATGCCGCACTACCCGAGGCCGGACGCGCGGGAGGCGGCGGCGACGCGGCGGATCACCATGTACGAGTACGCCAAGGACGGCACCGACGAGCCGACGCACTGTACCTGAACGCGCGGTCGTACATGGACCCGGTGACGGAGACGCCGAGGGAGGGCACGTCGGAGGTGTGGGAAGTGATCAACCTCACCGATGACAACCACCCGCTGCACGTGCACCTGGCGGTCTTCGCCGTGCTGGAGCAGCGGTCGCTGCGGCGCGTCGACGAGTTCAGGGACTGCATGAAGCGCCGGAACGACGCGGCCGCGTGCGGGGTGGGCCGGCACCTCGCCGGCGGGCGGAGGCACGTCGCGCCGCCGCATGAGCGAGGGTGGAAGAACGTCTTCAAGGTGCGGCCCAGCGCGGTGACCAGGATCCTCGTGAGGTTCAAGCCGCTGACCGACGCCGGGTCGTCGCCGGAGGAGAGCCGGTTCCCCTTCGACGTCACCACGGGTCCCGGCTACGTGTACCATTGGCATGTAAGTCTTAGCTTGCTGCACATCTCGTCCATCTGCCGAGCTAATTTTGATCCATTTCGTTTCACCACTCTCTGTCATGACTCATGAACAAGACATGTGTTTTTTTTTTCGTTCTGTCCCTTGAAAAATGCAGATTTTGGATCACGAGGACAACGAGATGATGAGACCGATGAAGATTGTTCGTTGAACATTTCCAGCTAAAAAAATCATTGAAGATTCGTTTCGCTAGGTTCACTAGGTTACAATGGGCCTTTACAAGACTGCATGAATTATGCAGGAAAGACTGTTCTCTGATTGAACCCCGAGTAGAATCATGTCGAGACAAGAGAGAAGATACCCCGATAAATGTTGGAAGTATGGATTTAAAAATATTAAATTTGAATTTGAAATAATTTATGTAAACTAACGCTAGTGTTAAGTAAACCAAATCTAGTTCCCTACTGGTATCAGGATATGGGGTACACGGCTAGCGCACCTTAAAAAGAAAGACTCGGAACTAGAGAAGAACATGCTAACCCTTTGCACATGAGAGAACTCCATAGCAAAATATTTCAATACACCGTCTCCCGTTTGCTTTCATCAAAGGTGCGATCCCACACGAGAAAGTTATTTGGAAAAGGTTATTTTCTAAAATTTTCCAAAAATATATTTGTATAAATTTTCCCATATGTAATGTTTCAATAAAATTTCTTAAAAATATACAACTTTTACAAAGAAAAGTTACTATCTAGAATATATATTTGAATAATTTTTAAAAAATGTTGATAACAAAATTTATACGCACTTTCTTCAATATGCAAAAAAGAAAAAATATGTAGCCGCCAACCTCCACTTTTGTGTGTGGGGCTCTGCACTGTGCCAACTAGCAACTTCAGTTCACAGGGAGTGCTATTCGTACAACAATCATTAAACGAGGAAAGGATATTTTACTGTCTATTATCCCGTCTATTGATTTGGCACGTGCTTTATATAAAACAACACTGGATTATATATTAAATATCACACATACAACAAAATAAACAATCCATGATAAAACTGTTTTATGAGTGAATAGACAACAACCGTTTAAACTTTTGTACTTTCCCGTCCTGTTGCCTCTATATGCCGCTGTGGACGAGGATCTTCACTGGTGTCAAATATTTATCATACGCTTACATGTAGAGAAGAGAGAACCAAAAGGGACAAAAAAGAGACTAAAGGAAATAAAGAAAGAGAGAAGAGACATAGGATAAGATGAAATGGGGACGCGGAGTATTATTGGAGCATGTGGGATTGAGACTATGTATGTGGTAATAACTGCATTCTCAAAGAGATGATATGAAACTTCTGCGGACTAGGGCCTTGTTTAGATCCCAAATTTTACCTCTAAAGTTTACTATGTGTTGGGGGCAATCATTAGGGGTACCCAAACCTATGGGATAACCGCCCCAATAAACATTAATCTTGTCCAAATAACCAGAAAAAGAAAGCGGAAGTTAAGGCCTACGGCCCAGCAACGACTGAAGGGCCAGCCAAGACGCCCCGCGGCGTGCCTCGACGCGAACCAAAATCTCCGCTTTGCTCAAGGGGACCGACCCCTCGAGCGAATCGGAGAACTCCGCTTCGGTCGAGGCCTGGGGACCGAGCCTCGAGCAACCCACGGAATGGGGAAAGCTCCGCCTCGGTCGAGACCCTCGCTCCAACAAACATTAAATGGCGCCCTCTGCCACCATGCCTCCAAAGTGAAAAAGCAGATTTCTTACCATACCGCCGTGACGGCCACGACTCCTCCCATCATATCCACCAACTCCCGTCACTATGCTGCCAACCGAGGCTCTATGCAGACAGGCCGACACTGTGCGAACAGAGCCCGTCACTCCGAGCTCCTGTACTGCCAACTCCGACGACTCGAAGACCTCCGTCGGACGGAGAGACCCTCGAGCACACAGCAGGAGAAGAGCTCAGGACGACAGAGGTATGGCGGGCCATTCCGAGCACTATGCGACCAACCCCGGCACTGTGCGGACATGTCGCCGCCGTGCGAACAGGGCCGGGTCACTCTAACTCCCTGTGCCACCGACTCCCACAGAATAAGCTGTGCGCCGGCATGGGAGACCCTCGAGGTAGTGTACGGACGAGCCATTATCACATTAAGGACGCCCCGGATCCTCAAGACCACTCCTCGACGTCATCACCAGTACAAGAATCGACTACAGCAAACAAGGACAGAGAAGCACACCCAGCGCCATTCCTACTACTGTGCAACAACTATGCCTAACCAGCAACATGCTCCTGTAACCCCTCCTCCTTGGCCTATAAAAGGAGGGGGTGATCGAGCAAAAGGAAAAAAGAAAAAAAGGAGAGAATCCGCATATACTCAGAATAGATCACGATATTGGCACTCTGCCTCAATCATCCGGGACTAAAAAAAAAGAAAAAGAGAGAATCCGCATACACTCAGAATAGATCACGATATTGGCACTCTGCCTCAATCATCCGGGACTCGGAGGTCTAGCCTCTCGTCCCAACCTGCTTGTACCCCCTACTGCTTGCATTCCGGTGCGGAATAATACATCACACGCACACAGCTTTGCTGGAAGTACGGTCTTCTGACCGGAACCAGGATAAACCCGTGTCTCATGTTATCTTTTGCATCAACCATCAAGGGAGGGAACACAACGCATTTTTGGTTGGTGTCGGGACCACGATTTCTAAACACCGACAGTGGCGCGCCAGGTAGAGGATTCGCGCTGTGATCGATCGTTTTATCCACCATCTCCCTTGATGGCAACTCGAGTCATACGCGACAACCTGTTCTCGATGCTAGCATCGGACCAGTTTCCTGCCGGATTCGAAATCCGGTTCGGGAGTCTCGACTTCAGGGCGACTGGCGATGGCTACAACATGCAGCTCCTGATGAGGAACGACAGCATGAGTGTGCCACCGTCACTCCCATCACCGTCACCACGACGCAAAAGGCGTTCGCGTCAACGCGCGCGGCTAACGCGCGCGGAGCGACGCAGAACAGCTCACGCCGGCTCCCCCGAACGGGTTGAGCCCGGCACGACAAGGGCAACAACCGCCACCGGCACGACAGCATGAGTGTGCCACCGCCGCGGTACAACCAGCCGGGGACAGCACGGTCGACCCGTGGCGAAACCCCGGTGGGACACGCACCGTAACCATGACCAACTCTTCATCAGTTGACACGAACATGGCGGCGTATGAGCATTTGCCGGGCCACTACCTGATCTCGATCCGCAATCTCATAGCAACGTCGCCGGACGACAACTACCCTGAGTCTGGCAGCGAGGCATCCGAGAGCGGCCGGAGGATACCCGAATGGGATTACTCAGGGCTTCGCGATCGAGAGGCCCTTTTATCATTTCAGGCTGCGGCAGATTATTGCCTAACCTGCTCCGACGACCCCAGCGAGGAGGATTACGATCCCACCAGGGAATGCTTCGTCGTCCTTCCGGGAAAGGATGGCGGAGATGACGGGGCAGGAGAGCCAGCGCATGTCAGAGATCACGAACAGGCGCACAACAATGTTGCGCTCGCACAAGCACAACTGGCCCAAGTCCACGAACTCGAAGCCAAGCTTGAAGAAGAACGCCGTCAGGTCCGAGAGCTTTGGGCAACGCTTGAGGACAATCGTCCTATGCGCGGCGTGCGTGCCAGGGAAGCCGGGCGCATAGCACGAGCCCGCATCGAGGCTGATGACGATGTGGACGACCCACTCGCGTTAGCTAGGGCAAGCCAGAAGCTTATCGCCGCGGCGACTCTGATCCGAGCCATGCCCGAGCCATGAACACCCGAAGGCGGAAACCTGCGCCAAGAGGCACAACTCCTAATCGAACAAGTGGCTGTGCAACAAGCCGAAAGCTCAGCCTCTCGCATCCGCAGTTCCGCCGGCCCATGGACCAGTGGTTCAACGCGGGAGCTCGAGGCATCGGCACAAACCCCGCGAAGGGACAATCTAATGCCACCCCGCCCTCGAATAAGGGAAAGGCGCCTTCGGTGCACGAACGCATCGGAAGGATGCCTCTCAAGGAGCGAATCCTTGACACACGTGGTGACATCAGCGAGGACGATGCTCGCAACACCCTTAACAGAAAGAGGCGGGATGGCGCATCTCGCGGTTTTCACCCCCGCCGTGGAGGCCGCTACGACAGCGACGAAGACAAGAGCCCAACGCTAGAGCCCCCAGGAACCCGGGTATTTGGCCGGGAGATTCATGTGGCCCCGATTCCCGCACGATTCAGGCAGCCAACGACCATCACCAAGTACTCGGGGGAGATGGACCCAATGGTGTGGCTCAGCGACTATCGCCTCGCCTGTTTATTGGGCGGCGCAACCGACGACGCCATGATCATCCGCAACTTGCCGCTTCACTTGGTGGATTCTGCGTGGACGTGGCTGGAGCACCTACCCGCGAACCAGATCCATGACTGGAACGACCTCGTGAGGACGTTCGTGGGTAACTTTCAGGGCACCTACCTACGCCCTGGAAACTCATGGGACCTTCGAGGGTGTCGCCAAACACCCGACGAGTCCCTTCGTGATTTCATCCGCCGCTTCTCCAAGCGTTGCACCGAGCTCCTGAGTGTGGGTGACTCCGAAGTCATCCACGCTTTCCTCGAAGGTACAACCTGCCGGGACTGAAGGTACAACTAGCGTAAACGAACTGTTCGACGTGGCCACTGATGAGGACATGACACCCATACATATGTCCATTAGGGGTGCATGGGGTGTAGAAGAAGGAGACCAACAAGGTTTTTCAAGTCAAGAAGAAGGCCCAAGGCTAATCCGATTCGAGTCCCCAAGGTGGAGGCCCAAAGAAACTCAAGTTCGAGTCCGCCTCGGAGTCCAGGAGCAGCCCGCACTAAATTTGTCGCCTAGATAACATACGGGCTCAGTTTTTGACGTTCTACATATGCTTGGAAAGCTAAGGAGATAAGCTTTTCAATGGCACTGGTCCCACCACAAAATTCGTTCTGACTCATCGGGAATCGTCGAAACAAGTGGACGTCCAGAATCTGCCAAGGTGCCGTGCCGCCATCTTTTGGGCTGTTGGCCCGTGTATCATGTTGGGGTCCATTGTGGACGTGGTTAGGGTGTTATGCACGCCCCAACCCTCATATAATCAGTAGTTGCCACCACATTATGGTTTGAGTTTTGCTTAGATTAATCTGTCGAGAACAGTTTCACCGTTATCGGTTTGTAGAACCCCAACTTTTGATCTTAATCATACATCTGCAGTGTCACTTCATATTGAGAGCTGCTTCTTTCGAGTTCTTACTTGTGTTCTTCGTTTCGCAGGCAGAGATTAGCCTTCTTGGCGAGGTCAACCGGGTTGTGTGTAACACCCGAAAATGGCCTATTTAAATTTTTTAGTAATTAATTGACTTTTATTTAATTAGTTCATGATTAATATAGGTTAAATAAATTATTTATGAATATTAAAATTAAATATAAGTTGTAGAAATATTTTTTTGTTGCATTCATGCTGCTGCATTTATTTTTGTATTGCTTGTGATTCAAACGAGAATTTAAATTTATTTAAATTCAAATCTGAATCACCTTATTTTGAGCTGTAGAAAAGTTGTTTCAGCCCGAGTCTACTTTTGCTCCTCAAACTTTTCTCACAAGCTCACTTGCACCCCCTCTACTTTCTCCCCAGCCCAACCAGCCCCCTTCTACCCCCTCGGCCCACTCTCCCTTCATTCCCCACCTGGGCCTTTCCTCCCCCGAGCCGGCCCATCTTTCCCCTCCCCTCTCCCACTCACTGACAGGGGGACCCCACGCGTTGGGGTCTTCCCCTTCCTCTTGCCCGCACCCGCGCCAAGCTCGGCGCGATCGCCGCCGTGTCAGCCGGCCATCTCTTCTCTCCCCCGCGCCCGGTGGACCCTCCGCGAAGCTTCCCAGCACCTTCCCGACCGCTGTCCCCTTCCTTTTGCGCTCCGTTGCCCCTTTGGAAGGTGCTTCCCGCATGGAAGGGAATCACCGCGCCGCCGCCGCGATTGGCGTGGCCCACACGTCTATGCGCCTCCCCCGAGCCCTATTTAAGGAGCCCCCAAGGCCCTTGACCCTCACCACCCAACGCCCGAGCCCCAGCCCTTCCCCAACACCCTCCCCACGAACGACCGCCGCTCCAAGCTCCGGCCGCCGACGGACCTGCCCCACCAGCGCTGCTCCGAGCCCCTCCACGCCTCAGGCGACTTCGTAGCCAGGTGAAGAACTCCCCCGCTCCATCAATTGGCCAATTGGCGCCCTTAGCCGTGCTACTC
>OAMR01000947.1:351582-362584 GCA_900205405.1 Echinochloa crus-galli
AGAAGTCCACCGCCTCAGCAACCGCCTCGGCACCAAGGCGGTGCCACGTGCCCGTTCGGCCGAACACATCGGTTCGGCCGAACCAGCCACTTCGGCCGAACGGCCCGGAGCCGCCTTGAGCTGCCTTGGCCGCTGCTCCACTCCTCCACCGACCCGGGCCACTATAAATTGAGACCCCTGGTCACCTGCAAAACACACAACACAAGAGTAGAGTGTAGGCGAAGCACTGTTAGTTCTCCATTTGTATCAGTAGAGATAGGGAGAGAGGAGAGGTGAGCGTCCCGGAGAGGAGCCAAAGTGTCGGCCCCTCTTCCCTGTGTACCTCTACGGATGCGGCTTCACTTCGAGTAACATCTGGGTCGTGTCTGGTAACTCTTGTATCTCTCTCTGATTAATTGAGCATTCAGTTCTTACTTTTATACTATGACAAGTCCACCAATGAAGAAACCCATGGTTGAAGAGCCTGAAAAAGAACTGGCACAAACATGCCAGAAGTTGAGCAACCAGGATGAGAAGGTCACTGAAGGCGAGCCTTGGCAGATGGACAAGAACAATGCCCTGTACCAAGCATTCACAGCCAAATCAGAGAGGCTCGCCAAAGCCACGTAACATCTAGACCTTTATGATCCATCTATAGAGCAGATGTCATGTGGTTATATCCTGTAGAGCTCCATTAGTTTCAATTTATTTCCCAATTCAAATGTCCACCGGTTCCCTTGTCCCGAAGCAAGTATCTATCTTTATCCTTTGATCTGCTCGATCAATCAGTAGAATACCTCTACCAGACTCGTACCCTCTCTACCCTCCTATCACTCCTCTTCTCTCTTTGTTGTTGTCATCCACCTCATCCATACCATTCACTCCATTCCATACACCCACAATCTAAAACCATCAGCTCTTCCATTCCATCAGAACCCGAAGCTCATTTCGAACCACCCGGGTGAAAGCTACATCGGTATCCGTCCGCTTGCGGATTTATCTGTAGGCCGTAAGGAGTGCCAACAAGCTTTCTTGCGCCGTTGCCGGGGAACGGTAGCTGTTCTGATTCCGAACCCAAGTTGTTCGTGTACCCCACCATCATCCATCATATGGATTCCACCATTACCTTACGTCAACACTCGGCTCCAAAGGGCGATTATTTGGAGCCTCCACCATCATCACATCCCATATCCACACCCGGCTATGAGCTACGTCCCGGCTTCATAGCCATGGTTCGTGAGCAATCATTCTCAGGAACGAAGGCCGAGAGTCCATACGCGCATTTGCGTGAGTTTGAGCAACTCTGCTCATGCCTGACCATTGCGGGCATGACACAAGAGACACTCAAATGGAAACTATTCCCGTTTTCACTAGCGAGAGAAGCAAGAAATTGTACTCTCTGGCTGTCAGTACTATGGACGGGAGCTGGGAAGTTCTCAAGGAAAAATTCTGCCTAAACTTATTCCCAGTCTCCAAGGTAGCCAGTCTCCGAGCGGAAATCATTAACTTTAAGCAATTAAAGGGAGAATCGTTAATAGCATTTGATGCACCGATTCGGGCCGGAAACGAACAAAAAACCTCGGAGCCGTAGGTGCATTGTTGGTCGGTTGGGGCGTTGGACAGGACCATTCTGTGGCTGGTTCTGAAGACGCTGCTGAGGTAGTGCTGAGGGGTACTGGGACGTGGCTGGTACTGGGGGTTTGCTGATACTGGTTGCGGTTCATCAAACCGGACTGTCCCTGGAAACGCTGTGGAGTCACCATTTGCTGGTTTCCTTGCTGAGGATTGAAGCGGGGCGAACATTGCTTCCTGACGGTGGCCTTGAAGCTTCCTCTTCTTTTCCTCCATCTCACGGCGCTTGTGCTCCAGCAGTAGTGCGCTATCCACCAGTTCTTGAAAAGTGGCGAACTAGGAGCACAGGAGCTGGTACTGGAGTGTATCATGCAGGCCATCTCGGAATCGGGTCTGCTTCTTCCTATCCGTATTCACGTCCTCTGGAGCATAACGGGCCAACTCAATGAACTTGTCACGATAAGCGGTGACACTCATACCTTCCTGCTTCAATGCCAGGAACTCCTTCTTCTTCAAGGTCATCAGCGCTTCCGGCACGTGGTGAGAACGGAAGCTGTCGCGGAACTCCTGCCAAGTGATCTGATCACGATTGGGGTGAGCATACTGGTACGCATCCCACCAATCCAAAGCTGCTCCCTGGAGCTGTCCACTTCCTATACACCTTCTCCCGGTCGTTGCACTGTGCGATGTCCAGCTGTCGTTCCACTGCCTTGAGCCAGTCCTCTGCTTGCATTGGGTCGCTAGACTTGTTGAAGGTAGGAGGGCGTCCCTTCATAAACTCGCCCCTTTTATCTCTGGGTTGCACGTGGCTGTTGGCGGGTTCTGCTGATTCTGCTGCATCAGTGCTATGGTTTGCGCCATCTGCTGTGTCAGCTGAAGTTGCATCTGCATCATCTGCTCCATGGTGAGTGGCGGTGGTGGAGGTGGTGGTTCTGGTTCTGGTTCTGGTTGCTTCCACTGCCTCCGGGGTTGCCTCTGGTGTTAACCATCTACCATAGCAAAGATCTCCCATCAGTATTCCCGCAATCGGTAGATAACCCATGCTTGCAGATGGTGCATGAGAAGATAGCAGTACTTGGAAAGTATGATTCAGAGTATAGAGAGTAAGAGAGGAAGTGCAAAGGGATAGATAACCCAACTATTTATTCACTAATATTCCTTAAACCTTAGTCCTATATCTAGATGGAGATAGACTTGCGTCTATGACCATCACAATCATTACAAAAATCCAAATCAAACATAAGCATAATAACAAAAATCAAGCACCCAAAGACATGATTCACACAAGACTCGACTGCACTGGTTTTGAAAGAAACGTAACTAAATGATCTGAAACAAAATCATGGTGGTCCCCTAATGATTTGTCAACCGTTCTAACGTTTCGTGCAGTGGACGGGGCGGACGACGGCGACCGGCGGACGGCCATCGTCGGCGATCGAGGGGGAGCTAGCTACGATGCTCAGGAGTTAAAATCGAGGGGATGGGGAGCTCCAGTACCTCGAGGCGAAACTCCTGGTGCGAGGAATCGGCCGGAGAAGGGCCGAGGCGGTGGGACGACGAGCAGCGGCGGAGAAGAAGCTCGGCGGCGCTCGGACGGCGGGGTCGGTGAAGGGGTTGCAGGGCTCGGGGACGAGCTCGGAGTGGTTCGGCGCGCTCCACGTGGCTCGGTGAAGATCCTCCAGGGGTCGGCCGGGGCGGAGGAGCACCGGAGCAGCGGGCTGGCGGCGACGGCGGCGCTGCGAGCTCGGGGCGGCGGCGCTGTGTGGGGGAAGGAGGCGGCGCTAGGGTTGGAACCTGGACGAGATGGGATCGGGGAGGGGCGCGGCTGTATATAGAAGGCGCGCGGGCCTTGGCGTGCGGGCGTGGGCGGCGGCGCGCGGGATCAGCGGCGGCGGTTTCGGGCGGCGCGGCCGGCAGAGGAGGGAAAGGAAAGGGGAGAGGGTAGCGCTGACGTGCGGGCCCGGGCGGACAGCGGCACAGGGGGAGAGCGGGGCGCGCGCGCGGGCGTGGGCGGTCCAAGTTGGGCCGGCCAATGGGCCAAAAGCGGGGAGGGGCCGGGGGACGCGCGGGGAAGAAGGGAGCGGGCCGGGCCGAAAAAGGAAGCTGGGCCGGGAAAGAAAAAGGGGAGAAAGGAGAAAAGGGGAAAAAGGTTTGGGCCGAGAATTCGAGGTGCAAAGGTGGACTTCTGGAAAGTTTAGGGAGGGAAAGTGAACTATGGGCTGAACAACTTTTCTAGAGCTCCAAACAAGGTGATTCAAATTTGAATTTAAATAAATTTAAATTCTTGTTTGAACTACAAGCAATACAAAAATAAATGCAGCAGCATGAATGCAACAAAAATGTTTCTATACCTTATATTGGATTTTAATTTTTAGAAATTAATTATTTAACCTACATTAAACATGAACATGATAATAAATAATCATTTAATTACTAAAAATTTTAAATATGCTATTTTTGGGTGTTACAAACCTACCCCCCTTAAGATGAATCTCGTCCTCGAGATTCGGACGTGGATGGGAATAACTGTGGATACTCAGCTCTGAGATCTTCTTCTCTTTCCCAGGTTGCTTCATCCTCTGAACATCGGCTCCATTGAACCTTGCACATCCGGATGACCCTGTTTCTTGTCACCCTCTCAGACTCCTCTAGAATCTTGACTGGATGCTCCTCATAGGTGAGATCCTCTTGCACACTCAGCCCTTCTATCGGGATCACCTTCTCAGACTCTTCAGGTACCCGCAAACATTTCTTCAGCTGAGACACATGGAACACATCGTGTACTCCGGCCAGTTTCTCAGGTAACTCTAGCCGGTATGCCACTTCGCCCATCCGTTCCAATATCTTGAAGGGTCCAATGAAACGAGGTGCCAACTTGCCCTTGACATTGAACCTCTTCACACCTCTCATCGGTGACACCTTGAGATACACAAAGTCATCAACCTTGAAGTTGAGATCCCTCCTTCTGACATCAGCATAGCTCTTCTGTCTAGACTGTGCCCTCTGCAAATTCTGTCTGATCACTTGCACTTGTTCCTCTGCCCTTTTGAGTATGTCAGGCCCAAAAACCTGACTCTCCCCAGTCTGACTCCAGAACAATGGTGTTCTGCACTTTCTGCCATACAGAGCCTCAAATGGTGACATCTGCAGACTCTTCTGGTAGCTGTTGTTGTACGAGAATTCTGCATAACACAGACTCTTGTCCCAGCTAACACCATACTGCAGTGCACAAGCTCTCAACATGTCCTCCAAGATCTGATTGGTCCGCTCTGTCTGCCCATCAGTCTGAGGATGATAAGCTGAGCTGAAATGCAGCTTTGTGTCCATCGACTCATGCAACCTCTTCCAGAAGTGTGAAGTGAACTGAGTTCCACGATCAGACACTATGCGCTTCGGCACTCCATGCAAGCATACAATCCTCTCCATGTACAGCTCTGCCAATCGGGCGCCTGTATAAGTGGTCTTCACTGGTAGAAAGTGTGCCACCTTGGTCAAGCGGTCCACTATCACCCAAATGGAGTCAAATCCTCTCTGAGTGCGAGGCAGACCAGTGATGAAGTCCATGCCAACTTCTTCCCACTTCCATTCAGGTATCTTCAAAGGCTGGAGCAATCCTGCTGGCCTCTGATGTTCAGCCTTGACTCTCTGACATGTGTCACATAGAGCCACGTGTGTTGCCACATCACGCTTCAATCCATACCACCAGAATCTTTCCTTGATGTCTTGGTACATCTTGGTACTTCCTGGGTGGATCGAATAGGCTGAGTCATGTGCTTCTCTCAGGATCGTGTCCCTGATCTGTGCTATGTCTGGCACACATATCCTCTTCCCATGCCACAAGGTTCCTTGATCATCAACTCGGAATCCAGGGGCCTTTCCTAGAGCAACATTCCCCACAATCTCCTTGATGTGCTCATCTTCAAGCTGACCCTTCCGGATCTCTTGTTCCAGAGTCGGTTCTACTGTTATCCCTGTGATGCTAGTCACAAATCCCAGACTCATCTTCTCAAATTCCCGGCTGAGTTCTTCCGGTAGACAGTGTCCAGTGATCTTGTTCACATAGCTCCTTCTACTCAGAGCATCTGCCACCAAATTAGCCTTGCCTGGGTGGTAGTGGATCTCCAGATCATAGTCCTTGATCAACTCCAACCATCGGCGTTGCCTCATGTTCAGATCTGACTGAGTGAAGACGTACTTGAGGCTCTTGTGGTCAGTGTAAATGTCACACTTGTGCCCAATCAAGTAATGCCTCCAAATCTTCAGAGCATGTACAACAGCTGCCAACTCCAGATCATGAGTCGGGTAGTTCTGCTCATGCTTCCTCAACTGCCTTGACGCATATGCCACAACTCTGCCTTCCTGCATGAGTACACACCCCAATCCTAGACGGGATGCATCGCAGTAGATAGAGAAGCTCTTGGCAAGATCAGGCAAAACCAGCACTGGGGCTGTTGTCAGTCTTTTCTTCAACTCTTCAAAGCTGGCCTGACACTGCTCTGTCCAGACGAACTTGGCATTCTTCTCCAGCAACGCCGTCAGGGGCTTAGCAATCTTGGAGAATCCTTCAATGAACCGTCGATAATACCCGGCCATCCCAAGGAAACTCCTGATTTCGCTAACATCCCGAGGCGGATTCCAGCTCAACACATCACTGACCTTCTTCGGATCGACTGCCACTCCTCCATTAGACAACACATGACCCAGGAATGCCACTTCCTTCAACCAGAACTCACACTTGCTCAGCTTGGCATACAACTGATGTTCCCGGAGTCTTTGCATCACCAACCTCAAATGCTCCTCATGTTCTTCTTCATTCTTGGAGAAGACCAGAATATCATCAATGAACACCACCACGAACTTGTCAAGATAGTCCATGAACACACTGTTCATCAGGTACATGAAGTATGCAGGAGCATTAGTCAGGCCAAAGGACATGACAGTGAACTCATACAACCCGTACCGAGTAGTGAACGCGGTCTTGGGAATATCTGACGGTCGGATCTTCATCTGGTAATAGCCCGATCGAAGATCGATCTTGGAGAACACACAAGCTCCCTTCAGCTGATCGAACAGATCATCAATCCTCGGCAGTGGGTACTTGTTCTTGATGGTCACTTCGTTGAGGGCTCGATAGTCCACACACAACCTCTGTGTACCATCCTTCTTGTCCGCGAACAACACCGGTGCTCCCCACGGTGAAGAACTTGGACGAATGTACCCCTTTGCCAGCAGAGCTTCTAGCTCCTTCTTAAGCTGCTCCAGCTCTTTTACTCCCATCCTATATGGCCTCTTGGCTATAGGTGCAGTGCCAGGTTTAAGATCAATAACGAATTCAACTTCGCGGTCTGGGGGCATACCTGGCAATTCATCTGGGAATACATCCGGGTAGTCACACACCACGCGAATGTCCTCGAGAGCTGTACCCTCAGTTTGATTAACTTGACCTGGTTCTGAGGACTTGACTGCCTGATATTCCACTTTCTCTCCGCCTGTTGCAACCAACTGTACTGCCTTCCTGGCGCACTGGATCACCGCATTATATTTGCCTAGCCAGCTCATCCCCAGGATTAGATCAAACCCAACAGAATTCAGTACTATGGGGTATACCTCGAAGTCTACCCCCCTTATTGTGATGGTGACTCTGGAGCAACGTAGACTAGCTCGTTGTTCTCCACCAGGTGAACTAACTACCATGGGGTTTCCCATAGGTTGTAGAGTCAACATGCTCTTTTGTACAAATGCAGCAGAGATGAAGGCATGTGAAGCTCCAGTATCGAATAAAACAGTTGCAGGGGTGGAGTTGACAAAGAACGTACCCACAACCACATCAGTAGCTGCTTCTGCGGTCTCTGCGCCCATGTGGTTGATCTTGCCTCTGGCGGGGTTCTGTGCTTGCTGCTGGCCATTCTTCTGATTGTTGTTCTGGCCTCCGGTGTTCTGAGCCTTCTGGGGACAAAAGTTGGCAAAGTGTCCCTGCCCTCCACAGTGAAAACACACCCTCGGGCCTACTGGTGCAGTGTTGACGGGGCCGGTGCGCTGAGCAGGACTTGGCTGCGCCGGGTTGCGTTGAGCTGGTACATTCTGCAACTGGTTCTGGAAACGCTGCTGCTGTGGCGCCTGGAGGTACTGAGGGCGCTGCTGGTACTGGGGGCGCTGCTGAAACTGATTGCGGTTCAGCAAGCTGGACTGACCCTGGGGGCGCTGCTGGCCCATCATCTGCTGGTTCCCCTGCGGAGGAGTGAAGCGGGGGCGGCTGCTGCTCCCAGTCTGCTGGCCCTGGAACTTCCTCTTCTTCTCCTCGATCTCACGGCGCTTGTGCTCCAGCTTGAAGGCGCCGTCCACCAGTTCCTGGAAGTTGGGGAACTTGGTGCACATCAGCTGGTACTGCAGAGCATCTTGCAAGCCATCACGGAACCGAGCCTGCTTCTTCTGGTCCGTGTCCACATCTTCCGGAGCATAGCGGGCGAGCTCGATGAACTTGTCGCGGTAAGCGGTGACGCTCATCCCTTCCTGCTTCAGTGCCAGGAACTCCTTCTTCTTCAGGGCCATTAGTGCCTCCGGTACATGGTGCCTGCGGAAGCCCTCACGGAACTCCTGCCAAGTGATCTGACCACGATTGGGGTGGCCATACTGGAATGAATCCCACCAGTCCAATGCCGGTCCCTGAAGTTGTCCTCCAGCGTACAGCACCTTCTCCCGGTCATCACACTGTGCGATGTCCAGCTGTCTCTCCACAGCTTTGAGCCAATCATCAGCCTGTAGGGGGTCGCTGGCCTTGGTGAAGGTAGGAGGCCGTCCCTTCAGAAATTCGCCCCTCTTGTCTCTTGGCGGCAAGTGGGGCGGAGGAGGTGGATTCTGCTGTTGCTGCTGCAGCAAGGCGATAGTCTGGGCCATCTGCTGCGTCAACTGGAGCTGCATCTGCATCATCTGCTCCATGGTGAGTGGCGGTGGTGGAGGCGGTGGATTCGGGTTCGGGTTCTGGCCGCTCCCACCGGCACCAACGTTCCTCCTTGTGTTCACCATCTATTATCAGCAAATAATTTGTGTCAGGTCATGAGTCTGGCGATAGAGGATTTTAACCGATAAAGGGTAAAGGAAAGCAAATAATCCCCCCTCTATGTAAGCACTAATGTCCTTAAACCTTAATCCAATATCTAGATGGTCGTAGACTCGCGTCTACTCCCATCACAATCATTACAAAAATCCAAATCAAGCATGAGCATAATAACAACAAAATCAAGCACCTAAAGACATAATTCACACAAGACTCGACAGCAGATTGATTTTTCCTTTTTTTTTCTTTTTGAAAAACTATTCGGTCACTGAATCATGGTGGTCTCCTAAGATTTCTCCAACCGTTCTAGCTAAGCTGCGTTCCTACAGTCAGCACGGCTCTGATACCAATCTGTCACACCCGGATTTACACAGAAACCCGAATGCTACTATATGTGTGCCCAGGAAGTCCATAGAACACATATAGTCAACAAATATGATAACAGAGACACAAATGCTGAAAATAAATGCTTTATTAATGAGAGAGTTTACATCAGAGTTGCTTCATAAATAAACTAACCAATACAGCGGAAGACTAATAATAACTCTCCCTAAACGAGGCCGTGCTCCACAGGGACTCTGACTGGGAGAACACACTCAGTAGAACGGCAGATCCTCCGGAAACTCAGCAGCAGACTCATGCACAGCCCAATCTGTTACCCATCCGGGATTTTGCAGCAAAATGACATAAATAAAGCAAGTGTAAGTAACAGAGTTACTTAGCAAGTATGGCACGGGGTATGAGGCCAAAAGGTTTGACTCTGTTTGACTGCATTAGCATTTTTAGTTGATTCATTTTAACTGCATCCAATTTACTACAAGTGAAAGGGACTCCCAGTTGTAACCCAATTATATAGTGTAAGTCATTAAACAACAATAATAACCATCAAGTTCTATTCGAAAAGGAACGCCAGGCCGCTCATGACCTTGAGCAAGGCTATCATGATAGATTATACACTCTGCAGAGGTTTCGCCCTTTACCCACCAGTCGCGTAAAAGTTCAAAGGAACTTTGCACCCAACCACGCACATCAACACTTCCGAGGTGTGACTGCATAGGGACGCTACGAGGCTTTTCACAAGACACCCTAACAAAACAGTAGCCGTTATGGTACAACCTAGGCAGCATGACCCAAGGCACCGAGATTGACTGACGCCCATGTCGCAACACGAGGGGGTCAATGGCATCCAAGCGTGGTAATGAATATCAACAACAAAATAAATAGCGCAACGTGTGGAGCCCCCGCCATACGGTGGCTCCCAACACGGGACTGTGCCTCACGGGGACATAGCCAACGGATACTCCGTCCTCGGTGGATCAAACCATACTCTCACCCATGCTTCCCATAACGCCGTCGGCCCGTCGGTAACTACTGTCAAGCTAGAGCCGTACATGTTACTTGTCCAAGACCAGAGCCATTATAGTTCCAGCGGTGGCGACAGGTTCCTGGGTTGCCGCTTTAAGAACCAGTCCTTACGGAGAGACACTAGGGCCAGGCACGAAGCGTACGCCCTAGCTCCCTGATCCATGTTGCTAAAAAGCAAGTTTTACCATTAACATTGAAGTGAACCATTAAGTCAAGATTAACAGTTAAGTAAAGGTGACAATAGCTGCGCCTAGCAAAGTTCTACCCAAATGCAATAACCCAAGGTAATCAAGGTATAGGATAAACAAAGCTAGGTACAACCTTAAAAGGGTAACAATTTAGACACATGCGTATGCAGTAAATAGTGTAAAGGTGTGTTTAGGTAGCATGGATTGTCCGTGCTATACTTGTCTTCGTCAAACTGCTGTTGCTACTGCTGCTGGTCCTGCTCCTCGTTACCCTCGAACTCAAACGCGTATGGCTCACCGACTGGACTCATACATCAACACACAAGCATCCACACAAGCCAGTACATGCAAACAATATTAATCTATTAGAACAGTACACCAAACTGTTGCAACAGAAGCAAAGAAGGTTGAAAAACTAATCTACGCTTCGCTACGAACACGTGAGCGCGAAAATCACTCAAATCGGAGCTAAAACGAAGAAGTTATGACGTTTCTACGGTTCAGGGGCTTGCTGGCAAAGTTTTAAAAGTTCCAGGGGCCTATCTGCAAAAACTCAGGGTCTAAAACATAATTTTATATTAAAACAAGAGAGTTTAATCACAAATTAACCAAGACAGGACCTCGGGTGCTATTTTTAAATAAGACAGGGGGTTTTCTGTAAAAATCAGGACCTAAATCTAATTATTTTTGAATAGATCTGGACCGCGGGTTGATTTCCAAAAAGGCCAGGGGTTCTTTTGCAAAACGGTGTGGCTGACTCGGGTTGACAGGTATTGACTCGGGTTTGATTCGGCTGGGTTCAATCTGGGCCGTTGGATCAAGCACGAGCGGGTCAGATTGGATC
>OAMR01000055.1:11810-42150 GCA_900205405.1 Echinochloa crus-galli
CCCACCCATACCCTCTCACAGAGGACCCACCTGTTGGGCTTTGATGGGAGGGAAAAGCTAGAAAGCATTAAAATTTTTGCATGTTCCAGGCGCTTTTAGTTCATTCTCCGCATAACTTTTTTCACCCAACGTCCCGCGCGTACCCACCTCCCGGCCAGGTGGCCCCTAACTCCCCACGTGCACACAATTATCCCGTATTGCTAATAGACAAAAGATTAAAGAGTTTTTCTCCATATAAATAAAGACTCACTAACTCGAAAAATAATGTATCTCTAAATTTGATGAGAATAACTAAAGCTTTATATACACACGTGCGTGCGCACGTGCCGCGTCTGCTAGTTACTAAAAAGATTGCAAGGGGAAAGAATCTTGAGACGTTGGAAGTCCCTTCGGCTTCTTGTCGTGCTTTGGTCATGTCAAGTACATAACATATATGTACTTGAAGCATGGAAATATTTTAAAAATGAACAAGAGTTTAGATTCGATCATCAATAATTTAGCATCACACCGATTAAAATGTAAATATCCATCCAGCCAAAAATAACTTTACATCATAATATATTCTTGTTCCAACCATTTTATTTCTACAAATTATACTCCAACCAAATATATGTATTGAAATTCTTTTTTAGATTTGTAATAGCAGTGATCCGGACCACACACATACACATTTTAAGACCTCCATGGATGCTAAAATGAAAGTCAATTCCATGGACGATCGTGAACAAAAAAAATATACCCAATAGCTTTACCTATTACACCTTGTACATTACGTGCATTCCTGCCAAGTTCTGCTGTGGAAAATTCATCAACTACTCAAACATATAACTCCTGAAAATATGCGACCCTTTGGTATAAAGAAGATCCAAAAGGTGGTAAGTATAATATCCTTCAATGATGCCATCGCAGCACTTGACCAGCTCACAGAGGGTTCTCACCTGTCGGGCTTTGGTGGGAGGGAAAAACTAGAAAAGCATCAAAATTTTGCATGTTCCACGCGCTTTTAGTTCATTCTCCGCAAAACTTTTTTCACCAACGTCCCGCGCGTACCCACCTCCGGCCAGGTGGCCCCTAACTCCCCACGTGCACACAATTATCCCGTATTGCTAATAGACAAAAGATTAAAGAGTTTTTCTCCATATAAATAAAGACTCACTAACTCGAAAAATAATGTATCTCTAAATTTGATGAGAATAACTAAAGCTTTATATACACACGTGCGTGCGCACGTGCCGCGTCTGCTAGTTACTAAAAAGATTGCAAGGGGAAAGAATCTTGAGACGTTGGAAGTCCCTTCGGCTTCTTGTCGTGCTTTGGTCATGTCAAGTACATAACATATATGTACTTGAAGCATGGAAATATTTTAAAAAATGAACAAGAGTTTAGATTCGATCATCAATAATTTAGCATCACACCGATTAAAATGTAAATATCCATCCAGCCAAAAATAACTTTACATCATAATATATTCTTGTTCCAACCATTTTATTTCTACAAATTATACTCCAACCAAATATATGTATTGAAAATTCTTTTTTAGATTTGTAATAGCAGTGATCCGGACCCACACACATACACATTTTAAGACCTCCATGGATGCTAAAATGAAAGTCAATTCCATGGACGATCGTGAACAAAAAAAATATACCCAATAGCTTTACCTATTACACCTTGTACATTACGTGCATTCCTGCCAAGTTCTGCTGTGGAAAATTCATCAACTACTCAAACATATAACTCCTGAAAATATGCGACCCTTTTGGTATAAAGAAGATCCAAAAGGTGGTAAGTATAATATCCTTCAATGATGCCATCGCAGCACTTGACCAGCTCACCAGAGGGTTCTCGTGCTACCGTTTTGTACCACAAGTCCAACCAATGTGGGATCTGGCCAGAGTAGCTTTGTTTATTCTCTATATATAAAATGTCCAAAGTCAATACACATCACACTATGATATCAAAATATTGTAGCAGCAGCAGCAGCAGCTTCAATTAAAAAGTGATTTAGAGCCATTTACATCATTTCAAACAAAAGTGTTTACATCATTTCAGAATAACAGAGCTATTCCCATAATGAATCAAATGAAATAAGAAAAAAATTGATAATTTTCTTCAAACAATATCAATCCTTGTATGCAAAAAAGTTATATAATAATCTGATACTGCCCTGACATTAGTTATATGAAAAGAGAGTTCAAGAAAAACGTTCACACAAGGACAATCATCTACACATAAAAAGTGCAATCGAGCTTAATCAAATGATCATTAAACAAACAACAAAGAACTTGGCCATAGTAGGTGCTAAAATCATCAAACTGAAACATTTTAATATGGAAAATGATTACAAATAATATGATAAAGAACTGAGAGGCTCATAAAAGAAACATCCTGCCACTGCATTTTATGAAACATCCAGTTGCACTTGACGACTGATACAACACAAGTTTCAATTTTATTCCCAGCCATTAGATTAAATAGAGATCAGTGATTTCGTATCTCTCGCAAAGAATAAAAACCCAATTATCAATGCGCTTATAATTAGCAATTCCATAGAAATTGACAATTGCATATTTTAACGTTGACAAAAAATGGCCAAAAACAACATACAAGACTGGTCTACGAAACTGCCTATATATTCAGATAGTCCTAAACATTTTTTTTTTCTTAACTGCAGCATCTTCTGCCACATCCTTCCTCCCCAGCAAGGGCATGTGCCGGTGTCGTGCCATTCGTCCGCCTCCCTCCGGGTTAGCGTTGTTCCTGCAATCGGAACGAAGAAGGAAAATGGAAACCGGAAGATTCATAAACAAAATCAAGGGCTGGCCTAATGAGGGAGGCAATCAGGGGCTGGAGTTCAGGAGGAGGTTTTCTCC
This sequence comes from Echinochloa crus-galli, assembly GCA_900205405.1. Classification (NCBI taxonomy): domain Eukaryota; kingdom Viridiplantae; phylum Streptophyta; class Magnoliopsida; order Poales; family Poaceae; genus Echinochloa; species Echinochloa crus-galli. Next base: position 14,684 of record OAMR01000055.1, read on the forward strand.
GGTGGGTAGGGGTAGAGGTGAGTGAAAAAGTTGCTACATTTTGGCAGAAACAATTTGCGACCATCAATTTTATTCTATCTGCCCTCTATTAACCTCCTACCAGCTCATCCAAGTGGGCCCATTGTAAGAGGTACCAGTAGGTGTAGTTAAGCAACAAGTATTATCAAAAATTATTTTCTTTATAGTATAGACTTAATGGATATAGAACCAGACCATAAAACTTGCTTAACCATTATACAAGTATTTATAACCAAATAAAATATAGAGTCAAGAGATAATTAGCAGTCAATTAGCCGAGCTCACCAGTATTTATAACCATGATCTGACTGGTGACTATTATACAAGTATTTATTTTCTCTGTTGACTGGTTTATAATTAACAGTAGGCTCACCAGTCAAATATAAGTCATTATAAACCAGAGAAAATAAATAGTCTCTACATTGTTACATTGGAGAATATGAGAAAGAAAAAAGTGGTTTTGGAGAGATTAACTGAATTTCAGTGTCGCTTCAGATTTTGGCTGTGGAGTCAACAGAGTAAAATGGTAAATATGATTCAAGAAAAATCAAACCAAACTAACCCAAATGGGTGGCAAACCAAGGCCACTGAATTTGACAGTAGCATTGTCCCTCTCGTCTAGTGAGCCCTTGCACAAAGCAGTAAGAATAGCAATCTTTTCTGAAGCAGTAAGAGGGGCAGGAGCAGGCAGACGAAGCAGACTAAAAAAGCAGAAGCCAACATCTAGATTTCTTTTTTGGAAAAAAGGGAGAGAAATTAAGAAAAAGTCACTCCATCAAACTCATAAGGTTAGATGTGTTCACAGGTAAAAGGCAAAGAGGAAACACAGTCAACAGGCAGAGAAGGAACCAGAAGAGCAAGCACACGAGAGCTATTAATCAATTAAATTCAAATTTTAAAATGCAAGAAAATATTTGACACCATTTTTGACGGGAACATTTTCCATTAAAAAATGGAACTGAAATATGCACTTTTTTCTCGAATGACGTTGGAGAGTTGCATGTCATTTCATTAAGGTAGAAAAACAATAAACCAAGTCCGGACAAACCCACTTCGGGCAGAGAAAACCCACAAACTGGATCGCCTACATGCCACAGACAAACTTACAGAACGACTGGGGGCCATAGAACCTAAGCTGCCTGACCAGGAGCTCATGATGATTAGTTCTCCCCATCAAACTTTAGATGGAGAACTTGCAGACAGGAAAAGATAAATTAGTTCATTGTTTTTAGCATTCAGCCATTCAATATGATGGCTGGTAACGGCGATTCCGGTTCCTCCGGTTCCGGCTCCGCCTCTGGGTATACACTAAATCTTCTCTGGTTTTGCTTGCTGTTCTTGTTTTATATGAGATTTAACTTGAACACTAGCACATGCCTTGTTCTCACTGGATCACTCGCAATTGTCATGATTTTGTTGATAATTTCTGGAATTAAAATATACCAAAAATTGCCTAGTTTTCTAACAATAAGAAGAGCTAACTTTTTCGATGATACAGTTAAAAGAAAATAATAATAATACTAATAATAATACTAATACTAATACTAATAATAATAATAATAATAATAATAATAATAATAATAATAATAATAATAATAATAATAATAATAATAATAATAATAATAATAATAATAATAATAATAATAATAATAATAATAATAATAATAATAATAATAATAATAATAATAATAATAATAATAATAATAATAATAATAATAATAATAATAATAATAATAATAATAATAATAATAATAATAATAATAATAATAATAATAATAATAATAATAATAATAATAATAATAATAATAATAATAATAATAATAATAATAATAATAATAATAATAATAATAATAATAATAATAATAATAATAATAATAATAATAATAATAATAATAATAATAATAATAATAATAATAATAATAATAATAATAATAATAATAATAATAATAATAATAATAATAATAATAATAATAATAATAATAATAATAATAATAATAATAATAATAATAATAATAATAATAATAATAATAATAATAATAATAATAATAATAATAATAATAATAATAATAATAATAATAATAATAATAATAATAATAATAATAATAATAATAATAATAATAATAATAATAATAATAATAATAATAATAATAATAATAATAATAATAATAATAATAATAATAATAATAATAATAATAATAATAATAATAATAATAATAATAATAATAATAATAATAATAATAATAATAATAATAATAATAATAATAATAATAATAATAATAATAATAATAATAATAATAATAATAATAATAATAATAATAATAATAATAATAATAATAATAATAATAATAATAATAATAATAATAATAATAATAATAATAATAATAATAATAATAATAATAATAATAATAATAATAATAATAATAATAATAATAATAATAATAATAATAATAATAATAATAATAATAATAATAATAATAATAATAATAATAATAATAATAATAATAATAATAATAATAATAATAATAATAATAATAATAATAATAATAATAATAATAATAATAATAATAATAATAATAATAATAATAATAATAATAATAATAATAATAATAATAATAATAATAATAATAATAATAATAATAATAATAATAATAATAATAATAATAATAATAATAATAATAATAATAATAATAATAATAATAATAATAATAATAATAATAATAATAATAATAATAATAATAATAATAATAATAATAATAATAATAATAATAATAATAATAATAATAATAATAATAATAATAATAATAATAATAATAATAATAATAATAATAATAATAATAATAATAATAATAATAATAATAATAATAATAATAATAATAATAATAATAATAATAATAATAATAATAATAATAATAATAATAATAATAATAATAATAATAATAATAATAATAATAATAATAATAATAATAATAATAATAATAATAATAATAATAATAATAATAATAATAATAATCGTGTCCTCCGTCAGCACTTGTTTCCGACCTTCGCTTGACTTTATACTGTAAAAATGGATAGAATATCAAATTAGCACATGGTAGACTATATTAGATGAGCACAGGATAATAACTTTATACAATACATATAGCATTGTTTTGGATAATTTAGGGTTGCCAAGTTCTGCGGTAGTTGAGTACGAACATGCATAGGTAATTTACAACACAGATATGCACAAAAGGAGATAGGTATCTCACAGCATAGTTAACTAAGGGACAGTCTGAGGTCTATAATTGAAAGGGCAATGTTGATAATATGGATGAAGCCATCCTTGGCATCAGAGTGCTTGTGGATGTGATGCTGGTTGCTTCGCTGCACAAAGGTGCAGGATGTTTGTAAGATAATTTAGTATTACACGTAAACGAAATAAGAAAAGCCTGATGAAACTATATGGTTAAACATGTTGCAATGATGGGACACCTTTATATATGTGGAGCTGCACATTTTCATGATGTGTTGAATTCGGCATGATACAAAAGATCACATGGTTTATAGTAACACAATATGCAGACATAACCTCATATATATCACAGTATAATATTTTGGATACTCTAATATCGAAAGACATGGTTGTTTATTTAGCCTGGACAAGCATATGTGTTTTATATTACAGAAAACTAAAGAGTCTGGTGTTGTTCATGAAGAAAAAAAATAACCATCCCATAAAGTGGTACACATCATAATTGCATGGTCTATAGGCAGTTGTTCTACCTATAATCAGAAGGAGAAAGAAAAATGCTTAATTTGATTCGATCCAGTGCCATTCTCTGGCGCCAAAATAGCCACTGAACTTGAACAACAGTCAAATCTCTTATACGTTGCTTCTCTATTTCCCGTTTTGCTGAACTCCATGCACAGTAGGTATTGACAAAGCAAATTCTTTGCAAATGAAAAGAAGTATAGATGTGGAAATCAAAACCGTACTTAAATTGGTTCATATTTTTTATTGAAAATGTGCATCAAATTTATTCTTAACTGAAGCATGCTTTGCAAAACTAAATTGAAGCAAATTAATGACCCAGATTGAAAACTTATTGTGGCACAGAACTGGAACCTTCAAGCAAAAGCAGACCCAATGAAGGTTTAAACTTTGTTGGAATTGCTCAACTACAGATAACATATGGACAGATTTTTACCTAAGTGCAGAAGGTAAGGAAGCTTTGAATTTTTTTTTTTTTTTGGAGTCAGTGATCATGCATGACCAGATAGCTGTTGTGCTTAGAACCAAAAGGACACTAACTTTTATATGCTTAACTTGCAATTCTATCCAACCAAATTGTATAATAGAGAACAACCCAGATATAGATGAATGTGAATAGGTCTTTTTCAGTGTGGGATATGGATCTAACATAGTAAATGGCTGGGGATAGCCATTTAAAGGCGGAATATGGATCTAACATAGAAAACAATAAAAAATCTGTTATAAAGATTTCAGTGATTTAAAACTATTTGACATGTAATTGTTATAATATTAAAGGGGGAGTTAGCCATTCTAGAATTTTAAACAGTCATTTAACTGTAATTCACTAGAGGCCCAATGCTATTAGTATCATCGCAAATGAGAGGCATGAAGTTGATGCAAGGTCATCAAGAGGCAACCATACTTGGCAATATGGTCATTGGAGCCTTCTTGTATCATCGTTTTAACCATTCCATGTATCATTTCATCGAGCACCATGAAGAATAGTGCATTTGTTTTCTTGCAGCTCGATTTGATGAGTCTGCTGCAAACATAGGGATGTCCCTCTGTTACAATTACAAGGGAATAATTGGCAAACAAGGATCAAGCATAGTTCACCATGCCATTGCAATGCCATGAACTAATTAGTGAATGAATTCTGTATCAAGTAAGCCCGTTAGTACCCAATTAGAAATAGCCTTGCCTTCTTTTTTTCTATTTTCTGAAAATAGATAGATAAATTGCAAAGGATAAATAAAGCCATTAGAGAGCGTTCACTGACCATATGCCGATGATGTATGTCTATGTGTATACGACTTGCAGTTTCAAGCTGACCAAAAGAACACATCTTATTTGTGTGCACTTGTCTGTGTTGTTCATTCAAATTTCGAAGCAATTGAGCACACATGTTCGAATGAATTTAGATCTATTAAACTTAGCAAAAAAACATAGTGAGTGGCATCAGAGCTCTTATTTATGACATTACAAAAACTGAAAGAACTATATACAATCCCTCCATACTATGTAAATTCACTGGGTGGACCAGTTGCAGACAAATGCTCACTCCCAACATATTGTGGGACCAAATTAGCTAGAGCCCATGAAAGATATATTTGGAATATGCAGCCACAAATGATAAGGAAACAAAAAAGGATGTACCAAACAGTAAAAAAACAATGGTTGTTCAGTTGGAGTTTCAACATGAAGCTTATCGAAAATTTCAAAAGCAAGAAAGGGCTGCTCTCTGCATCATTTAGTGATATATAATGAAATCAGCTTAGAACCTTTTTCTGATCTAGTAGGTTTATGTGGCAAAGGTTAGATCTTCTAGAATAAGACTCCATGTACATTCATTGTTGAAATCTGAAATAAGAGCAAGCGAAAAAAGGCATGTCTTTGTAGTCACAAAACTATAGTAAATTAACACTTTTGCACTCTATTCAATTTTTTAAGAACGAAATAAATCACAGCTGCATAAAATTGGATATAGCAACTCAATCTGTGAAAAGTCAAAGGGAAGTATGTCGTGGTACCTGCTAATGTCTTGACCAGCACATTAGCATGCTCTGCCGCTAGCACTTGCTGCATAAGCTCCCAATTTCCTATGGCATTGCTCACCTGGTGCACTGCTGCCGTGCTACTGACGTTGTGCTGCCCCTGACATTCAACCCCTCTCTGATGCCGAGGCCGAGATCTCCAGTAACGATGCCGTTTTCCCTGATATAGTTGAAAAGGAGGCAGAAGGCCATGCCCGGACTGCTCGGCCTCTCCATGGACCGCAGGAAGAGGCTACGCATCACCTGTGGAGGCAGCCAGATGGCGTGCCGCTCCCGAGGGGGGCAATTCATCGCGGGAGAGAGCCAGGGAGAGGCCAGATGGGGTGGCCCCGCGAGGCCAGGAGGGGCCACATGTCATGGGGAAGACGAGGCCAGCCGGCACAGCACACGTGGCCACGGTGGTGAGGAGCATCGCATTGTAGAGCAGGGCTGGGGCAAGAGGATACGGAGGCGACGGCGATGGTGAAAAGATCGATAAAAGAGACAGCGAGAAGGTTCCATGCCAATAGATATTTTTACCGGGCGAACAGGGAGCACCGTATATAACTGATCGAAGGGTGAAATCTATTTTTTACTGACGTGGTACAGCTGGCTGGGCGCCGAGGCCGCCCGGTTTGTTATTACTATATATGCCCCCATCACTGTTTTGATTTGATGCCACACCAAACTAATTGTCCCTCTGGCTTAACAAATTTGTTGATAAACTATCACCCTTTAAAATCTTTGTGACTCCGCTACGAACTGGGTACAAATCAGTGCACTAAAATGATGATTTCATGCAATCATGCTCCAACTATTACCTGAAAATCTCGAAAGTAAAAAGCCAGCAAGAACAAAATGCTATTTGGCTCCTAAGCAGTCTTGCACACTTTCAACTGTTCTCTTGCATAGTAGTTTTCAGTGGGCATCTTGAATTATTAGTGACATCTTTTGCCAAAAGATGGATTTGTCTTGATTTGGCCTTCACTTTTTATCCAAGTTTTTATATTATAAAACCAGTTAACAGAACATAGAAACCTTCATAAGAAATTTCTTTTAGGCCTACCACATTTATCAAAACACATAAATTTGACGCCATTCATAAACCTGCATTAACAACTGTTCAAGAAGCTAAGCATTATAAAATCTGGATTAGAGTTCATAAACCTTGCTTTTCTGTAGGGACTTCTCTTCTAGTTTGCTTGTTGTGTGTTGTTCTATGTGCTTAAAACCTTTAAAACAACAAAGCCTTTTGGTCACAAGAAAGTTGGGGTAGGCTATGTCTATGACATGCTCAAAACGCTTAGATAGTGAAATGAAAACAATACAAGCAATCTATTTCTACACAAAAGAGAGATCACTTTCGAGCATAAGATTGAAAGGCCATTGATGCCTTGGTTGTCTAATTTGCAGCAAACTGCAAGTTTCAACCATAAATCATCAACCTCTAGGCAATTAGTTCTAGGGAAAGCCAAAGCATAGAAGCACTATGCAAGATTTAATGATATCATTTTCACATGGTCAATTGAAACAATTTTGTATGTTTTCGTGGTCAAAGTCATCAATAATGCTATTTTTGTGAAGTGTAATATATCTTTGAACAGCGTATAATTCCAGTTACAGAAGCAGATGGAAAATAGCCAGATAATGAATTAATTGTGGTCTTATTATATTATTGGCTAGTTAGCTTTAGCATCAAAGGTTTGTCAAGCTGGATTGAAACAAAAAAAAAGAGTATGGTAACTCTATTTTTATGTTGCTGTGGAGAATTCTTTTCGTTTGCCTCTCAGAAGCTGTGGTCTCATGGTCTGATATCTGTATTCTATTCTAGTTACCAGGCGAAAAACAGCAGATGGAGGCCAGCCTTTGCTTTGGAAACTGGTGGGCCCTCTAATACTGATGGCCAAGACTTTGATGAGGACAGTGGTTTCCTTGGTAGAACAAGGCTGGGCAGACTCATCCAAGCTGCTGGAAGGGAGTTACTTGAAAAGCTGAACTCTGCCAGAACCAAACCCGCCACAAAGATATTCCTTGTCCTCCTTGGCTTCTACACTGCCAATGCCTTGGCGACAATATTAGGGCAGACTGGCGACTGGGATGTTCTCGTTGCTGGTGTTGTGGTGGCTGCCATCGAGGGAATTGGAATGCTTATGTACAGAAAACCAATCACCAGGCCTCCTGGGAGGTTTCAGTCATTGATCTCAATGGTGAACTTCTGGAAAGCTGGTGTATGTCTAGGCCTTTTCGTGGATGCCTTCAAGCTGGGTAGCTGAGTTTACGCAATCATCTTCTGCTATCTGCCTATAAGTATTGTTGGTATATTGGAATTATGATAACACCAGGATATGGTTCTGCGATTGCCATTGCTCATTGCTCCAATTTTAATATTGTTACATTTGGCGCTGAGTTCTGGAAGAGATGGCTGCTTTGAAGGTACAATTTCTTCAAAGTTGATCGGAATGTTTGGAGCAGTTATTGTTGTTCTAGTGCTGCAAGCTGTTGTTGAGCATTATTTGGCATGTAAAGTGTAGATATGTTGTAGTTGTTCTCGACCATGTTATTTAACCCTAATCTAATATGCATTTGTGCTTGTTCTGAAAAAAGAATAAGAAGGTTGATGCAAGTTGAATAATGACAAGTCGAATGGTTATATTTTGCCTTATATTTCTCCTGCGGAGATATCGTACTTACGCCGTACCTTGTAATAGCTTGTGCGTGTCAGCTAGAACTTTTTTTTTATCTTCCACTATTGGTATGTGTCTTTTTGTACCTTCTCATTGAGTGATTTTATGCATGCAACATTTGTACAAAAACAGTTCAAATCACTTGGGTGCTTCGTTACTTGTGATCAAATGGGATCTAATCATTCAGTTGTAACGGTGCTATGCATATGGCCCTGTTCAAAAAGGCGCTCGCCTAGGCACGCCTATGCGCTAGGCGAAGGGGTTCCGCCTTGTCTCGGGGGTAGGCGGCGCCCTATCCGGGCCGGGACGTCATGCCACGACGGCGGCGGCGGGGACGGCGGCCTGCGGAGGCGGCGGAGGCAGGGACAGGTGCGTGAGGAGGAGGCAGGCAGGGACGGGCAGCGCCGAGGTAGGGACGGGCGGCGGCGGCCGAGGAGGAGGAGGAGGCAGGGCGGCGAAGTCGAGCGGCCCCGCAGAGGAGGGGAGGCGGCGGCGTCGAGCGGACCCGGCAGAGGCGGAGGAGAGGCGGCGGCGGCGGCAGGGGAGGATGGAGTCTGGCACTCGTGGGGAGCAGAGCACGCGGGCTGCCACTGCTCGTGTGAACGGATAAGGTAGGAGGTTCGTGGGCTGTTTTGGGGCTTTATATCAATTCTAGGCCCACTTTATACCTTCTTTTCCTTTTTGTTGAGGGCGTATACTGGTGCAAATATGTATGCCGTACGTACCACCTTGGAGCGCCTAGACGCGTCCAGGCGCGTCTAGGCGCTAGGCGCGGCATCACCGCCTAATCACCGCCTAGCGCCTACTTTAACATGGGCATATGGGAATGGGACATTTGGTTCCTTGCTGCCTCAGCTAGCCTCGCCAATCCGGCTTGCCTCAAGAAGCAAGAAACATTCTACGGTTATTTGCATGATCTAGCCTGACTCATCTGAAAGCCTGCCTCAACTCAGCCAGGTTGAGCGCATGCAATGGCAGTGTATTTGGTTGCTTGTATGTGAAGAGTCTGGATGATAGGAGATCGTGTTTGGTTGGTTGTATGAAGATATATTCATGATGCAAAAATAATAAATAATATTATTATTATATTTATTTTGTGAAGTTATACCCTTATAACCCTTATTTTATTTTAGCACACCTTAATATTCTTTAAAATATATTATTTAGATTTAATATTTACTAATCAAGTACTAATCACATCATCAGTCAGGTAAGCAATTGGATCCCACGAGCCTCTCTTCAGAAACGTCTAAAATCTATGTATTTGTGGAACCTGATAGCTCTTTTTTACATCCCGTGAGTCAGTCTCCGAAGGTAATGCATGCAATCAAACAGTGAAAGGTTACATCCTATGAGCTAGATGAGGCATATACAGATAACCAAACGCCCCACGCAGTGCTAAGCTAGGCAAGACAAGCTCCATCAAGAGACCCGACGTGATGGTGTTATGCAAACAGGTTGTATCGAAGCATTTCTATTATCATTATTTGTGTAGATTTTGGTGTTACAACTGATATACACTACATTTCCTAGTCACTATGACTATAGATTTCATCCATGTGCGATCCATGTGCGCTTGATTATTATGAAACGTGGGAATACATTTTCTACTAGTTTTTTTTTTGAAAATGAGACATTTTCTACTACTACCTTCCTATTTTGCTTGCTGACACCAATATTGTCTCCTTATTGAGCTAACCGAATGGTTTCTTTAACAGAGCTCCTAACCCCGTTACCAATTTTTTAACGGGCTATATAAACACACCTAGAACGAAATTGAAGAACAAAAACATATAGCATAAACGGATTCATCAAGAAAGTTCTCACCTATCCTTTCTCCCTCCCGTGGCAGTAGCATCCCATGTCAGCAGCCAACAAATCAACCCAAACCATAGCCACCACCGGAAGATGAGAGCTCCCGCTCCTCCTCTTCCCGCACTGCTCTCCCGCTGCTGCTGCTCGCCTCCCGCCGCGGCCCCGCGCCTCCTCCTCCCCTCCTCCCGCGCGCCGGCCGCCGCTGCGCGCCCGGGCGTCGCGCTCGCGTTCCGTCTCCGTCGAGGCGCCGGCGGCCGCAGCGGAGCCGGCCGTCGCGGGCGCGCCGCCGCGCCGCCGCCTCATCCTCCTCCGCCACGGGGAGAGCGCCGCGGGGGGACGCTCCACCAGAGGTACGCCGAGCGATAGCGCCTTGGACGGATTGGCCGCCCGCTGAGTTTTTGTGTGTCAATTTACCTTCCGCAGGATAGGTGGATAGGAAGAATCATTGCTGAAATTAGCAACAATTGGATGCAGAGGGATCATCGTAGTGTGGCTACATATTGTGCCTCGTGCCCCTGTGTTTTGAACTAATGATGAAATGTTGGGGTATTTCCGAAACATTATCCCCGTAGTCTTATCATATCATAGAGCTGTTGGGTTACATTTACCATTTAAGCCAGATACACTATTGTAGACATCAGGTAGAATTGGTAATTCTGTGCACAAGGGACTCTGTTACTAGAAACCCAAATGTGTTTTCCTTTGTGACTGCTGCCCTCTTGCATTTCTTTATGAAGAACAGGGTTTGATATGTGTTCCTAATGTCAGATCATGGCAGACCTCTAAGCAAGGCTGGGAGAGCTGACGCAATCAGCGTTTCCAATAAACTCCAACAAATGGGCTGGATACCCGAGCTTATCCTGTGCAGGTGTGTTCCTATTTGTGTAAGAGAGTATGCATGAATCGGGTGTGTTCCTATCATCATGGCTTACCACACAAATCGGGTGCTTGAAGATGCAATTTGGCTGCGTGTGAGAACAGTTTTTTTATATTACCTAACTGAATGGGGTTGCTTTTTTTTTCATTTTACTTTTGCAAGCAGGTTTGTAGCTGTTCAGTTTTTTAGTGTTTCTTTACTGAATATTCAATGTAGGTATAACATGCCGTTCTTGGATCATGATTTTTATATTGTATCTGCTTCAGTTGTTTCATTATCCTTTCTCTCCTGTTTTATCCCAATGGGAATTGGGGATATATCATGCATTTTTCATATACATAGGTTTGGTGTTCATATATTTGAATATGTAGCGTCTCACCAAATAAATTGTCGCACCAATTTCCTTTTGGCACCAACATGTTTAAGTGGAAGGAACCAGCAAGAGTATTCTATTGCTCATATCATCTTGCCTTTATTTCTTTCATGGAGTAGGCTCACATACTGTTCCTCCTGAAATCTATTATACTATTCCTTTGCGTTAACCTGTTTAAACAGAATGAACATGTAAGGACTTTTCAATTCCTCCATTGCACTATCATCTTGTTTTTCTGCTCATGTGTCATTTCTTTCTCAGAGCCAAACATTGTTTGCAGATTATAACCTTTTTGTTTAAAGTTAAGTGTCTCTGGAAAATAAAGATGATTAAAATAGCCACATCATTTTAGTAACTAATATGCATATAGCATCAGTAGTATAATATGCCATTCATGTTATTGTTGATAATTCTCTTTCTACACAGTGATGCGATGCGCACAAAGGAAACTCTTAAGATTCTGCAAGAGAATGTTCAAGGATTGTCTCAAGCAGTTGTACACTTTATCCCAAGTTTCTACTCAATTGCGGCAATGGATGGCCAAACTGCAGAGCATTTACAAAAGGCAATCTGTGAATATTCAAGCGATGAGATTTTAACTGTGATGTGAGTTGTCTGAGAGTTTTTCATTACCCTTTGTTCTTGATGTATGCTTCGAATTTCTATCATTTTCTCAAAAGGCATGTGCTTGGTACCATCATTGCTAGACATATCATAATACTTCTTTAGAATAACTATTCAGGTGCATGGGTCATAATAAAGGATGGGAAGAAGCAGCCTCTATGTTTTCTGGTGATTCAGTTGTGCTTAAGACATGTAATGCAGCGTTGCTAGAAGCTGCAGGAAAATCATGGGTTGAGGTTAGTATAATTTTATTGGGCAAATTATTCCACTTTTCATCCTTTCTCCTACAGATTTTTTTTTGGGTATAATTCAGCATATTTACTGAATTTCTACACGACATGGTATGCAGGCTTTTTCTCTGGCTGGTCTTGGGGGATGGAAGCTTCATGGAATTGTAAAGCCATGAAATGCTGTAACTAAAAGCTAGATGTAATTTTTGTAGCTTAATTCCCATTTTGGCCCGAGGCCTGCATTGGCTGTGTGTAGCTTTTCTTACATGTCACTGAAGGTATTAATGTGGATAGATAGATGAGGTTATGCATTTTTCCACAGTCCATGGGCTCACTCAGTTCTTCCAAAGACGAACAGCAAAACAGAAATCAAAACTAAAACTGACCATACATATACTAAATAAACAAAACGGCACAAAGTTCCTAAAATCAGTTTGGGCAGGCCAAAACCAAACAAGTTTGGGCTGGACCATCATGCCAAACCTAAAATGATATGGAATGCGAAAGCAGAAAATCAGTTCTTCTGACATAATGTTATGACATCATATTGTTGACATATGGACCTCACATATTGGTGAAAGAAATATGCCATTCCTTAGGACACATCACCATGTTGCCGCTGCAACACTAGTGGCACTGATACGGCCTTCTGATGTACTCCATCCAAAAGGAATCTAATTCTAACTTCGTTATAAGTTGAAATATATTAACTTTGACTAAAATTATGTAAATAATAAAAATATTTATGATACCAAATAAGTATGTTTCGATTTATCATGAAATAGATTTTCATAACACACATATTTAGTGTCATAAACATTGATAGTTTTCTTTATAAATTGGAAAAAGTCCATTTTGACCATCCAACCATTGCCTCAGTTTGGTTTTGACCATCGAACTCTAAAACCGGGTATCTTCGGCCATCCAACTATCAAAACCGTTCAAATTTGGCCATCGAGTGGTTTTGATGGGTGGTTTTAATTTTTTTTATTCACAATTTAGTCCTTAGATCTTAAAATATTATTACTTTTTGCTCGTACCTCTGATTTAGGTGATTCTTGACTGTTAGATTTATCTTGCCGATTTATGTTTCCAGATAGATTATGGGAATTGACTTCATCTTGCTATGGTTATATATGCTACAAACATATATAACTTTGGAAGCTTTAGATGTTTCCAGATAGATTCTACTTCCCGGTTATAACTTTGGAAGCATGCAAACTAAAAACTAAAATGAAAAGCTAATTATGGTGATTATATTTTGGGTTGGCTCTAATTACTCATACTTTCTAAATAAACACATGCATTGGAACTAGAAAAGTAGCTATTTGATTGGCTCTATAAGCTACTCTATACACTTTTTCTATTAATGTAAAAGTTGGTTTAATTAGATGTGTGCATCTCTAGAAGCTAAAAGGACCCTCAATATAGGATAAAATTTGAATTATCTATGTGCAGTTATTTTGGGATGGAGGGAATAGGTACTACTAGTGGGCGTTTTAAGCTGGGATTTTGTGCACCAAAATTTGTTCAATTTCAGCTTTGATGACTTATGTCTGGAGTTTTCATCTAGTCTACTAGAGCTAGCAAAGTATAATAGCAAAAATATAGAGCCTTATGCTTGGCTATAAGATGTAAGAGCCAAGCCCTACAGTACTCTCTTACTTGTCCATAACATAATTTTTTTTATCATTGTATGTTACTAGCTTTTACTCAAACCACATTTTCTTAACTGGCTATTGACTAACCTAAATACCAATAACTAGAGCTTAATCTCATAAACTTAATTATTAGGTAAAGTCCTTCCTATCTATTAATACAAATTATCCCCTAGCCCGGAACACCCCCGCCCCATTCACATCACTTCTTTTTGAGGTGTTTTGTTCCCAAATGACATTTCAAACCACTCATAAATCAAAGCATTGGGTACTGCCAAACATGATCAAGTCACTGGTTATACTTATATTAAACATTCATCACAAAAAAAATACTAGTACAATCCTAGCTAAATCATTTGACCATCCACAACTACCAGTATATCCTATAAGGCCAGTCTCAGTGCAATGTTTCACACTATACAGTTATCTATACCGAAAACTAGGAGGGTGCTTGGATTCGTTTTAGTCCCACGACTAAAAGTAGTGGGAGTAAAACTTGCTAGCCTCACCCATGCTTGGATCCAAATACTAAAGAGACTAAATGAGCATGTATTATCCTCCCTCTCCCCTAATCCTCTATGAGAGGAGTTAAATGAGGAGATAGATGACTAATCCACATTTTAGTAGGGTTCCCTTGACTAAATAATTTTAGTCTCAAGACTAGTTTTAGCCCCTCTTTAGTCAGGGGTGCTTGAAACTTTAGCCTATCAAAGAGACTAATTTTAGTCAGATTAATTTTAGTCCCTTGTATCCAAGCACTCTCTAGGTAACTGAAACTCTGACTTCTCTCCTATACTACATCAGCGCATTTAATGCCATGAAATCTCCATAGAACCCTCACTGAGGGCAATCCCAACCCAATGACTAGGATGATGTCCATAACATTAAATAAGGTGCCATGTAGGATAAAAGATGATGTGGTAACTGAGTTAATGAAGAAAGAGGAGGAAACTGGTCTTGCATGAGATATGGTTTCTATACGCCAAGACAAGATGAGAGAGGAGCAGCACTTAATTTAGCCATGGAGCATCAGTGTCTGCTTTGGGAGGGTAGTGTCTTGTACTAGTTTCTTGATGATGTGGAGACTATGGACATCAGTATTAGTGTCTTGGGTTGGGACTGCCCTGAGACTGGCCTAACCACCACCAAACAAGTTCTCCAGCCCATTCTCTCGTGCACTTAAAAAAGCGCGCTTCCCATCCTAATGGAGACACCTGTCTGGCTACGGATGACCCGAAGATTTTTTCTAAGAGAGAAGGGACTTCGTTTCCACTCCTACGTCTCGAAATTCAAACATCACAGCTGACCAATTTTCCCTCAAGCACAAACACGTAAGGTACAAAACACGTCGAATTTCCAGCCCGTTCCACCGGGACCGATGACTTTTTCTTTTCGCTGGTGAGGGGTGAAGATGGCGCTGGAGCTGAGCCTGTCCTCGGTGGTCTCGGCCTCGCCGCCGGCGGGTGGGGTTGCGCCGCCCCCGCCGCTGGCCCCGCCCGGGAAGGAGCAGCAGGTGGCCGGCGTGGGGATCCTTCTGCAGATCTCCATGCTCGTGCTCTCCTTCGTGCTCGGCCACGTCCTGCGGCGCCACCGCTTCTACTACCTCCCCGAGGCCAGCGCCTCGCTCCTCATCGGTACGTACCCTAGCTAGCCTCCCTGGCCGCGCCACTGCACGGGCGTGAGTTCGGGAAGTGATGAGTGCTAATGGATCAGCGCGGGGAATGATTTTCGGGAAGTATATGAGGGTCGAATGGGCATTACCAGTGCGATCACTTTTAAGCAGGGGGTGGTCATTTAGGGGTATTCGAGGCTGAAATGTTAGGCATGTTGTGTACCAACAATCATGCAGTCGATTCATTGAGTACGATGATTTTAGATGCTAGTGATGTGAGCTCTGAAGTTCGTTAAGCATGCTTCAATTAGTTTTCTGCAGAACTGGAGTGTTGCTCCATGGTAAA
Organism: Echinochloa crus-galli; assembly: GCA_900205405.1. NCBI lineage: Eukaryota > Viridiplantae > Streptophyta > Magnoliopsida > Poales > Poaceae > Echinochloa > Echinochloa crus-galli. The sequence goes on from OAMR01000055.1 coordinate 30,687, forward strand.
ATTGATCTTAACGTGATGATGAGTTCATCAGCACTTTTGTTCCTTTAAATGCTGATCGATTCATCAGTACTTTTCTGAGGAGCTTATCGCTCAGTGTCCTGATTAAGTTAACTCCAGATGCCATCGTATGTCAATATTTATCTATAATTTCTGTGTTTCCTATGATTTAGTCTCCAAACATCACAGAAGATGACTTAAAAGTACTTTGTATTTATTATGAACTGACAAAATTCAACACTCAGATTCATTATCAAATTTACGAATGATAGCAGTATGCAAATTACAAAAGAAAGTTTGATCACCAGCAAAATTATTCAATTGCACATTTTCATGTGGTGATCAATGAGAACCACCAGAAAGTAGTCTTGTATAGAAAATGTGCTCATGTGAAGCCAACTATTCAGGTTAGCTACTCAGTAAAACAATATGTAGGGAGAAATAAAGTGGGTTCTTCGTTATTCTTATTCTTATTGTATCATCTTTAATTGATGGTCCACTTTAGACTTTTGCATACCTTTTTTTTTTCATGCATAGCGCAGGCTTCCTAACTGTGCAACTGTCATGTCTGTAATACAGGTCTAGTTGTTGGTGGCCTTGCTAATATCTCAAATACAGAGACCAACACTAGGTTTGTATTGTTTTTGCAATTTGCTGTACTATACATCTTCAGTATTCTGTTTGATGTTCATGTACTATTTAGAATTTTTAGATTTGCACACAATTTTAGCATGTTACATTGATTATGTCTTGTTCACTTCAATTTACAGGACGTGGTTCAACTTCCATGAAGAATTCTTCTTCTTGTTCTTATTACCTCCGATAATATTATATCCTTTTTTTGTAATTCTTTTCTCTCACCACTGTTGATTTTCTTGATGAAAGAAGGTCTACTGCATCTTTTGATTCTTGTTCATTAGCTTCCGTACTGGAGTATTTCCCTTTGAATATTAAATTTGTATTCCTTGACTTCATTATACCCAATCAGGATTCAGCTTATCTCCGGTAGGTACTTCAGAATGGCTATTTTTTCTTCTTTATCTAAGCTACTTTTTAAAATCTCTTCACTGGTTTACAGAAACCATTCTTTGCGAACTTTGGGGCTATCGTAACTTTCGCCATTCTTGGGACGTTCATTGCTTCTGTTGTAACAGGGGTTCTTGTGTAAGCAACTAATAATTTCTTTTTGCTAGATTTGTTGAAATATTATATTTCCTGAGTGTAGTCTTTATCATACTGCAGCTACCTTGGTGGTTTGACGTTTCTAATGTATAAACTTCCACTGGTTGAATGCCTAATGTTCGGTGCCCTTATATCTGCAACCGATCCTGTCACAGTGCTATCAATATTCCAGGTACCTGGTTTTTTGTTCTTGAACTTGTAGTTTGCTATCACCTTCAAAGCCATTTTATTGAAAATGTTTTGGCTTTATTCTTATGATTCTGTTACGGAATTAATGCAAATTTAGGTGAGATATTCACCAGCTAATAACTTAAGTTGTCTTTGTTCCTTGAAGAAGTTCCGATGTTTGTAGTTCCTCCTCTCTGAAACATTGTGTTATTGTTTATTGGTACTTGCTAGTGATTTTTAAATATGCTCTTGAGTCTAGCATTATTGTAACTATCAGCTTTATTGCATTAAACACTAAGTTGGGGTTAAAATGAGGTATGCTGTATTTATTTTGGCCATCCCCATCTTGTAGCCATTATGAAGCCTAACTGGCCCAACTATGCATCCAATGTAGGTGCTGTTCTACTAGATCTTTTCCTAGAACATTGCATTGTGAAATTCATAGAAAATCTGCTAACTGCTAAAATAGAATATTAGCTTATGCAATTGAATCTCAGATAGAAACCTAAGCTGCATTGTGAAATGAACAAGAAGCGAATTGAACACTGCATGTCCTATCTGGAAAGTTAAGGGTCACCTGGAAATGAAAAGGTGCATCAAAATCTTAGTGACACTGTTTTCTCATACAGTTACAACCATTTTTAGTAGTTGTAAGTCTCAATTTAAAAATCCATGATAATCAGTAGATGCTGATGTTTCAGCATAACATAGGTCTTCTTTAGAGGTCAATTTAGTGTAGATTTCATTTAGCATAGTGAAGTTGAGCTAAGCTACATGCTCCATTAGAAGTCCTTAGTCTTCCATTAATCAGAGCCTGTTGTTCCACTGGTACCCATGACCCAAATTTAATGGAAACAGTTCTTGAAGACAGGGCAGATGTCTGATCTGAAGATGTTTTTCATAAACTGACAATACAAAACTCTTGAATTTATTCCTGTGCAGGAACTGGGCTCTGATGTTAACTTGTATGCTTTGGTGTTTGGAGAATCTGTATTGAATGATGCGGTCTGTTTTTTACTTCTTTCCAGTGCATGCAAGAATAGCCAGTACCTGTACTTTTGACTAACCTACCTGTCTCCCTGTTTGGAAAGGACAGATGGCAATTTCTCTTTACAGGTTTGCTTCTGGCTATGGTCTGATATATATATTTTTGAAGCCATGTGTTTCTTGCGTATTTATGTACTTCTCTTCAGGACAATGTCATCAGTCAGAAGTCATGCAGCAGCTGGCGAGAACTTGTTTATGATGATTCTCCAGTTCCTTGAGACATTTGTTGGTTCAATGTCATCAGGTTGCACTTCTGCTCCAAATTCAGTTGCCACATGGCTATAAAGTTTATGAATTTGTGTCATCTACAGTTGTGTACTATGGAGTTCGGCACTTCACAGCTTGCAAAATTAAGTACTGGGAAATTTCTGTTTCTACCATTTTTCTTTTACAATCTAAGGCTTGATGTCCTGCTGAACCTTAAAATAGCTAATTCACAAATGGTCTAGGTGCACATTTCGTTTCAACTGAATCTGCTGCAGCATTTGTCTGTTTGGTTGTTTTTACTTTACCATCTTACAACAGGGGCATGTACAGTATCATGTTATCAAAGCATAAAAGAGCATGTAGTTCATGTATATTTTCTTTAAACTGGCCTGAGTGATATTCCATTTTTTATTTGAACCTTCACTTTTGGAAAAAAAACACTTTATTTGAGCAGTGACGGTATCATGTTATACTGCTGAACTATGCAGTGTCAGAGGGTAGTTTTTAATGGTTCAAATCTTTGGTGATCCGTTATTTTAGCTACAACAAGTGAAAAACGTTTCCTTATTTTTCTTCTGTCATTCTTGAATAATATTTGTTGCATACCTCTTCTGATCTAGGGATGGACTTTTTCTGTGAATAGATCTTGTCCATTACTAGTTCTCTCTGATTTAGTTCTTTTCCATCGTTATTCATTCATCAGCTTATGTAACCACTCAATTTCTTTATTTGCAGGCGTGGGAGTTGGATTTATCTCTGCTCTTATATCCTTTTTCCTAGGTCTTAAATGCAAAACTTTTTTTTTCTATCATATGAATGCAATATCTATACGCACCTATTACGATTTCTGTTGATCTAGTGTAATCTGCTTTTGCTTTTGCATCAGATGCATTTTTGAGCATATTTGATATGTTAATTCAATATCTTTTGCCTTTAGGCAACTTAGACAGTAGTATTTGTTCATCACATCTTATTCTTTCTCCTTATTGGCATACTTCCTATTTTTTCAGTGTAAACATGCCCTATTGTTCTCCTCGCCTAATACATTTGAATGGTTAATGAGTCAGTAGTGATGGCTTTTAGTATGGTTCGTGTAAAATTGGAGCATTTAGGCAAATTTTGTGTGCCAACTGCTAGCTCTACTAGCACTGAGTTACTATCTGATCTTGTGAGCCCTTGACCACTCATTACCTGTTCAAATATGCTGGATTGGATGTTGACAAGTAAGTCATACCATGCTGCCTATTTCCAGCTTCCAGTTTTTTAATTCTTTTTTATTATTGGTATATATTACTAATGCTCAATTTGCTGATCTGTTCACTATTTCAGTCTGCAGAACTTGGAGTGCTGCCTTTTTGTTCTCTTTCCATATTTCTCGTAAGTAAATTTCTAAACCTCAATTTATATTTCCCCCCTCTGGGAGATTTATTTCGATGAAACTTTGTGGATTATTTATAGGTATATGTTAGCCGAAGGACTTGGCTTGTCAGGGATTGTTTCTATATTATTCACGGGGATGGTAAGCACCATGCAATTTAATCGTATTATACCATCCATGTTTATCTTGTGGCTATGCCTGACATATATTTCATATTTATCCTCAGGTTATGAAGCACTACACATACTCCAATCTTTCAGACAATTCACAGCGCTTTGTTTCTGCCTTTTTCCACTTACTGTCATCTTTGGCTGAAACATTTGTGTAAGCATCAGCAGAACTTATAGACTTCTTGTTGAGTAATTGACTAATTCGAAATATAACTATACACTTTATTCCTTATTGACTGTTCTTGATTATAGGTTCATTTATATGGGCTTCGATATTGCCATGGAAGAGCATAGCTGGTCACATGTTGGCTTCATCTTCTTCTCAATTGTATCCTTGAAATACTTCTCTTTTTAACAAAAAAATAGTACCGGCTGTGGCCTTTAAATTATTTAGTTTAACTTTGGTTCCTTGACTTACTCAAAAATAGATATTCATAGTTGTTTCAAGGTACTGCTACGATCCCCTTTCACAACTCTGGCTGGATTGCATGGCCACATGTCTATATTTTTTTTGACCAAACATATTTGTATATTTATTTCTTCATAGTAACGATGCTCATATTGAGACATGATACGTTATCATTGTGCAATGCCCATACTGAGATTTATATGAGAGGCTCATGCTTTATCACTGTGCATGTCTGACACTAAAGTACTACAGAAAAATGATCTATTCTAACCCATTATCTATCCAAGTTAAGCCTTAATGCATGTAACAGACGCTGTACTGCAGTCTTATATTCAATGTAGAGTAATATTTTTTATTTGCTTTGTCACTCCAGATAAACTGATGCATCTTTTCAATGTATAGGGCTGCAAATGTCTTTTCTTGTGCATACTTGGTTAACATGTCTCGGCCAGAACATCGTCGTATACCTCTAAAGCATCAGAAAGCACTTTGGTTTAGCGGTTAGTGCCATTACAATTATGATTTTGTACTGTATGTGGCGGACACTTTTATGTGAAGTTCGCTGTTACTTTGGACAAACAGGGCTTAGAGGGGCCATGGCTTTTGCACTTGCTCTTCAATCTGTTCATGAACTGCCTGAAGGGCATGGAAAAACGATATTCACCACCACTACAGCCATTGTTGTGTTGACGGTACTCTCTTATTTTTTATACTTAACCACAGAACACTTCACACAATGCTATGGATTGGTGCAATTTGTCATTTAAGTTTATCAGCGTTCCTTGAGACAATGCCTAGGTTCGTAGCTCAGTTACGACTGTCTGAATGCTTGTAATTTTGTGCATTTGACCCGTAGCATTTGCTTGTTGCCTACTGCAAAGCTAAAATATCAATTTTGTGAAGTCATTTATTAAGTTTCATTAGCCATTTACATTCTGAAACAAATGTATTTTTCTTTGTAAAAGTTGCAGTTATGGCCTTCCTGTAACATAACCACCACAATTTATTTATAAGTAAACTGAATTTCTTTGATCAATTACGCCTAATCGTGAAGGTACTTCTTATTGGAGGATCTACGGGAGCTATGCTAGAAGCTTTGGATGTTGTTGGAGATGAAAACACATCAATAGAAGTAAGTCTCGCTTGCACATTTATCTTTTATCTGAGAAAAAAAGGTAACTTTTTCTTTTTGTTATGTGTGTTTATGTCACTATGACCACTATATAGTCTTGGGAATATCAAATGGAATTCATATTTTGGTATGGGCTTATAAACATTCAGTTCCACTCTAACAAGGTAGTTATTGAATTGTTTCTTTAGAATTATAAGTGGAAGAATGTCTGTTTTCTATATACAGAATTGGCTTTATGACACTCACCTTGGATGGGACACTGCAAACTTGTGAGCAGTTTGCCAGAACACACTCTGACTATTTTACTATATTTTTAATTTGGGAGACGGTTAGAGAGATGGGTTTGTAGACATTGCGTTGGGCTCTAAGACAGATCTTCATTCATGCAGTCATGCTTAGTGAAAGTCTGATTGTTTATCCACATGTGACTTCATGCATTTACGTGATTTGATTATTTTACTCTTTCATTGTCATGCTATTTCCATGCTTTTACTATATCTGAAGTTACTTCATTTCTATATCCACCATTCTCAGAATTATGAGGACAACAATGGTTACATGCCTCCAACTTATGAAGAAGGTACATCATCTGGGGGAGGATTGAGAATGAAACTCAAACAGTTCCACAAAAGGTATTTCTTCTGTCTCCATTTGCTTACAACTTACAAGTCATGACTATTACAAACAATTGCTTACAATTCTTTTTTTAATGACGGTGCAGCACAACATCATTCACTGCTCTTGACAAGAACTACCTGACTCCATTTTTCACTAGTCAGACCGATGACGACGAGGAAGACTTCAGTGAGTGACTTGTTTCGTTTAATAAATGTACATTAAATGGGAGCTCACACCAGGCTATAGAAATTGGCAATTTGTGTGCAATATATGGCATCATTATCTTTGTCCTCAAGCCTCTACTATATCTTATCAGTTTAGTTAGCATGGTGGGGATTTAGTTCTATCTATAAACACTGATCCACCCACTTATTTCTGAAATTGTTGTTTCTCTCATTGATTTTGTTTCAGGTGAGCAACCCCAAAACCGAAGACTAAGATTCTATGATCAATAGCAGAATTTGAGGTTCCCACTCATCAAGCTAAATACACGGAGCAGAACTGACAGTATGATAGCGTGTGTGACTGGGTTGAACCAAATATAGGAGCATACTTGTTGAGTAGCATATCTGCATATGGCAGAGCATATCTGTATACCGTAGTCCGTAGGACAGAAATCATAAGGCTCAAATCAACTCTTCCTCTGGGGATAGGGATAGCCAGGCCGCATGTATATATCTGTAGGCCTCCTTGAGAACTTGGTGGAGCTCCAGATGAAAATCAGAGTATCATTTGAAATTTGTCTGTAATAAACCAGACTTTCCATTGTTTACTATGTCGGCCAGGAAGCACTTGTTGTAGAGTGGCAAAATGGACCAACTTGGTGTTTCAGTACAGGACTGCAGGTCATTCATTGACCAAGTTGATAGTGAGATCACCACACCCTGTCTGTAAAGGTTGACGTGGTTTGAACATAAGGTGATTTGTGTAATGCAATACATGGTGAGTGAAGCTTGTAGTGAACTAACTGTAGTTCAAGAACGTTTTGCTCTACTTCGCATGGAAGGTAACGTTTTATCTAGGGTTATACAATCATGTTCTTGGGGAATCGATTCCCAAATCTTTGTACTCATTCTAGTGGATTACTTTTCTTTCAACATAATATATGTTTGAGTCTTTATCAAAAAAGAAGGAAAATTATGTTATCCATTTGCATTTAACCTTGTTGGTCTAGATTTCAGATGAGCTTGAAAAAAGAACTACAAATAAGGTGAACTGTGAACTTACGTTGGAGAGGAAATGATTCCAAGAATTTTGAGTGCGAAATGACCCCCCCACTAGAATGAGCGCGGGTTAACATGGTGGAGTATCCAAATTTCTAGCTATTGTTCCGTTAAGGATGTCGGCCGTTAGAAGTACTTCGTAAATGGCTAGCTAGTGTCCGAATTGTAGACTCACCGTATGTGCTATTTTTATTTAGGGTTATTATTTTAGGCTATTTGGTTGGTGGGTACGTAGGATGGGTAAAGAAATTTCATGGTAAGAAAAATAGTGTTAAAATGGCAGAAACACTCTATAAACATCGTTTTTCTGTTTGTGAAAACTTTTCACTTTTTTCCACTTTACATGTGGGTTTTCTGATGAGAGGTGGATAGGAATTATTTAGTGAGAAGTATTTTCAGCAGAACTAGATTCTTGTAGTATTAAGAAGTGTTCAGGTGAATATCACATGCATACTTGGATGTATCTTGTGGTCAAAGCGTGTGGTAGAACTCACCTGTACTCGGAGTATATATGGTGTCATTGTCTCCTCTCTTTCCCTGTCCAACTATGGCACATCCACAACTTGTCATTAATTTCAATGCGTTGCACCTGCACATATATGCATTTTCCTCTTTTGATCGTGTCACAATTAACCTTAGCTTATTCTCGAGAGTTGGAGGAACATCGAGTTTTGTCTTGCCTTCTTGTTGGCTGGGACTGCCGTGACTGCGTGAGGGGCTGGGGGCATAACGGGCAAAGATTCCTTTTCTACGGATCTTTGATTCTCACAATTTTCTAGTGGCTGTGGATTTTAGTTGGACATTGCTTCGTGTAGATATTACCAGCAAGCAGCAATGTTACTATAAAAGGCATTTCTTTTAGTCCGTTGCGAGTTGCGATTGCGACACAACAGTCAAATATTTATGTAGACAGGTCCATCATAATGTTGAATACGTCGTCTTTCAATATACTAATAACAAATATGCCCGCGCACGTGCTACCTTTATTATGGAGTTATTTTAGACTATTTAGTTGGTGGGTACATGGACTGGGTAAAAAAGTTCTATGGTGAGAAAAATAATACCAAAACTGTAGAAACTCTCGAGAAACATCATTGTTTTTCTTATTTGTGAAAAATTTCCACATCTTTTCCATCGTTAGACCTGACATGTAGGTGCTCTGTGAGGGATGAATATGAATTATTTTTGTGAGAAGTGTTTTTAAAAGAACTGGATAGTTGTATTATAGATGTATTATTTTAGAATGTATCTAGACAAACTTTTTGAACTTTGACCATTAATATATAAAACAGTAATTTGGATTGACGACATAAGATAGATGTCTTGAACTCCCACAATATATAAGTACCTTTAGTTAAACTGCCATATTTTAATATAAGTTGTTATTAGTTAAAATGTCACTTTGTAGACTATACCAACGTAAACGTCATATATTTTGAAACGAAAATGAATAGAGAGTAATCATAATTTGACCATACCCCTTTGTTTTTTTTTCCTACTAGTGATCCACATGGACATACCGACTTTTATTCACTGGGCCCTTAAGAAAAGGGATTAGTATTCGTGCACTAAAATACACCAAAATATTAGAAGAGCAAAACTTGGACCTAAGCCTTTTTATTTCTTTTTGTGTTGTATAAAAAGGGATAATATAGAAGCATTATATAGAGGGAAATTAAATCAGTATGTTTCGCAACATGAAAATAGTAGTCTTTCCTGAAGCATAAGTGTGCTGGATTTTTGCTCTAACGAAATCATAGAAAACGACATACATTATCCTGTAATCCTGTTCCTTTCCATGTAGCACCATCAACACCTCCATGAATCCATGATGGCTTATAGCGTGTGATTCCATAATTCAACAACTCCTACATGTTGCTGACCAAGTGGTACGACTGTTACTATATTGTACCTATACTGCCGCAACCACAATTGCTCCTGCCACGAAGCTTCACATCTTCAAGGAGTCTCCAGGCAAAAAACTGTTAACAAGCAATGTTGCCATGTCCCCTCTCCCCTACCTCTCCTAGCCAATCGGCAGAAGAATTGTTTATATGAATCAAAAGAGTAAGATTGAGACAGTCCAGCCAACACTACTTGGTCTCGCCGCAACATTTGATGGACGAAGTTTCAGAGTGACATAATATCCTAACCCAGACAGTCCGATGGTGCTACACCAGCTGCGAAGGAGCTAGTCCCAGACAGCAGCCACGTCAATTTCTCGATGTCGGCTGTTGGTTTATCTCCAAGAAGGGAAATCGAAGATTTGCAGTGCCAAGATACTGAGTGGATCAAGAAAAAAAAAACATGGCTGATGCCTACTTTTTGCAAGTAACGTCAATTTCTCGATGTCGGCTGTTGGTTTATCTCCAAGAAGGGAAATCGAAGATTTGCAGTGCCAAGATACTGAGTGGATCAAGAAAAAAAAAGATGGCTGATGCCTACTTTTTGCAAGTAAGGTCCTATTTATTTCAAATTATAATCAATCTAGGCTACAATACTAGAAATTTACACATCACTCCTCGTGGCATGCACAGCTATAAGGATTTGAATTCATGACCTCTGGACTCACGCATTGCTTCGTTACCATCCCACATATGCATCACATGTGATTAAGTGGGAGATATTTTACTTTTGAAGTAACCCGTGTAGAACCATTTAGTACCGACTGGTAACACTAGCCGGTAATAAAATGAAAGCATGTACTAAAGTGGCTCTGAGAGGCTCCGTGCTACTTTAGTACTGGATCTTTTCATATTCGGTACTAAATGCAGTGAACGAATGTGCGTTTTTGTAGTAGTGCTATGTCCCTATTTGTTTGAGATTATAATTCATGTAGATTATAAAAGCTAGATTATAATGTAAGGATAGTATACTAAAAGTTCATTCTAGAACTATTTTGGGACCACAAATAATCTAAAATAAGCTGCATTCATGTAGATTATTTCATATTATTTATGGTCTTATGGTAGTCTTTTTTTTTACTGTACTATCCATAGCTTATAATCCAACTTATATAATGTATAGGGCAACAAACACGACCATAAGGTAGATTATAATCCAAGAGTAGCATGATAAGAGTCTATTCTAGTACCACTTTAGACTACAGATAATCTGAAATACACTACACATAGTTACTTATTTCAAATTATTTATGATCTTATAATAATTTTTTACTATCTGCTACCCGTAGCTCATAATCCAACTTATACGATCCACAAATAAAGCAAACGAATAGAACCTAACTCTCGATTGCCACAAGAAAGTATGAAAAGAGGAACAAAACATCGTTTTCCTGCTACACACTGCGGCTGCTAAGGCACATTTGCCATCATTCGGAGGCCACCGTGGCGCTGTAGTCTCCTTGATGTCCAGCACCTCTTAATAGTGTGCAAGTCAGCTCTCTTAATTTTATTTCAGCTTAGGTTTGCCTATGTATAACCACCACGAACTTAAGCGGCAAATTACTCATCAGCCTCCAAGCCAAAGCTAGCCAAACCCTTGTACAGTTGGCAGTTTGGCACCATGGAGCTCAGCCTTTCTTCGTTGTCGGTCCTCGTGCTCTCCGTTGCGTACGTCTACCACACAACGTGCAGGCGGCGCCGCCAGTCGCCGCGCCTCCGGCTGCCCCCTTCGCCGCCGGGGTGGCCGGTGATCGGCCGCCTGCACCTCCTCTCCGGCATGCCCCACCACGCGCTGGCCGAGCTGTCGCGGCGCATACGCGCGCCGCTGCTCCGCCTCCGCCTGGGCACCGTGCCGGCCGTGGTGATCTCCTCGCCGGCGCTGGCGCGCGCCGCCCTGACCATCCACGACGCCGCGCTGTCGTCGCGGCCGCGCCTCCTCTCCGGCGAGGCCCTGTCCTTCGGCTGCTCCGACGTCACGTACGCGCCGTCGGGGCCGTACCACCGCGCGGCGCGGCGGATGCTGGTGACC
>OAMR01000055.1:42235-75056 GCA_900205405.1 Echinochloa crus-galli
TTCGGCCGCCGGGTCCGGCAGTGGCGTAGCTAGGAATTGGTATGCATCAACTTTTTTTTGCTATACAATATTCGGTTCAATCAATATTTTTTTATATATAATTTAGTAGACAATTTTAAATATTTCTAAATAAATCCAAGTCTTAAATTAAACATTTAGTTGCAAAATTTGTATATATTAAAATGCAAATAGTCTAAACATATTAAGTCCAAAAATACATACCTCTGCAGCGCCGCGATTGCGAGGAATAAAATGCACCGGGCTGAGGGGTGTGGCTTGGCCGATGGCCGGAGTGACTGCTGCCTGCGGCCTGCCTCACTGCCTGCAGGGAATTGGCCTTGGCCACTCGGTGACTTACCGAATCAGAATTAGCGACGGTCTGCAGCTGCAGGCTGCCTAGCGAATTAGCGTCTAGCGATGCTAGGATGGCTGGATACTCAGATAGATGGCGGACGTTCTACGCAAATACGAGCAGGCGAATGGCGGCGAGGCCAGAGCGCGCAGCGGCAGCGGAGGGATCACCGTCCCCGTCGAGTCGTCGACGCCATGCGCGCGGCGCGTGCTGCGTGCCAACGAAACGTCGGATGCCGATGTGGCTGCAGCAGGACTCAGGAGCGGTAGGGTTGCCTGCCTTGTTGTTTTTTCGTTTTACACAATTGCATGTGGGCTGTGCACATACTATTGGGCTGGATTCTACAGGGTATGCCTCGGCCCACCTGGCATATCCGCCCCTGGGGTCCGGCGCGGTGAGGTCGGCGGCATCGGCAGTCTCGCCGCCGTGGTCGAGGACGTCAACGAGCTCTTCGGCGGGTTCAGCGCCGCCGACTGCTTCCCGGAGCTCGAGCCCGTCGTCAGCGCCGTCACGGGGTTCCGCCGCCGGCTCGACCGCTCCGCTGCCGACCTCCGCAGGCTCTGCGACGACATCGTCGACGAGCACATCACCGGGAAGAGCCAACGCGTCCCCGGCGGCGACCGCGACGACGAGGAGAGCTTCCTCGACGTCCTCCTCCGCCTCCAGAGGTCGCCGGAGCAGCTTGAGGTCCCCCCTCACCGTCGACAACGTCAAGGCCCTCGTCCGGGACATCTTCATCGGCGGCACGGACGCGACGTTCACGGCGCCGGAGCGGGTGATGGCGGAGCTGGTGCGCCACCCGGCCGCCCTGAGGAAGGCGCAGGAGGAGGTGCGGCGTGTCGTCGGCGGCAAGGGCGCCGTGGAGGAGCGCGACCTCGGGGAGCTCCGCTACCTGCGCGCCGCCATCAAGGAGGCCCTCCGGCTCCACCCGCCGGTGCCGCTGCTGGTGCAGCGGGAGTCCGCGGCGGCGTGCGTGCTCGGCGGCTACGACATCCCGGCGGGGACCCGGGTGCTCATCAACGCGTACGCCATGGGCAGGGACCCCGAGGTCTGGGAGGACCCGCTGCGGTACTCGCCGGAGCGGTTCGAGAACGGCGGCGGCGGCGCCGGCGATGTTGACCTCAGGGATCCGGAGGAGTATAGGATGCTGCCGTTCGGTGGCGGCCGGAGGGGTTGCCCCGGGTACGCGTTCGCCATGGCCACCGTTCAGCTGTCGCTGGCAAGCCTGCTGTACCACTTTGAGTGGGAGCTCCCGGCCGGCTTGAGCGCCATGGATGTCAACCTCGACGAGAGCTTTGGGCTGACCACGAGGAAGAAGGAGCCGTTGCTCGTGGTCGTCAGGAACAGCGAAGGTTACGAGTTTATTAAAGGGGAGGAACTAAATGAGGTGCAAGAATAATTAGAGCAGAGATTTGGTATGTCCTAGTAGACATCTTAAGTGCAAGCAAACTTTTTTGAAAACTAAAAGTGCAAGCAAATTAAGTTTCAAGTTTCGCCCCCTGTCCCGCGCATATATTGATGGGCTGCATCCGAGCCCAGTTTCTGTGGATTAGGCCCTTCTATGGCTTTCATTACTGGCCTGCATAAATGGCGCACTATACTTCATCGCATAGGCTCCCTCTAGTACAATTTACAAAATATACAGGCCATGTTAGGATTTAGAAATGTCTTTAATATAATAGTGACCACTACATTCTTTTACGATATATTATCAATTTACATGCCATCGTCGTCATGTTGTTCTGCGGTTGCTTGTATGTTGTCATGTATCCTTCTAAACACTTGTATGGCCTTTGGCACTGACTAATGTTAATAAGATAGGTGAGGGAGCCTCCCCTGATCCATAGAAAATGTCTATACATGAGCAAATTCGAATAGATCAAACACATGCATAATTTGATTAAAAAAACTTCTCCAAAAGTTTGGCTTTTCTTAATCATACTACTACTATTTATACTTTGAAGTGGGAAGAGTTTTTATTTATCTGTGGAGTTCTTTTAAGTTCACGTGATTTTTAGACCTTGGTGGTATTTCTATATTATTAATTCTTTGCTCTCTTTTATTGAGCGAGCATTCTTTGCTTCGAGCTAGTCTTGGAAATTATATCCAGTTAAAAACCTCTCAAATATTTGTGCCAAATCTATCACCTTTTTCAGCCAAACCCAACCAACGTGTTCTTTTCCGAGTCGCGCTAAGTACGTGGATACGTATTTGAACAGATTTTTATTTATACTTATTATACACGGAGCATATATAATAACAAAAAAAATCATGTTTTATACTTTTAAAAAAAAACTTGGAATCGGTTTCTACGTGTTTTCGTCAGACGTGTCGGGCGTACATACAACTCTCGTGATCCTTTCAGTCAGTCAGTATATATTCCGGCCTGATGGCGCGCAACCTAAAACCTGTGTCAATTTGTTTGTAACAACAATACATAAATATAATAACCAACAAAAATTAAGAAGTTACGACTAGAAGGCCGGTGGCGATCGAGCTCCTGGTTATTAGGCATGGCCGCCAGCCGGGGGAGTAAAGCCGCCGCCGCTGCCGCCGCCGGCGGAGGAGCCAAGGAGACGACGCCGGCGGGGCGCGTGGCGCTGCACCGGCTGTTCGCGTTCGCGGACAGGACGGACGCGGCGCTGATGGCCGTGGGCGCCGCCGCCGCGCTGGCCAACGGGATGGCGCCGCCGCTCATGACCTTCATCTTCGGCGACGTCATCCACGCCTTCGGCTCCGGCGCCAACTCCGACCTGCTGCACAACGTCGTCCAGGTGCGTGCGATCATCCACACGTGTGATACGTACGTACTCATCTTGAGAATTAATTTTTAACCTCCGATCGATTCACCCATCTTGTGAACTGCATGGTTTCATAGGTTTGGCATGGCATAGATTTCCGTGCATTGATTAGTGAGACTCGTTTCGATGTTCCTGCGTGAATCGTAGCGGATGTTTTCTTTTGAGCACATATCGGTAGTATAGTTCGTGTTTTCTTTTGAGCATAAGTCAGTAACGTTCCTTTGGAGATCCGGTTTGTTCGATAGAAAGAATTTGGAGGACGACGGGAAGGGGTTGCACTTCGTCTTCGGCCCATAAGAGACATTTCAGCCCAATGCCAGCCCGCGTCACCCTCCACCAAATGCGCCGCCGCCCGCGCGTTGCCTTCAAAAGAAAAAATGGCGCGCTCATCTCCCCCGTCCCCTCGCCAACCACGGCGCGCCCGCCGCCGCCCCTCCCCAACTGCAGTCGGCCAAGCCCGGCACCACCGCTAGCTACCGCCCCAAGCCCGGCACCACCGCTGCGCTGAATCCTCTCACGCCGCCACCGCCGTCAAACCCTCCCAGCAGGCCAGCACTGGCTGATTTGCTTCCGGGCAGGAAGGCGAGGAGGTGGTGGTGCTCACATAGTCACATTGTGCAAGAAAGGCTCAACGGGGAGAGCTGAGCTACGTCTGTCTTTACAGAAGCAAGGGCTCAACGGGAAGTCTTACATTTCAAACCGCAAGGAAATCATGGGATTCTAGTAGTTGCAAACCTTGGTATTGCTAGTACTCGAAGATAACACCCCTACTCAGATCTTCTTTACTGCTTGTTCTTTTACTTTTGGGGTTTTTAGTGTTTTTTAAGGTGGCTATTTCTTTCCACGACCGCCAGTTCCACGTGGAAATATTTCTGTAAATTGTTACTGTCTTGGCATTCATTTTGATGATTCGAGGACTGAATTTAGTTAAAAACAGTAGATTGCAATTTACCTGTGGGCGCACAAATAAGAAACGAATTTATACTGTTCATATAGTATGCAGTGGTGAAAACGAGCGGTGCTCGATTTGTGATGGTATATAAGTGGCTTTGTCATCATTAGATCTTTGACCAAGGCCCCATTCTTGTTTCAGGTTATCATGAACTTTGTTTATCTTGCCATTGGATCAGGAGTCGCCTCAGCCTTCCGTAAGTGGATTTCCTCTTCCAAACTAGGATATCATATCAATTAGCTTCATCTATATCTTTTTGTATGTAATTTCTCAGATAATATATAAGTTTTGCTAACACTGAATTCTGTTTTCTTGACTTTCTTATTAAGGAAAGAATAGTGTTACTGGAAACAAACCTCCTTAAATTTAATAATTTATTTATATGTTCCTAGAGGTATCATGTTGGACAATTACCGGAGAAAGACAGGCAGCACGGATCAGAGCCTTGTATCTCAAGGCAATTCTGAGACAGGATATTGCATTTTTTGACATGGAGATGAGCACTGGGCAAGTAGTTGAGAGGATGGCAGGTGACACATTCCTCATTCAAGATGCCATTGGAGAAAAGGTATGATGTGATTTATATACTAATATACTATATAAGAGGTGAACTGAAAACGGATAAACTAAGTTCTTTTAGTTATAATATGGACTTGTACAGCCAATGAGTGAAGCTTGCAAGCAAAACTCTATCTCTTTGGGCATTGGTCGAATACAGATCTAAATGACCAATATGAAAAAGGCTGGTCATTTTTAGTTTGTTGAAAACGATTGATGTAGTTAATTTTACGTTGTTCATGGAACTTACGATTTGGGTCAATAACTAAATTTACTGTCAAATTAACAGCAAGGTTTTATTTGAAACAATGTGATAGAGTTGTTCACATGTTTTTGTGAATATTTTCACTTGTAATATCATAAAAAAAAACAATGTGATAGAGTTGCCAAAGCCTAAGTTGTAAGTTGATAAACGTGTACTTACTTTTGTGTACGAGCATTTTGGATATATAAGCAATGCTGCATTTTCAGTAACTCTTTGACGTGTTTCTGCTCATATTCTCTTTAGGTTGGGAAGTGCATACAACTCCTTTCTACTTTCATTGGTGGCTTCATTATTGCTTTCATGAGAGGATGGCTCTTGTCCGCTGTTATGCTTTCAAGCATTCCTCCGATTGCAATTGCTGGTGCAATTGTTTCAAATTTGATGACAAGACTCTCCACCCACATGCAAGCAAAATATGGTGATGCCGGAAATGTTGTTGAACAAACACTTGGTGCAATTAGAACGGTTAGTGCTGGTAGGGAACAATTTTTTTGGTTATTCATTTCCTATCACTAATAACTTCCTGAAATTCTTCTTATATGCTTATTTGAAGGTTGTTTCGTTCAATGGCGAGAATCGGGCAATAACAACATATAACACGTTTATAAGAAAGGCATATGAATCTGCTCTGCAAGAAGGTGTCGTAAGTGGACTTGGATTGGGCTCTGTAATGGCAATCTTATTTTGCAGTTACGGGTTGGCAGTTTGGTATGGATCTAAACTGATAGTTGAGAAAGGTTATAATGGTGGCATGGTCATTTCCGTTATCATGGCTGTCATGATTGGAGCAATGTAAGTTTTGTATACTGATCATGGTCATTTAAAGAATAAATGAACAATGACAACAAGCGAACAGGGCCTGATAATATGTAGTTTGGATGAGCCCCCATACCCTCACGTTGTCTGTGACTGTATCTATCTTCTGTCTGTTAAAATACAAAGTGTACTGATAGCAAATAAACTTCCCAAGAAGGATTAAATCATGCATCTCTCAGATAGTCTTCTATATCAGTTATTTTGGACAATTCATTTGCTGATTTCAGTTATATACTTCTCTTCTGCACGCAGGTCCTTAGGTCAGGCAACACCATCAGTAACAGCTTTCGCTGAAGGTCAAGGAGCAGCGTATAGAATGTTCAAGATAATTGCACGGAAGCCACAAATTGATATACATGATACCACAGGTATCACATTAGAAGAAGTCAAGGGTGATGTTGAACTGAAGGATGTGCACTTCAGCTATCCCAACAGGCCAGAACATTTGGTGTTTGATGGATTTTCGCTGCAAGTACCAAGTGGCACAACTATGGCTCTAGTTGGTGACAGCGGCAGTGGGAAGTCAACTGTAATCAGTTTGGTGGAAAGGTTCTATGATCCACAGGCTGGAGAAGTCTTGATTGATGGAGTTGACATTAAAAGAATGAAGCTTGGATGGATGAGAGGAAAAATTGGTCTTGTCAGCCAAGAACCGGTGTTATTCGCAACTACAATCAGGGAAAACATCACCTACGGGATGGAAAATATAACTCTTGAAGAGATCAAGAGAGCAATCGAGCTAGCTAATGCCGCTATATTCATTGACAAGTTACCAAATGTACAGATATACGAATTATATCGAATATGAAACTTAGTTGCTAATTTTCCACCACACCCATCATTAATCAATATATCTTGTGAAACATTGCAGGGTCTTGACACAATGGTGGGGGAACATGGAACTCAGCTGTCTGGAGGGCAGAAGCAAAGAATAGCCATTGCTCGAGCAATCATGAAGAACCCTAGGATCTTACTACTGGATGAAGCCACCAGTGCATTGGATATGGAGTCAGAGCGGGTAGTTCAAGAAGCTCTGAATAGGATAATGGTAGAAAGGACGACAATTGTTGTTGCTCATCGCTTAAGCACAGTGAAGAATGCTGATGTGATATCCGTCCTACAACATGGGAAGATGGTGGAACAAGGTATACCCATGTGAAAATGTTCAATTTAAAAAGTACAAAAGTGGTCATCTTTTCTTATTAACCTCTAGAAAACTTACTTCTGTGTTGTTCCTAATAATTTTTCATTTTTTAAAAATGTTACTACAGTTCTACTTTTTTATAGAAACATACCATGTTCCGTCATTCTGGAGTAACCAAAATGAACCCTTGGCAAAGCTTATAGGTAGATAACGTGGCTATTGTTTGTGTGAAAGAGCAGGTTCCCATATCGAACTGATGAAGATACCTGACGGTGCTTACTCTCAGATGATTCATCTGCATGCTACTTGCCATGAGCCAAGACAAAGTATTTCCAGGAGATCAACCAGTAAAGACTCCTCCTCCTTTGGGCACTCTATCTCTGCTCCAATTGGCCTGCCTGATCCAATGGAAATCAGTGAAGCTCCTGACATAGAGGAGAAGGCAGTGGTCAGTGCTCAGAAGAAAGCTTCAATTAGTAGACTCTTCTGTCTGAACAAACCAGAGACTTTTGTTCTTACACTTGGTTCTATAGCTGCTGCAATGCATGGCATCATATTGCCTATATATGGCATATTGATTTCAACTGCAATCAAGGTGTTTTATGAGCCACCAGAAGAACTACTGAAGGATTCCAGATTCTGGGCAAGCATGTTCGCTGTGCTAGGCGCTTGTGCATTTGTTTTGATTCCAGTAGAGTACTTCCTGTTTGGACTAGCAGGTGGAAAACTTGTGGAGCGCATACGTTCAATGACGTTCCGAAGTATAATGCGCCAAGAAATCAATTGGTTTGATAAATCAGAGCACTCGAGGTGCGTGTTTATTCTTTTTCATTATGA
Organism: Echinochloa crus-galli; assembly: GCA_900205405.1. Taxonomy (NCBI): domain Eukaryota; kingdom Viridiplantae; phylum Streptophyta; class Magnoliopsida; order Poales; family Poaceae; genus Echinochloa; species Echinochloa crus-galli. The sequence goes on from OAMR01000055.1 coordinate 49,961, forward strand.
CACGCAGAAAAAATCTGTTTTATTGTTATTATATATGAAATATATTCTCCAGTTTGTTATTCAGAGATCATGATCAGTATCCTATTTGTTCTCAGTAAATTGAACAAATAGAACATTGGTATATATTGTAAAAAAAACTATCAATCATCATGTATGCAGCTTTGAACTTAAAACTTTAAATGTGGGAAAGGAATATATGCTAGATAGCACTTAGCATTATAATTGTCAGCTTTACTCATACCAAGCGTTCCAAATTTTGTATCAGTGGATCAATTGGTGCAAGGCTATCAAATGATGCTCTGAATGTGAAGCGACTTGTTGGAGACAATTTAGCACTTAATGTCCAGACTGTATCAACTATCATCTCAGGCTTCACTATAGCAATGGTGGCAAACTGGAAGCTGGCACTGATTATCACAGTGGTGATCCCTTTTGTGGGTTTCCAAGCATATGTTCAAACGATGTTTCTGAAAGGTCTCAACAGAAATGCAAAGGTATTGCATATATCATACCGCAAAAGCTTTTTTTTCTGTTTACTTTTGTCTAACTGTTTGGTGGGGTTCAGTTGAAATATGAAGAAGCAAGTCAAGTAGCAACTGATGCAGTCGGCGGAATCAGAACCATTGCAGCGTATTCTGCTGAAAATAAGGTGATGGACGCCTACGAGAAGAAATGTGAATCTCCAAGAAGGCAAGGAATAAAGGAAGGTGTTGTCGGTGGCTTGGGGTTTGGCTTCTCATTCCTTGCTTTCTACTTCACGTATGCTCTGTGCTTCTATGTTGGTGCAAGGTTTGTTCAGCAAGGAACAGCAACATTTCCAGAAGTGTTTAGGGTGAGATGAATTCTCATCTATTCTGCATACAGTTCAGTACTCAGTACACATATATTTGGTTAACTTATCCAATGGCTTTCAGGTTTTCTTCGTATTAGCTTTAGCTACTAGTGGGATCTCGCAAACAAGTGCATTTGGTGCGGACAGCACCAAGGCTAATGATTCGGCCATCTCTGTGTTTGAAATTCTTGACCGCAAATCCAAGATTGATTACAGCAGCGAGGAGGGTGTGACCATGACAAGTGTGAGGGGTAACATCGATTTCCACAAAGTCTGCTTCAAGTACCCGCTGCGACAGAATGTTCAAATCTTTAAGGATTTATCGTTGAGCATTCCTTATGGAAAGGTTATTATTTCTTGTCGAAAATTTAGAAGTAATTTACACATTTCCACCTGACACACAACTTAATTTCAGTGACATTATCCTTGCAGACTGTTGCACTAGTTGGAGAGAGTGGAAGTGGGAAGTCCACTGTGATTGCCCTACTGGAGAGGTTCTATGACCCGGATGCTGGTAAGATCCTTTTTGATGGTGTGGAACTTCAAACCCTCAAAGTTAGCTGGCTTCGACATCAACTTGGGCTAGTTGCACAAGAGCCAGTATTGTTCAATGACACGATCCGCGCCAACATAGCATATGGGAAACAAAGGGGGGCATCTGAAGAAGAGATCATTGCTGCTGCTCAAGCAGCCAATGCGCATTGGTTCATCTCCGCACTGCCTAATGGTTACAACACCATCGTTGGCGAAAGAGGGAGACAATTGTCTGGTGGGCAGAAGCAGCGTGTTGCCATCGCAAGGGCCATCATAAAGGACCCCAAGGTACTACTACTGGATGAGGCCACAAGCGCGCTGGATGTGGAATCAGAGCGAGTGGTTCAAGAGGCGCTTGACCAGGTGATGGTTGGCAGAACCACCGTTGTGGTGGCGCATCGATTGTCAACAATCAGAGGTGCAGATGTCATAGCTGTTCTGAAGGACGGGGCAGTTTTGGAGAAAGGCAAGCATGAAGAACTAATGCGGGTGAAGGACGGAACCTATGCTTCGCTTGTTAAGCTCAGTTCTAGTTCTGCATGACCTGACGAAAGCGACCATAAACATGGATTCAATAATTCAGCACTAGCAGAAAGATGTTATAGTTGGTACAAGATTCCCTAAACAAACCGATAGATTCTTCGTTGTGTGTAACTTTTTTACTTCAATTACTAGATCTATGTATGCCCATGTGCTGCCACGGGATCAACCTTGCAGGCTTCTTCACATGTTAGTGGAAACTAATCTCCAAGTCACGGTAAATATTTCATGTAATTGTATAAAGGTAAATATTTCATTTACATGTAAAGCTTAAATGCGCACTATGTTAGACACAACAAGTTACATGTGGCGCCAAAAAAGTGACTGGCGGATGCGCTTTAAAACATCCAAATCTAAAGAATTGATTTATAAACTACAAAAGTGCACAAAGGCTTCTCATCTAAAAGAACTAATGAGATAAATGTTTTATTCTGCCACACCTCTGCTATTCACACCTTGCTTGTGTTTGCTCGATTGCACACTCTTGCCTGTAGACATGAAGCGTATCAATATTAGGGAGTCTATGATACAATTTCGAAAAGTTAATGTACTATCGGCAATACTACAATGATGTACATGCAACCATGAAATACTCTCAAAATATCCTATTGCCAAACTAAATAAGCAAAAAACCATATCATCTAAATGTAACTTGCCCTATTGCTGAACTGAACAGGAAAAAAAATCCATGTCACCCAAATGCAGCTTGTTGGCAGTCGTTACGGCCTCATTTCCGATCTCCAACCCAGCATAAAATGAGCACAATGGAAAAATGCGACATAGTTATAGGGCTTATTTCTAATATTTTTTATAAGTTTTGGTGTTTATTTGATTCCAGGAGGTGAACTACCAAAATTGGGGCAAAATCACCCAAGATGGTGGATTCGGCCAAATCCCATAGTTCGGTCGAACTACACCCTTGTACCTAGAGCGTACCACAACACGAAAACGTGCAATTCACAAAAATCCCGGGCATGGGTATCGTCTCCAACATGAATAGGGATGAAATCGGTCAGAAACAATCGAAAATATTAATTATCATTTCCTAACCAATTTTTTTTCTCGAAAACGATACGAAAACAATATGTTCGAAAACGATAACGGAAAACTCGGTACATCGAAAACGGTCGAAACATATCGATATCGGTTGATAACGGTAAATCAAATCGAAAACCATAAATGAACAAAGTGAAGAGAGCAAAAAAATTTCAACAAGCAACAATCCTAATATTACTAGTGCCATTCCGGTAGACCAGTACCACTTAGTAGTTCACAAACTAGAACCCTAGGTGCTGTGCACTTGCATCGCACAAATTCACAACTCAAAACTGAACTGCTGTATGCAGCCATCAAGTTTAGAGGTCACGACAAACAACATAAGTTCATGGCAACCAAAAAAAATCACCTTGGAAAGGAGATGGGAGACCACGACCTCTTAGTGCCCACGACAGCACTTCCTGGGCCTCCTAGTGCCAGCTGCAGATGCTCATGGGCCGCCAGGCTAGCCTGCGGCTTATATACGTAGGGTTTTGCTGTTGGGCCATTTTAGGCCTTAGAGTTACACAGGTCACGGGCTTCCTTTGAGTACTCGGAATTTCGACTGAATTCGGTATACCGACCTATTCGGTGGTATAAAGCCCATACCATTTCCGTTACCGTTTCTGAGCGAAATTTTCCTTTCCCGTACCGTTTCCGAGTTATACCGTTTACATTTCATCAGAACGGGAATTTTTCGGAAACTAAGCTCGGTCGATTGGGAATTTCCGTAATCGTTTTCAACCCTAAACATGAAGACGGTGGACCGGAAGGTGGCAAAAACCTAAGTCCAATTCTGCCGAAGGGCCCAGTTCGCCCGAAGTCACCATCGACTCAGAACCGCCTCTAGAGAGTAATCATGGGCATTGGAGGCTAAGGCGGTGGAGTGGACGGTTCGACCGACCCACTTCGGCTGAATTCTGCTAATTCGACCGAAGTGGCCTTGGCCGCTGCTCCACCTCCCACCATCCTTGTCCAATATAAATAGAGGTCTGCAACACCTGGACAAGACATACAAGAAAAGAAGAGCTCCCTAGCGAAGCGCTGGCACTACTGCACTTAGAAAATAGGGAGAGAGGAGTGGAGAGGAGCCGGAGCTGTCGGCCCCTCTTCCACTTTGTACCTCTATGGATGCGATCATTCTTCGAGTGACATCCGGATCATGTCTGGTAATTCTTGTTCCTTTCTGATTAATTGAACATCAGGTTCTTAATTTTATTTGCTTACCGGTTCCTCATTCATTGCATTATGGATTAGTATATTTAGATACTTGTTGCTTTGCTTAGATTCTTATCTTTCTATAAGAGATAAGTATTAACTGACTAGTGTAGGCGTGGTACCTAGACTTCAGGTTAGCTTGGTTTGTACCCAATTCAACGGGTTGTGTGGTATCCGCTAGGTGGTGACAGTCCTATCGGCCTATGTAATCTACCACGTTAGTCTTGCATGTAGGACTACCCCTTGGAGATTGGCAACTCATCTTCTCATCCCTTTCCGCGTTGTTGGTCCCGCGTTCTGATGCAAGCATCTATTTATATTTTTTGATCTGCTTTGTTAACCAGGAGGGCACGATTATCAGACTCGTGCCCGGTCTACCCTCTTATCGCTTTCTCTTCCTCCCCTTCGTGGCTTCTTCGTCATCCATTCCATCCTATCACCATTGGACAACTTAGTTTAGAATTAGTTCACTTCTCATTCCTCGTGGAAATCAATAATCTGAAATACTCCAAGGTGAAAGTTATATTGGTATCCATCCTCTTGCGGATTTATCTGTAGGTCGTAAGGAGTGCCAACACTTGCCCATTGCCCAATTGAACCTACTAGGGACCTTGTTATTACTTTAGTGTTTCAGTCTCAGTAGAGGGGTAAGCTTGGCATATGGAATGCCAGGTATCAAAGAGGCAAGAAATGATCAATTCTACACACCCCCGAGATGACCCTTTCTTGCAGGCTCCATGAATCCTATTGGAGCCAAGTTAATAGGTTCCGGATAATAAGAACACCTTCCCAAATCTATGTAACAGGATAATATTGTTTAAGTAAATAGAAAGAATACTTCTTTTTAACAGATAGGTAGTAATACTTATCTCACGTAGAGAGAGAAATAAGTTTCTTATAAAAACCGTGAAAATAAACGGAAAGAATTATCACAATATTGATCGTTAACACTGAAATCCCACCGTTTGCCAGTGGCGACCTTCTTGAAGGTGTTGTCGTGAGGACTTCAACCTCCAGGGACATTCCAAGTGAAGACCACGAACTAACTCACTGGTTCAGGCGGCAGCGGCATCATCTTGATGGTGCTTTCCTCTTAGGGCGCCACCTTGGAGTCCTTTGGATGGTGGAACCATGGTTAGTTTGGAGCGATGGCGGTGCTCAGTTTGTTTTCAGGGGAGTTGCTGAAATTTGTGATAGAAATTGACTCGGTGCGGTTTTTAGGCGAAAGCGATTACCATGTACCACATGACTGTCATTCAGGATCATTTTAATATCAAAAGTTTCTAAGCTGCATTCTAAGTACTCATGAATCTTCTGGTTTTTAGCCAGATTTGTCTTTTTTTGTTGAATGTCTAAGACCAGATATTTTTATTAATCCAAAAAGTGGCAAAGTGATGTGCCATAGCTAGGAGGATTTACATCAGGCACGCCGGCGGAGCTACCCATCTGCAATATAAAGAGCCCAGCATAGCTACAGCCTCTCGACGGTTGATTCAGATACAATGTAGCAGCAATTTTAGCCTATTAGCAAACAGCTCCCTAGAATCAGACGGAGGAGGAACATGTTAACAGTCTCACCTCATACCAGGAAAAGTGATTCCATAAGACACCATCTGCCGTTGGAGACATCAGATACTGAAGTGGCAACCATGCCCTGAAGTGCAGCAACCAACGTTGAAGCCATTGGCCTCCTGCTGTCGGCACTTAGTGATCCTCCCAATGCAATGTCTCCAGAAAGAAAACAACATCAAACGACGCTGTCATCGCATGACTGAATCACCAAACTTGGGCTTTCACCCGGGAGAAATCCATCCGAAATTGTAGGATGCAATGACGCCTCCAGCAAGAAGAAGTGGCGCCCGCAGGCGTCACCGCCGTCGAGCAGTGTTGACAAGCAATAGAGCATACCGCAACCGTCCCAAATCCACTGGCCATTGGTCAAAAGGATTTACATAGTTACGCCACATGATGGCCGACGAGGCAACCAATAAGGAAGCTGTCTGCAAACGAGCAGATCCGATCATATGTGCGCCGTATGCACCACCTTCGGCCGCCAACAAGGAACATTGATCTAGACCCTGGGCGGCTGCACACGTCACGGGAAGCTTGCGTGTGACGACCCACCGCTGGCTTCCCAAGCCTGTGAAGGCTCATCGACGATCGAATTCGAGCAAGACGAGTGATTCCAACAGGATTCATCGCCCTAGGGTCGGCCAGCCACCGCCATGCCTTGCCGCGAAGAAGAGGTCCAGCGCAGGCCATGCACACGAACTCCCTCAGAACATCAGGCAGCCCGCGAGGATGCACCGACACACTTGCGCTGCACACGAGGTGTCTCGCCGCGACGCCCACGCTTGCCACCCATCCGGACTCCTCCGGAGCTGATAGATCAAACCTGCTAATGGATATAGAGTCCCCGGCATGCCACAAATCTCACCGGCGTCAGGTTTGATGCCGGGGACAAGCAGTCTCACTATCTGCTAATGGATATAGAGTCCCCGGACGATTGGATGGCTTATTTGGAGGTGGTGAAATGTACTCATAGCCGAGGTTGTCGTTGATATGTCCGTACCTGATGAGTCAGGTGACGATGATGTTGAGGACGATGAGGAGGAAGAGAATGTTGACCTAGCGGCCTACAATGATCCAGATGAATGAGTTGACTTTGATAGGTGTCGTGTAAGAAACGACTTTGACTCGGGCACGTTCGAGCGGGAGGAGCAAGAAAAAGAGAAAGAAATAGAGGATGACCAACTATCCCAAAGCTCATATGATGAGGAGGGGCTTACGCAGGAGGAAATTCGTGTGCAGGGGCCGCAGAGGTGCGGCCGGCTGCAGCGGCAGGCACGCCCGCGGAGGTGCGCCCGGCAGCAGCGCATGCAAGGAAGAAAAAATAGATCAGCGCGCGTGGGGAGAAGGAGCAGGAGGATAAGGATGAAATGGGTAGGTAGAAATATATGGAGGAGACGGGAGCACGTGGCCCGGTCACCGTCCGGACAGAGCGCGTCCATCGGACGTACGACTCCAAGCATTACCGTAGATGCTCACACACATGCGCATTTGTATGCAATCCTATTGTCACACCCTAAAATTTCCAATTTTAGGATGTGAATAATAAACTTAATTAATACAACATTTTCTATAATTTCTAAAATTTTTCTAAGCTGTATTATAATTTTCTGGGAATTTAGTATAGGAAAATTTCATTTTCTAAATTAAATAAAAATAACATAGGCTGCAACATTGTGTGGCTTGCATTCTTGCTGGTTGTATTAGTGCCTTTGTGTGCAAAAATTTTCAAAAACACGTTTAGAAGCCTAATGGGAATTTTTCAGAGTTTTCTGTAATTTATTCCTATTTTCCCTATAGCAAATTCCAATTTTTGGAGCATGCTAAAATTCTTTTCATGAGCTCCAAATACATTATTTGGGTTCCTCATGTCGAAATCTATCTCTAGTATTTTCACTAGGATTTTTGGAATTTTTGGAGTATTTTTCTTGGTTTAAATAGGAATTCTGGACTTATCTAGAATTATTTCATAACCAGGAAATTAATTATTCCGAAAATTAAAATCACAATCTTAGTAGACCGGCCCTGGCCCAAAGTTGACCCAATTTTAGTCTAATCCATCCCATCACTTTGTTGCGCCAAATTCCAAAGCCCATTAGTGTTTCTAAAAGCCTATTAGCATTGAAAGGGACTAAACCATGTTTTAGTCCCATATTGCTAATGGACATGGAGAATCTTGTAATTTTCTACCATATTTGTTTAGTATTTCTTTCGTAGAAAAGTCCCTGCTAGCTTCAAGTGCCGTTAGTCCTTAGTTTCCAACGTTTTCTGAAAATTCGACTAGATTCTTGAGCTGCTCACTGTTTCGACCATAACTTTTTATCCGCTTAACCAAATCTAGCAAATAAATACATTTTAGATATCTACAGAAAATTTCCTACAACTTTCATTAAGGCGTCAGGTCAGAATATGGTTATAACTAAGTCGAAAATATTTAATTAAGTTCCTGCACAGATTTTCACCCTCAAACAAATTCTGATAGGTGCACTAAATCTTGTGTCGTTTTTCGATAGTATCTCTTAAAATCGTCATATTTTACCAGACGATAGATCATCAAATTCTGAAACTAACCCAACTGGAATCACATTAATCGCATGTTTAGAACTCGAGATATGAAATAAACAAGCAGACTATGTCATATGGTGACGAGAATTGATCAAGCCATAACTTTCTCCTCCGTTTCGATCCGTTTTGGTTGCGTTAGATCCATATAAACTTCAACTACGTGTTAGCACTGTTATTTACACCATACTTTATTTCTGAAATTTATTTATTATTAATTTGGTTAAAGACTAAGTACATGTGCTTTCTGAAATAAAATCTAATTAAGTTCTACACATCGGTTTTAAGGCAACTAGCCTTTCTAATTAAAAAGCAACCTAGAGTTAAACTTGGGCTTTTCACAAATGAGTGTTAATGTGGTTAATATAAACATAAATATGTTTCTATCATAAAATTGATTAGATCAAACACGACTCGTAAATTACTCGATTAGATGTTCCCATATGATTTATTTTAAGTTAATACTTTAACTAGAATAATTTCTACTTGAACATTTGCAAGTAAAATATGACTAAGTTTACTTCGTCTTTTCTAAAGGTTAAAAATATAATTTGTATTCATTATTTATACACGGTTATACTTAATGAAGCTTATGGTCTTTCGTTAAATACCAAACTTTCGATAGTTGTATCTTTTTAACCATAGCTTCGTTTTTAGTGTTTCTTGCGCTCATGTAACTGTAGTAACGAGCCCTATCCGTTTTTAGTACGCTCTTTTAAAGCTTTTCTTTTGATTGGTGTATTGTTCTTAGATATATCTTGTTTGTTTGCTTGTATAGTTATATGCTTGCATGCTTGTGTTCGATGATTGCTACGAGTAGACGGAACGTTGTTCAAATGAAGAAGACTTTGAAGATAATCTGAGCAGCTGTACTTTGGAAAAGGCAAGTGTCCCTAACCATCTCTTCTATCTATGCTTATTTACAACACCATATGATTTAATTGGAACATGGAGAACCACCCGGGAAAACAGTACAACCATGAGTATCATATGGCTCTGGTCTTGGCTGAATAATTAGAGACTCTAGTTTGTGCATGTCTTACCGAAAGGGCATGGGGGGGAGACTTCGACGAGGTATAGCCCGGTCCTCTTGAGCTGTGAGCTTTGGTAAGAGACAGACCTCGTTAGGGAGGGTTATGCTTTGTGGATATTGAAACCTTAGCGGGCTGCACATATTAGGGAATCTTTGTAAAGGCCTCGTAGCGTCCCTATGCGGTCACACCTCGTTAGTGGGATTTAAGAGGTTTGGCCACCTCGGCATGGTTGGGTTTAAAGTTCTTCTGAACTTTTACGCGGCTTGTGGTGAAAGTGTACAACCTCTGCAGAGTGTAAAACTGATATATCAGTCGTGTTCACGGTTAAGAGCGACCTGGACCCTTACATGAGTAATATACTTAAACATGATATTAATTTGATCTCTGGTTATTTCTTGTGGCCTTGCTGAGTACCAACCATAAGTGTACTAATCCTTGCTTACCGCTGCTCAGAAAGAAAAGTTGTGCGAAGCTGATGAAGATGATGCTGAGTTCTAGGCGTACGCAACCCCCAGTCGATTGCCTGTGAAGTTTGGAGTCTTCGTTTCCAGGATATGCTGTAACTCTGATAGACTCGTAAGTCATTTATATAGTTTATTATACGTGATACTACATCTTTTATTCACTACTGTTATACTGTATGTGTGAAACTTGGTCCTGGCACACATACAGGGTGCATCTGGTTTGTTTTCTAAAACCGGGTGTGACATGCAAGCGGGTATGAAATCACTTTCGGGCGTCGTTGTGCGTCCACTTACAGCGGAAGAAGTGAGGCAATTGGAATCCGGTAATGTAGAGGTGCCAGACGTACCTCTGTTCCATTCTTATCCTCCCTTCTACCGGTTTATTTTCCTTCCATTTCGTGTATTTCGTTGGATTTTGCATAGGCTTGGTGAACCAAGAAGGGGATGATATTTGATAGTCTGGAAGAGCTGAAGTACTTTTTAAGGGATTATGCGGTTCGGCATCACCGTCCATACACTGTTGTGCATTCTCAAGCTAAAGTCAGGTATACAGTGCAGTGCAAAGCGGCCGTTTGTAATTGGAGGGTGAATGCCCGTACTATCCCCCACGATAGAACGAAATGGAGGATTACTCAAGTTATGCAACCTCACACATGTGCATCATCGGTCGCTTCACAAGAACATCCTCAGCTGACAGCACGATGCTACTCGTATTATGCCTTTGGTTTATAAGACGCCTGGTATATCTATTCCTAGCGTCATCGAGGCCATTGTGTTGTGGTCATCTTATACCGTCAAGTATGGTAAGGCATGGCGAGCTAATAAGCAGATTGCCGTGACAATGTTGTGGGGTGATTGGAAGGATGCTTATGGTCAGGTACCAAGATTATTACATGCAATTTCTCACTACAACCCGGGCACGAAGTGGTGCACACACACTGATGGTCGGTTTGCTCTTAACAAGAAAGGTGAAAGGACCAAAGTCATGGTCCGTGCCTATTGGTGCTTCCCGCAGTGTGCTGAGGCATTTAAGTATTGTAAGCCAGTGATCAGTGTCGATGGCACGTTCCTAACCGGAAAGTACCGGGGTGCGTTGTTGATTGCCACGGGTGTGGATGGTGAGGATCGTCTACTCCCGCTAGCATTTGCTTTGGTTGAGGGGGAGACGAAAGAAAGCTGGACGTGGTTTCTCCGTCTTGTTCGTAGAGATGTCATTGGCCGTGAACGCCAGGTCTGCATTGTATCAGACCGGCATCAAGGCATCTTAAGCGCGGTTGACGAATATGTGGAGGGCTATCAACCGCTTGTGGGCCGGTGGTGCATGCGACACTTTGCCTCGAATATATGGGAAAGACAACGAAAGAAGAGCGTGATAGGGCAACTTAAGTTGACATGCTCATCGAAGGCCCCGGCAACATTTGAGCGGAGGCTCACTAAGCTTAGGCAAATGATGAATCCGGCCGCAACAGAGTGGCTCGAGGCTCAGTTGGAACATAAGCATAAGTGGGTCCTTGCATTTGATGGCGGATGGAGGTATGGAATGTGCAACACAAACATCTCCGAGGTTTTAAACAATGTGTTGAAAGGAGTCCGTGGTCAGCCGGTTTCAGCAATAGTTGAGTACTGTTTCTACAAGGTCAACTCCTACTTTGTTCATCGGTGGGAGGAAACTAACAATGAAATAGAAAGTCGGCCGCACGAAAAATTATGGGGTAAAGGCGCATAGCAGCACTTACAGACATTCGGCGAGGAGGCTGCTACCATGAGCGCGGTTTTGTTTGATCCTAGATCATTGGTGTACTCAGTTAGGACTGCATCTGCACTAACAGCCGGCGGAGAGAGCTCTGGAGGCCGCGTGTATAAAGTGGACCTTACGACAGGTACTTGTACATGTTGCATGCCTCAATTGCTACACTTTCCTTGTGCCCATATCAGAGCTGTTTGCCGAGCTCGAAATGTGGACCACCTGTCACCGACATTCATGTCACCATACTATGCCAAGGAAATGGTCCGCAAAACTTGGGCCCCTCGGTTCGAGCCTATCATGGATCCGTCCCAATGGTCGGAGTACACCGTTTGTGACTATGTCCCTGATCCTGAGAAAAAGAAAACTAAGAGAGGACGGAGAAAGCAGAAGCGCTTTCGCAACAAGATGGACGCCAGTAACGGTTGGGGTGATGACATATATGGCTTAGGTGATTTCAACGAAGATGACGCCGACATCCGTTGCTCGGTTTGCCATGAAGTTGGCCACCGGATGGAACAACACAAGAATTATGTTGTTGCTTCTAATCTTGTTCATTACTTATTGTTATGAATTTTCCTAACCCTAAGAAGAAGAAGAAGAAAGCCACCCGAAACGGTACTTCTATATTGGTAGGTTCTAGTGTGGTTGTTGTTGCATTATTAGTTATGTTTACATGTGCAAAGAATTATATTGTTGCTTCTATTCTTGTTCTTTACTTATTGTTATGAATTTTCGTATTGTATTGATCACTTTCTATTTTTTCCGCAGGGCGATGGCGCCTCATCCGCGGTACCCGCTCCTTGACATGGACTACGACCAGACGCACCGCGGCCGGTTGATAGAGGAGCGCGTTCGGGTATGGAAGCATCCATACATAACCAAATTTTATGCATCGACTGTTTGACATCATGTAATGTATGTGCCGTACAATTTTTGGTTGCCAGGGGATGAAGCCGCTTCGTGTTCGTCAGCACGAGGCACTTGGTTGGGATGAGCGCTACGCCCCCTATATTCGAGATGCTGGTTTCCTCCCCTTGGCAAGGATGATTCAGGGCGGCCTCCCGAAGATGGACTACTCAGCCCTCACAGCTTTGGTGGACCGGTGGAGGCCGGAGACTCACACTTTCCACCTCCCTTGCGGCGAGATGACAGTGATGCTCCAGGACGTCGCTATGATCCTGGGTCTGCGCATTGACGGGGAGGCGGTCACCGGCCGTGTTGACAAGGCGGGGTGGAGGGATGTCGCCGAGCTTCTACTGGGTCTTCATCCTCCAGTGGCTCCTGAGGAGGGCAAGGACAGGAAGACCTCCGGGGTGGCATCATCTTGGTTGTTTCAAAACTTTGGTCAGCCACCCCCCGCTGGTGTTGGTGCACAGGTTGTGCAGAGGTATGCATGCGCATGGCTCTGGCACATGGTCGGCTGTTTCTTGTTTCCGGATGGCTCGGGGAACACCACCTCTTGGATGTGGCTGCCTATAATTGGTAAGCAGTGGACTGAGATTGGCACCTACAGCTGGGGGTCCGCAACGTTGGCCTGGTTGTACCGGCAGCTGTGCGAGGCCTGCAGGAGGAGTTCGGACAATTCAAATCTAGCCGGTTGTGCGTACTTGCTACTGATTTGGATGTGGGAGCGCATCCCTGTTGCGCGGCCGGAGCGGCGTGCATTAGGGGTATGTCGTTTATTTCTTTTCATAACATCCGTACTTGATAATTTCGTCTTAGTTCTAATGCCTATGTTCTTTGCATTGCTCAAGGCATGGGCCCATCAGGACCAGGAATCGCTGCCCACTGTTGCATATCTTTGGAGGAATGTTGGCACAGTATGGGGCAACACCGGTCGTCGGTATGTTGACTACGTGAACGGTCTAGATTGTCTTACCGACAGCCATGTAAGTTGTCCAAAATGAGTTAGTTGTTACTTTCTATCTATGTTGGTTGTTGTAGCTCATAATTTGTTTTCCTTGTCAAGGTTGAATGGGAACCGTACAAGCGGGGTGAGGTGGAACAAATGAACCTAAACCCGGCCTGCACAGTTGATATGGATTTGTGGCGCTGTGGGGTCCCACTTATTTGCTTCTACGTGGTCGAGTACCATCTTCCCCACCGTGTGAAGAGACAATTTGGGGTCCAACAAGATTATCCTCCTCAAGTGACCAACACGGGCAAAAACCTCCACGAGTAAGTGATTGAAAAAACACGTTCCAGATTTTTTTGGATTGTCACAAACTTGCAATTGGAGTCTAATGTTTTTTTTGATAGTATCAACCGTCAAAGGGACAGAGGTGCCCAAGACTACGGGCAAACCCATTTGGCGTATGTCAACGCTTGGAACGCCAGACAACAGTACATCGTGCACGGTGGTCCGGTTCACTGCCCCCGTGCGTTCCAGGAATATTTGGATTGGTTGAAGGCGAACACAAGGTTGAAGCTGAAGGTTGCCATGACCGCGGGCAATATTGAGGATTTACCTTCAGACCCGGAAGATGTTATGGACGAGTACGACGCGTACACCAGGACCGGCACACAGCCTGAGCGGGGCCCTTGGGAAGACTACATTGTGAGTTCATGGCAACTAAAGGGAAAACACCTATGTCTTTAGGGTTTTATTGTTAGTACTTGTAATGACATGTCACGTTCATTGAACAGGGCCAGCAGATTGGACGTTTAGCCAATGAGGCCGGCCAAGCTCTTCGTGTACCAATTGGAGCCGATGAAGAGGCTAGCGTGCTACGTGCTTTTGCGCAGGTAACCATTTGCCCTCCTTACTATGCCCGTTCTAATATTAGATCATACACATGTAAAGTAAGAAATTATGTCAACACGGTCTTTGTTGCTATAAATTTGGGTACGAGTTATACATATTCTTTCTTGTTGGTCGTATATAAATTCTAGTTATACATATTCTTTCTTGTTGTATTCGTATCCAACATTTATATCATTTGTTTTATAGAGGGTGCGCAAAGCGCTTCGCAAGATGGCTCATAAGTTGAATTGTAAGATGTCAGACGATATTGGCTACGGTGCGCACGCTACTAGGAATCCTGCAGGTACTCGTTCATTTTTGTCTTAATACATGTTCATGCCGTACGATATGTTGTGCTAATTATTTTTTTCTTTTATTGACATTTGAGTTATCAATATAGTTATCTATTTTGCTCTACTTTTGTCTTATATAGTTGCATCTACGGATGTAGCACGCGAGGTGGTTCAGGTTCGTACAATTTAAGTACCATGTTAGCGAGTTCGGTCCATACAAAATGTTGTCCTCACTTCAATTTTGTAGGGACACCAGGTATTCGTATTGGTTCTCCCACACAGTCTACATCAGGAGGTCGAACTACGCGAGCAGCTACAGCTTCGCGTACCAAGGGAAAGGCCATTCAAGAAGATCCGGATGAGGAGGACGATGACGAGGACGACGACGAGGACTCCGATCCTACCTATGGTCATGATGAGATTGGGAGCTCACAGCTGCCGGATGCTCCATCACCGACATAAGGTAGCCCTCCACGCAAGCGGCGGGCAGCGGCCCGAGACCATACCGATGTGGGGAGCGCAAACGTCCTCCCTACCGCTCCTGGCCGTCCTCGCAAGCCCAAGGATCCCTATACCCCCGGTACGACCGGAAAGGCCAAGGGAGGCAAGGGCAAGGGTGGGGCCAAGGGGAAGGGCGGAGGCAAGGGGAAGTAGGGCCGTCGATGCATGGACGATTAATGTACTATTATTGCGGAGGAGTAGGGTTGTGATGGACTATGTGTGGATGCTCGTGTTGAACTATGTGGATGGGTTGTGATGGACTTTGTTTCGATGGTCGTGTTGAACTATGTGTTGTGGATGTTTGTGTCGAACTATATGGACGGTTCTGATGGACTATTTTGTCTTTGTCGTTTGTGTTTCAATTTCACGTTATTAGTGTCAAGTCCGTCGAAATAAAAATAGAAGGTCGATATAGTATACATGAACCGTCGAACGACAAAAGTAAGAAGAAAAGCTGAAAAGCTACAGTTCAAGTGAACCGTCGAATGAAAAAAGTAAGAAGAAAAGCTGAAAAGCTACAGTTCAGTCGCGCCAGGAAACATGGCGCTAGTACTTTTTAAGTCGCGCCAAGCACCCTGGCACGACTCATCGAGCCCGAATGGCCGTCCGTAGCCCCTGAACTTGGGGGGGACGTGGCGCGACTCGCCACTGAGTCGCGCCAGGCGCCCTGGCGTGACGAATATTCCCCCTGCAGACGTGGCCACCTGAGTCGTGCCAAGTACCCTGGCGCGACTTATCGAGCCCGAATGGCCGTCCGTAGCCCCTGAACTTGGGGGGGACGTGGCGCGACTCGCCACTGAGTCGCGCCAGGCGCCCTGGCGCGACTGAGCCTGCCACGTCAAGGGAATATTCGGGCGAATATTCCCCCTTAGACGTGGCCACCTGAGTCGCGCCAAGACCTCTGGCGTGACTCATCGAGCCCGAATGGCCGTCCGTAGCCCCTGAACTTGGGGGGGACGTGGCGCGACTCGCCACTGAGTCGCGCCAGGCGCCCTGGCGCGACCCAGCTACCACGTCAGGCGTGGGGGCCCACACGTCAGGGGAATATTCGGCCGAATATTCTCCCTGCAGACGTGGCCACCTGAGTCGCGCCAAGCACCCTGGCGCGACTAACCAGGGCCAAAATGGCCGTCGGTTCCTCCTGTTCCACAGAGGGAGCTGGCGCGTGTGTACTGTGAGTCGCGCCAGCAGTCATGGCGCGACTCAAGTACCAGTCGCGCCGGTTTTGGTGGCGCGACTCAATGAAAGGAGAAAAGGACGACAGTAAAGGAGTTGATGTGACAAAAGCGCCACAGTTGAAACGAAGGATGGAACGTATGTTGCCGGGAATCCACTCAGTCGCGCCAGGGTTTCGCGCCAGGGTTTCTGGCGCGGCTATTACGCCTCCCCTATAAAAGGAACGGCTGAGGGAGCTTTCGTCTCCAGAGCAACCATGGGCTCCGGATGGAATTTTCGTAGGCTCTATCAAGAGATAGAGGACATGCAGGGAGCACCAAGGAATGACCCAGATAGGTCGTGGAGGGATATGAAAATTATGCCAAAGGGAGAGGACCCGCCTGAGTGTTATTGCGGTAGCAATTGCCAATGTCTGTGCTCCCTCACTGAAGAAACCTACGGACGAAGGTATTGGTGTTGCCCGAGGATAGAGCTCATCACTCAGGGGAACGAAAGCTCTCAAGTAAGTCCAATCTCTTTTTTGTTGTGCAACACCAAATAAGGCATAGAACGACTAATCACATCAATTTCGAACAGGCATCTAGTAGGACCGCAGCACCGAATGTAAGGGCGTGCCACTTTGTCGAGTGGATAGATGACTCAATCAGCCACAAAGATGCTGAGTACCTGGCTAGCATGGAGAGAGGACAGGAAGAAGGCCGTAGGGCCGCGCGGAACGCCGAGAGCAGCAGGCGTCGTCTTGAGGCATCCAGGCAGGAACTGTTTGACATTGTCAATGGCAGAAATGGCCACCCCTAAAATATCGTAATCTCTGTTTATTTCCCTTTCCGTAAGGCTTGCTACATGTTCTAGTAGGCCATGTGCATGCGTGATGTATTTCAGTTACCTAAGGCATGTTAGTACATGCCACTGCAATGGTTCTCTTTTTCGGTGTACGTTGTCTACGTCGAATATATGTAGCCTTTTCAGTGTGTTGCCTCGTTCAATCAAGTGTATGCTTTTCAGACACCCTGTCCACTTTTCAGTTGTCCACAGATCATCCAAGAGAATACATCCGGTTCGTACGTGGAACATGTCCACTGCACCCATTGAAATCCTGCCTATAAAAAGGAGTGCCTTCGATGCACACGTTCATTCACAAACACATCCACACCGGTTCTCATGTCTTGGATAGACGGCCCAATCGATCCACCTCATCCTCACCCCAACTTAGATGTCACAACTAGAGACTTCTATGCAAGCTATAATGCACTGCCATGTGAATTTTGGCCTCCTTGCCGCCATGGAGATGATGCAGTGGTTCAGGTTTACGAACACTTTGGTGATGCTGGGAGACGATTCTTCCGATGCCCCCATTTTATGGTAATCTATGTCCACTGTATTGCCCTTGTATTGCCCTTGTTCTCCCTAATATGATTTCCATGTGCCATCATGTTTCAGAACGACGACTGCGGATTCACAAGCTGGATCGATGGACGTCTACAACCCCATCTACAGGAATACATCCGGCACATGCAGGTCCTCAATCAGGGTTAGAGCTCTTTATATCTGTTTTACGCTGTTGCTTTATCTTGCTCCTGAAGTGCTCGGCGCCGCATTAAACCTGAGAACAAGCACCCCATGTCCGCAAGCAATCTCTCCGCAGAAACGCCCATTGGGCAGCCAGCTCGCCGTTCGCGGCCTGCCACCGCAGACGGCTGCGCGCTGCAGCGGTGGCGGCTATGCCGAATGCTGTTGCTGTCCCATATCGATACGATGTCCACAAACTTGCCCTCATGTATTCCCAGCGGCACGTTGATGGCTGCAGCTAGCTTTTTTTAGATAATGGAAACAATCCGTCTTCACTACATGCCGGTACAGCTGATTATCGCGAGCATATCCCAGCGAGGGTAATCTTTGTCTTTAACTTTCTTCACCTAATTTGGATTC
Organism: Echinochloa crus-galli; assembly: GCA_900205405.1. Taxonomy (NCBI): domain Eukaryota; kingdom Viridiplantae; phylum Streptophyta; class Magnoliopsida; order Poales; family Poaceae; genus Echinochloa; species Echinochloa crus-galli. Next base: position 68,138 of record OAMR01000055.1, read on the forward strand.
ATGGCATGTATCCTTGCGATAATTGGTATGTTCAGGTCGCCTCCGATCAACAAGAAAATTTGGTATTTGATTAACAATGGAAGTCGAAACTGGTATGTATTACTCAGTGGCAATGCGTATATATATATTAGTTTATGACAAAGTAGAGCCACTTCGTCTATTTCAGATATTTGGCATTAAATATGATATATATTCTTTAACACTATATATACCAGTGAGCACACCATTATCTGTACTGATCTTCTCCAAATGGATATCATTTATCATAGAATATTTCCCAATATCTCCATGCCATATCTTGGCACCACCGTTTTTCGGCCCAAATAAATGCCGGCTTTATCAACTAACATATTATCCCACAGTATTCCACATGCATCTGACCAAAAAAAACCAAATCTTGATTTTTTTTAATTCCACATATATCCACCAAGACAAGATAGTAGAGTGGAATCTGTTTATATCCGCTGCATTTTGTGTCTACCTTCTCTATCCGTGTTCATATAGCCCTCACGGATCACACTCTCATCGCCTCCCATTCTCATCGCCTCCCATTGCCGTGAATTCGATCATCGAGATCGAGAGAGAGAAAGAGGATGCAGAGGTCCGTCTGGGTCCGCACCTTCTCCTCCCCCGCCTGCGTCCACGCCATCGAGAGCTCCGACGACGATGGCTCGCGCCGCTCCGCCATGGCCCCAAGCGTCGACGAGGAATCGCGCAAGAAGATCAACAGGAAGGTAACGAGGCTACTCCTACCCTTGAAACACAGGCGGCGCGTCGTTTCCCGAGCTTTGAGGTCGCTCTCATGGGGCGCCACCAAGACGAAGGAGGAGGAGCCCAACAACAACAACAAGGACGGCGGCCAGACGAGCGACGCGGAGACGACGTTCGTCTCCGCACACAGCTCCGAGCTGCGCTCCTCGTCCACGGACGCCGACGACGACTCGTCGGAGCCCCCGTCGTCGTTTCGGCTCAGCCCGCCGCCCATCTTCCCTCTCGGAAGCATCGAGCGCCGCCCCCCGGCCTCGCCGGTAAAAATCATGTGCAAGCTTCCGTTCGGGTACGTCGTCGGCCGTCAACTGGACGCCGTCCCCGCGCCACCGCCGCCGCCGTCTATGACAACGCTGGCGAGGAAAATCAAGAAGGTGGTGCCGGCGATGGCCGCCCTGCACCTCAGGTCGAGGTCGCAGATGGTGAGGAAGAAGGTGGGCCGTGCTTTGAACGAAGCATGTCGTCAAGGTAGGCGCGAAGGTGCGGAAGAAGTCAATGGCGGCAATGATGATGTTGTTGATGATGAAGATGTGTTCTGGAAGAAGGATGTGAAGGGGCTTCGCTGCCGGGTGGAGGATGACGACGACCCTTACTGATAGGAGGACAGGGATGAGTGGATCGAGCGCTTCTATCATCGTTTTGCGCCGTTCATGTACATCGTGTGTGTTTCTCCTGGTGTGGATGAATAATAGATAGAATTTTGGATACATCCCTAAAAAATAGCATAACTATGTTTTCTAGTCCTTACCTCTATTATAAAGACTAGCAGAGTGCCCGTGCGTTGTCACGGTACTTCCAAATCATTATTATCCGCTTGCTCTACATTTTCTTTCTTCAGTTCCTAAAATTCTTTAGAATCCTTCAGCATTTTAGTACATTTCTCGGACAATATATAATATGTGGATATTCAAACCTTTATTTTTTAAAATGTTACATCTAACTGGTGGAATGTACATTTTTGATGCAAAACTCCAATTTCAGCTTACATGAATTTGCCGGTTATCACGGAGTCAAAAGATTGTTCATAAAAATTTCCGCATTGAAAAAGAAAAAAGAACTGAGAGGCAAAAAAAAGGTGCCCAGCCTTTTATTAGAATATGCTATCTTTCTCACAAATTAATCTAGCTATCTAACCAGGATAAGCAATTGAGCATACAAGATAGTAGCCTTTCTCCTCTATTCATTTTTGTCTTATTTCCTCCTATAGCAAAGTGTAGCGGCCTGTCAGGCTAGCAGCAAACACTACCGGAAACAGCTCGTTGCCGTGTGCCAAGACCTGCCAGGCAAGCAGTCAAGGAAGCACCAACAGCGCGTTTGGTTACAAAGATCAGGTCATCTGGGATCTCCTCGTCCCAGACCGTGTGATCCAGCAGTTTTACGCCGAACGAGTTGGTGGCGAAAAATCAGCTGCCAGGATAGCTAGTGGATGTAGGCTCGGTTTTTGAATCGGATGACTACAGAACCAGCCGCCCCGCAATCCAAACACGTTACAAAAGCATCAGGTGGACACCAGAAACTCACGGCAATCAACCAGAAAAAGGTCAGGTAACCTGACTAAACTTGCACAAAAAGGAAAATGTCAGGAAACTAAGCTAAAGTGGTGAGACTGGTGGACATAGCTCGGTCCTGCAGTTTGAATTACTGTCTCAGATTTTTATCACTTGAAGTGCCTTTTTCTAAACAGAATATCCGTAGCCCCTTTTACTTCATGTACTCCCTCCGTCCCATTCACTACAAGAAATCTGTTGATCTATGACGTTTAGTTTTCGTCATAGATCACTAAAAAAAGTCATAAAACAGCATCTGTGACGTTCTCAAATTTTGTCATGTATTGAGCGTCACGGTTCGACCTCGTGACATTTTTTAACGAAAACGTCACAAATTAACTCAATCCATGACGATTCGACATTGTCATAAACTAAGCTCAAGCCCATACAACCCAGCCCGAGCCCATTACTTGTGACGAAAATAAACGTCACAGATCCGGTTGACACATCACAACTAGCTGATATGTAGGATGATGTGGCTGATGACATGGCTGCTGACATGACGATGAGGTGGATGGAAAGGATGACATGGCTGCTGACATGGCGTTGACGTGGCTGCTGACATGGCAATGACATGGCAGCTGATAATGAGACAGTGGCTGACGTGGCGATGAGACGGCAGCTGACATGGCGATGCGTGGCAGCTTAAGTGGCGATGACGTGGCAACGATGTGTACGGGTCTAATTCAAATTGGGCCACCAAAATGGGCCAAATTCAGCCCATATTTTTTTACCGGCTAACATAATTTTCAGCAATACACAGCCCATATAAAATTTGGCCCATATAAAAATCGGCCCATAAATTTTCACGGGCCAGAGGCAAATTGAAAATCGCACCAGAGACACATAGAACCAGAGTTATTGATACAAATCACATGAAACAAGAACTATGGACAATAATTAGAGGCAACAAAAAAACTATGATCGACAAAAACTATAGTTTCCTTTGCTTTCTGCTTGGTTCCTCCTTGGATCTGATCATCATTATAACATTACTCCTTGTTTGTACATAACAATAACAGAGTAGTAGTTTGCTATTGCTAGTTGTTCCTAACATATTTTGTGAACCAAATGCAATATTGCTAATTGCACATGCCTAATTGCTCGTAAAATTACAGAAATCATGTGCAATTGGTTTTGTTCCTGACTACTGAAAACATTGACGTTTCACAATTGATATAAAATTCCAATTATACCCCTTTTACAGATACAATGACCAGATTCAGCAACCAACAAGCAGTTAGAAGAGATCATTTCATTGATGATCAGATGCCTAATTGCTCGTAAAATTACAGAAATCATGTGCAATTGTTTTGTTCCTGACTACTGAAAACATTGACTGTTTCACACTTGGTATAAAATTCTAATATACCCCTTTTACAGATACAATGACCAGATTCAGCAAGCAACAAGCAGTTAGAAGAGATCATTTCATACAAGTTCATATGGCTCAGATTTAAATAGAAATGGACATTCTGTCAGGCGAAACATGAAAGAAATAGGTACCGGTAAATATAGAATTGCTAGAGTCGGCATACGAAATGGCACAAACACCACTATTACAGTGGCTGTTCAAAGTGCAGAATCACACCATTACCAATAGAAAAAGGATATGTGCAGTAATAAGAGGTTTACCTTGAGTCACAAAGGTAATCACCAATCCTGACATATTCTTGACTAAATGCACTGCAGCTTCCCCTCAGGCTCCTCCAGTCCTTGCTCAGCCCCAAGCAGTGACAGTAATAGATGTGACTTTCAATAAGCAATTATAGATATATGCATGCAATATGCAGCATGAAACAAAGTGAACTAAAGGAAAAGGAAATGCTCTCACCTTCAAAATAAGTCAACTCCAGCAGCAAGGCCGGCTCCAGTACTCCGGCCACAAGTCTAGTGGCAGTACTTCGGAGTCTCATCCTTGGCCACAGGCTAAACCTACTACTTGCTGAAGACCTGCAACAAGTCACAAACAACAAGTTATCAGCCCCCAGTACATCATAATCAGGAATCAGCGTAATGCAAACTCTGTGTAATATGGTAAACCAATCTGAGTGAACCAAGACTAATCATAGCAAGATGGATCTTTAGCTAATTGCCTAATCCACAAGAAAATAACCTGTAACCGGATCTAGCAAACAACTTCCATGGGTGCAATGCAACCAGATTTACCAACAAAATTAACAAGCAGGGACTATAGGAAGGAGTGGCGTATACCTGGAGGCTGGAGGCCTCAACGACCTTGGCCTACGCCGTTTTTCTTCCAGACCGCCACCAGCATCTGTTGCACAACCAGGTCCTCTATCGGGGCCGCTGCCGCACCTGCTCGGGCGGTTGGGGCCGGCACCGACGCCGCTGCCGCTTCTGATCGGCCGGTAGCGTTTGGGGACGAGATGAGCAACAGCATGGCGGGGTTGGATCTGAGGAGGAGCTGCGGGTGGATCTGAGGAGGGGAGAGAGAGCGGCGGCTGCGGCAGCGGGGTCTGGCAGGGAGCCTCGAGCCGGCGCGGCGAAGGCGAGGAGAGGGAGAGGGCGAGGACAGAGGGGAGGGAGCGCGGCGAAGGCGCGGAGAGGGAGCGCGCCGAGGGGAGACCGAGGGAGCCGGTGAGCGGGCGGGCGAGGGAGAAGGGTGGAGAGTGGGAGGGAGAGCCAGGGTTTCTTGTTCTTTTATACCATAGAGACGCGATCACAGTCGTTAGATCGGCGATGGACGGCCACAATTAGCTGGGCCAATTGGGACGGAATGGGCCTTGGTGTATTTCTTATCAGAACAATGTTTTTCTTTTTCTTTTTTGTTTATTGCTCTATTGTGAAGTAAGACATAAAAATAATTATCTTATATAGGTCAATACATTTTTTATATATACTAGAATGCATATAAGTTCTCTGATAAGAGTTTCAAAAAATTTGAAACTAATTTACTATTTTCTATATGTCAAATGATTTATATATGATTATCGAAATTAGTTTCAATTTGAACTATGTGTACATTTAATAACATACAAAAAATTACAAAAAAATCATATGTATACTCATATGTTGCATTCTAACCTAAATTGTGGATATAGATAAAAATTTAATTGTTTTATATGGACAATCCAAACTTCTTCCTCCAAATTAAAAATAGGATAATTGTAATGATACATAAATTTGGTCAAAAAATCTACAAACTCATACCTGACAACATATTTTGGGTCCACAAGCTTGCCATAAAAATTTCAAATGATTTTAATCAAGTGGGATCATACATTGTTCACAAATGACACATCTCTCACAAAGTTTTTTATAACTCAAGTCAAACTTTGAGATTTGCATACCTAATTAGTTTATTTAACTTGTATGCACCTCAAACTTGGATACAACCTTAGGTTCACTATAATCTTATGAAATGTGAAGTTAAATAAGCAATTGTTATATAAAAACTTATCTTTCTACATTGAAATTCAAGTTATCATTTAAAGAAGTTTTAAGGAAACTCAATTTTTCTCCTAAATCTAGAACTCAAAACAAAAACCTTTAAACATGAAAGTTGTAGATCTTTTAATTCTAAGAAACTTTTATATTGGCCGATTTTCGAGTTTCTATACAAATTTCTGTTCAAATCTTGGTCAAAAGTTGTTTGACCCTGGTCAAACGTTATCCCCTCCTCCCTCTCTCCCCTGTTCTTCCCCGCGGCGTCGAGCTCCCTCCGACCCCGCCGGCGCGTCGAGCTCCTTTGTCAAAAGGCGAGGAGAGGGAGAGGGAGAGGACGGAGGGGAGGGAGCGCGGCGAAGGCGCGGAGAGGGAGCGTGCCGAGGGGAGACCGAGGGAGCCGGTGAGCGGGCGGGCGAGGGAGAAGGGTGGAGAGTGGGAGGGAGAGCTAGGGTTTCTTGTTCTTTTATACCATAGAGGCGCGATCACAGTCGTTAGATCGGCGATGGACGGCCACAATTAGCTGGGCCAATTGGGCCGGAATGGGCCTTGGTGTATTTCTTATCAGAACAATGTTTTTCTTTTTCTTTTTTGTTTATTGCTCTATTGTGAAGTAAGACATAAAAATAATTATCTTATATAGGTCAATACATTTTTTATATATACTAGAATGCATATAAGTTCTCTGATAAGAGTTTCAAAAAATTTGAAACTAATTTACTATTTTCTATATGTCAAATGATTTATATATGATTATCGAAATTAGTTTCAATTTGAACTATGTGTACATTTAATAACATACAAAAAATTACAAAAAAATCATATGTATACTCATATGTTGCATTCTAACCTAAATTGTGGATATAGATAAAAATTTAATTGTTTTATATGGACAATCCAAACTTCTTCCTCCAAATTAAAAATAGGATAATTGTAATGATACATAAATTTGGTCAAAAAATCTACAAACTCATACCTGACAACATATTTTGGGTCCACAAGCTTGCCATAAAAATTTCAAATGATTTTAATCAAGTGGGATCATACATTGTTCACAAATGACACATCTCTCACAAAGTTTCTTATAACTCAAGTCAAACTTTGAGATTTGCATACCTAATTAGTTTATTTAACTTGTATGCACCTCAAACTTGGATACAACCTTATGTTCACCATAATCTTATGAAATGTGAAGT
>OAMR01000055.1:79959-91295 GCA_900205405.1 Echinochloa crus-galli
AAAACGGACTCGGGCCGCAGAAACTTTTCTAGAGCTCCAAACTAAGCGATTCAAATTTGAATTTAAACAGAATTTAAATTCAACTGAACCACACACAAACAAAACACAATGCAGTCGGCATGTATGCAACAAAAATGTTTCTAACCTTATATTTAATTTTATTTCTCATAAATAATTTATTTTCCTTAGATAAATATGAGCATAAAATTAGATAAAAGACAATTTAATTACTAAATTTTTAAAATAGGCATTTTTAGGGTGTTACATCCTTGCGGCTAGCCTGCCTGGCGCGCCGAGCCACGCCAAGCGCGCACCCACACACCTCCCCGTTGCCAGCCCACTTCTCCTCTCCCGCGGCCCAGCTCCTCTCTCCCCTCTTCTTCTACCTCCCGACGCTCAGCAGAGCCAGAGCGTGCACACCGGCCAGGACGGTACGATGGCGGCGACCTCACGCCGGCCATTCCCAGCTCTCCCCTCAACTTGCTGCCACTCGACCGTCCTCCCTACGTGCCAGTACACGAGGCCGACAGCTCCTTTGCGTTCTTCCCCATCTCCTTCGCCTAGCTCCTAAGCGCGAACCGGCCGACCGGCATTCACGGCGGCGCTTCGCTCCCCTGTTCTTCACTCCACTCCACCCCGGCCGCAACCGATCCCACAGACGCACTGCCCATCTCCCCAGGAAGCTCTCCGACCCCTTCCTGACCTCCCCCAGCTGTCCACCTCGCCGGAATTTCATCGCCCGAGACGTCGGCTGGCGAGGGACCAATTGCAAAAGTTGCGAAACTTTAAGGGACGCAAACGTAAAATACCAGGGACCTAACTGTAAATAGTAATTGTATATAGAAGTTACCATCCATGTATAGACAGAAGCGAAGCAATAGCTCAACTGGTATGACTAATACTAGTTCTAATTGGAGGTCGCAGGTTCGATCCCTCAACTTTGCATCTTTTTTGCCAAATTAATTAACTGGCGCGCGGGAGGCCCAGGTGCTGGCCGGGTGTGACACGCGGGAGGCCCAGGTGACGTGGTGAGGGCCAGGTCCAGATGACGTGGCGGTAAAAGAACTATATAAAATAAAATAAAACGAGATTTAGGTTCAAATAATTCTGCGGTGTAGTGGTAAGTCTTCATATGTGTAGCTTGAGCTCTCCTTTTCAAGGTCTTAGAAGAGCATTTTTTTGGACTTTTACGCTATATATTTTGCTGATTTAATTTCTTTTTCTCTTTTAGTGTAATCGTGTGAAGTAACTTACAAAATAATATATCTTACATATCTTAATATAATTTTGAAATGTAATAGACTATATAATTTATTGTGTATCGGTTTCAATAATTTTTAAAGTGATTTTCTATTTAAAGTTGTTTAAATGAATTTCTATGTATTTAATGAAAGTATAATTTATATTGAACTATGTGTACCTTACAGATTCAAAAATATTATTCACAAAATGACAAATCTCTCACATGGTTTCTTATAACTCAGGTCAATCTTTTCCATTTTTATTTTGTCATGTATATAGAATCTTTGGGGCATACTTGATAGGAAAGGCCATAAGGATTACGGTGTTTTTTTATTTGTTGGCTGTGACGATTTGTTAAAACGTCATTGTGTTATGGGCCAGATTGTGACGAAAATGATAAAACGTCACTATGTTTTGGGCCTAAAACCCACTACTACGAATCTATGACGAAAACGAGAGAATCGTCACAAATGGTGCGTCACTATGATGTTTTTTTAACATGTCATGAAAAAACGTCATAGATCAACACATTTCTTGTAGTGATTATATAAGCATTCCAAACATTCAAACTCAAAATAACAGAACTGTTAAAAGACCTCTACACCCCTTATTTTACACTACCCATCACTCTCCACCTACCTCACCAACCCATAAAGTTTTGTCTTATCTGTAGGAATACTTACATTTTGGCACAAATTTTGAATCCTAGAAATGCTTATATACTGGGACGGAGGGAGTAATCTTTTCCATACCGATGAAACTCATGAACATGCCTCTTCAAATGTCATCATCATCCATTCATCGGCCTTGTTTAGTTCCCGGTCAAATCATCAAACTTCTAAAAATTCTCTCTCCAAACTTCACTATTCACCTATTACATCAAATCTCTCTCCTCATGCATGGAGTACTAAATGTGGGTAAATAAAAAAACTAGTTACATGGTTTTGATGTACACGACGAGATGAATCTTTTAAGTCTAGTTAGGTCATGGTAGGACAATGTTTATCACAAACAAATGAAAAGTGCTACAGTGTCCGATGCGACTTTTTCACTTCACTTTTTACCTTTTTCCAGGGACTAAACATCCCCCTCCTATAATGAAGAGAATTCGCGTCATCTGCACGGCAAACAATATTCTTAAATCTGTTCCGTTGATGTGATGATGTAAGCGCAGCATGTGCTGACAAGATACTCCCTCTGTCCCATAATATTAGCATTCCAAGCATTCAAACTCAAGAAACAACAGAACTGTTAAAAGACCTCTATACCCTTTATTTTACACTACCCACCAACTCTCACCTATCCTATCCATTTGATTTTGTCTTATCTGTAGAAATGCTTACATTTTGGCAAAAAATTTGAAACCTACAAATGCTTACATACCGGGACGGAGGGAGTAGAAGAGGATTGCCTCTGGCAAGTTTTTTTTACGTCCTTGACTTTTATGGGGCCCACATGTGCTGAACGTTTCGTCAGTCTTGTACTCTTGTGGTTTACATGCTGATGAGACCTGATGCAGCACTGTCGGTCCATATATTCCAATCACCGATTATCAATCGAACTCCAATCTTTCAAGAAGCAGTACAACCAACCGCACACAATCCATTGAGCTTCCAAGGTCCAAGCCTGAATCGAGACCGCGCTCTGATATTTACAGGGACTTGAGCCGACGCGGCAGGGCAACAACACGTCGCCGGCCAAAAAGAGACTCGCCCCAAGCGCATTCACTCTCCCGCTCTGCTCCTTCTCGGTGATATCCGAAAGAGAGAGGAAAAGGAAACACGAGATTCTACAGGAGTCACGAGGAGAAAGAAGGAAAGATCTCTCTATTTGGGCCCACCACGCAGGCATGCAGCTTGAGCTACGCGTGTAGAGTGTCACACGGTGGAAAAAAAACAAGAATGACCAAAGTTATCTCTTTTGTAAAAAAAAAATGAAGTTATCTCACTCCAACATTCTCAGCTCATCCACCGTTTAGCATCTCTGCAGCAATTGACCAGTTTAACTGAGTACAATAATTGTGATATAAAGAAAAATAGTAGTCCTGCCCAACACCAAGCGAGCTAAAAGATCATAACATTTTTCTAAAAGAAAATAAAATTAAGTTCAATTTCTTCTTCGCCTTTACCTCCTACACAAGATCGAACAATAGTGTACTTTGTAAGGACATCGGCTTAATTATTTCGTTAACAATTTGGGTTGGAAGGCTGGAGTGTGTTGGTCACTGAATACTTGAGGAAATATGACCAAACGGCCAAGGCCGTGTTTTATCTCTACCTAATTATAAAGTAAGGATTGATTCAGAGGTACGTTATAATTTTGCAACTAAGACCCTGAAATTTCTGCAATATACAAATCAACTTAAAGTTCCACTTCTGTCCGCCCAAAATTGAATCGTTTCCGGTGAGTTTTCGTGCGTTCTGTGTGAACATTTTTGTACGTCGTCTCCCTCTCCATATCGAACCTTTGCTCAACTCGGGTTTAAAATCCTCTCCGTATCCAACCTTTACACAACTCCCGATATGAATAATTTTAAGACAACAACTGCTTACAGCTATATAACGTTAGGATCAAGCTATATGTAAATACTAAATCAGGTTAGTAACTGAGTGGGCTCGTGTCTTTTGCTACGAGTGTATGAAGGATTTGTATTTCTTCCGTTGCAACGCACGGACATGTTTGCTAGTCTATACTAAAAGGATCAGTTCTTTTAAAACCTTTTGTACCAACGAAACCCCCGTACCCCTCACGTTGGCCCTAACTGGACCCACATGTCAACAGGTTTTAAATTGGTAGAGCGAAAAAATACATGTAAGTTCACCTCTCCCCCTCTTTTTTTTTCTCACCACTTGGAGCTGATCGGATCAGATGGAGCGCCGCCGCTGGTCATTGATGGCTCGCCGATTCGTCGGCACCAAGTTTCATGACCTGCATCATCTGTAGTATCTCGGTGAGGATTCATTCACGTTACCACCGAAGAACGCGATGGAAGGTTCAGTTGCCCTTTTAAGTTTTAATTCCTTGGCTGTAATATTCTATTGCTAAGTAACCTGCTGATGCCATGCGCTTAAACATCCTTCTCATCAGCTAGCTACCTGTTGTAAAGCGCACCCTTTGCTTTTTGGTCAGCCTTCTTGCATCAATGCAATGCATGCATGCACGAGTTCACTCTTCATTCTTATAATTATGTAATTGATTTAACTACGTCTTCCACGCTGCTTTATCTCGTCAAGAGGTGCCGCTACAAATTCGTATACTTTTAACTGATAATAAGGTTTTTCGTTCTCTGTAGATAAAGACCGGCATCGACGATATTAGGAAACAGATGTGGCACTGTAATGTTGATCCATCCAAACCCGTTGTTGATCCACCAATATAGGATTCAACAAGATAAGATCTTATCTGAAGCCCTTGTGTCTGAATACGTGCTTGTAATCTATTGTACACGCCTCGACGATGTCAGAAAATAGATATAGCACTACCACATTGATCCCTCCAAACCCGTTGTTGACCATTGGCTTGCTTGGTCATTGGCTTGCTTGGTTGGATGCCAGAATTTTGGCATGCCAAGGTTTTGGCATACCAAGGTTTTGGCATACCAATTAATTGACTGCCATTTCGATTCCTACTAAAATTTGACACCCTCTCACGTTGAGTCTACCAAAATGTTGGCAAGTTTTCTTTCCTGATTTTGGCTTACTAAAACTTTAGCAAGCCAAAACTTTGAAAGGGATCACAGAGCATATGGTTTTCAATTATGTTGCCGTCTCTCTGCGCCGGTGGTGACCCTGCCACTGCCGTCCACTGTCAAAGGTAAACTGAGCGGGTATACAAATTTTTTTATAGGTTATTCAAGTAAGAAGTGAATAAAAATAATTATGACATAGGTCGTGTGTTTTTGGTTATTGGTTAATTTTGATGTGTATGATATTAAATTATTGATAACTGAATCTACAATAAGTTTTTGTCTTATGTACATTTTGCTAGAAGTACAAAACTATTTTTGATAATTTTTTTGAATATATAATTTGGTTTATTATGTTTCTATAAAAATACGTGTCGCGTGTGCATTACTACTGTTCTCACTGCTGTGTGTCGCGCGTGCGGATATCGATCAATGGGACCCAGCTTACAGTAAAAAGAATTGATTCCGCCACCATTATCATGTATATGGAAATTAATTAATTAATTGGTCTGGTTGGACCGGTGTGGCATGGGCTGCAGCAAGAAACGATCGACTTCTCACATCGATTTTGGTTTCTAACAGGTAAACATGGATACCCACCACTACCAGAAAAGTTGATATCTGCACCGGATGAGAAAGCCCTTTAGCACCGGGTTTTCCACCCGGTGCCAATCACCCGAGGCTAAAAGGGGAGCCCTTTTAGCACGGTGTGGAATAACCGGTGCTAGAGGGTCCCTTTAGCACCGGTTGCAAACAGCAACCGGTGCTAAAGGGCCTGCCACCACAGCGGGTCTGGCAGGGCCTACCGGTGCTAAAGGCCCCGGATTTCTTTTTTTTTCTTTTTGTAGTAGCCATGCATGCACCTTTATATACGTGTATATACGTATATATTCTAATACGTGTATTCTAATGCGTATTCGGCCGACTCTATATTCATATTAGCTATATATCAAATAGAAGTCGTATATATTACAAATATAAGATATATATTACAAAATATACATCGAACTTGAGTTAGTATTTATATTGTTTATAACTTATGATGTTGCATAACTTGAGCTTTCCGGCACGTCCTCCAATTTTGCTACGTGGTATTCTCCTCGGGGATTGACGACCTCGTCCCAGATCCATCCGACGAGCTGTTCTGAAATTGTGTCGATTCTTTCTTTCTCTAGCCACTCTTCCTTCAGCTTCAACATCTATAATTTATAAATAATTGGAAGATATTTCACCCGCCGAATTGGAGACAATAATTGTGCACTTAATAATAATAGAAAAGTGTTTATTATTACGTACCATAATATCATGCTGTGTAATCTTTTTATTTTCCCAATTCCACATGTAATCGCAAACATAGTATGCACATAAATTATTTCCCTTCCCCTGTTTGGCACACTGTCGACCAAAAGAAATTAAGTAAAATTCATATAATATATTAGCCGAGGCCTACATGTACAAATTACTTGCTTGCCGGAAAGTCAATGTTCCATTTCAGTGTTTCACCATCAATACCAGGGTGTTCTTTACGAAACTGAACCCACGCCCTGCGAACCAAAAAATTGAGTTAAGTCATTGCGAGTGTAAGGGGTGAATTAATTAGGGAAAACTATACATCACCTTGTCATCATGTCAATGATGTTCTGTTGTTTATATCTTGGAGTGTGCAACGAATTAAAGACGTTGACGACACTAATAAAATAAATTTCTAATATTTCCAATAAATAAACATGCATATACATTTATATTTTCAACAAATAAATATTTGCAATATAAATTTGCAACATTTTTCAATACAGAATTGCAATATAGAACATTTCCAATATACATTTTTCTAATATTTCCAATACAATGCATTTCCAATAAATTAATTTCTAATATTTCCAACACAATGCATTTCCAATAAATTAATTTCTAATATTTCCTAATATTTTCAATACACATGAAGCATATATATTTCTAATATTTCCAGTACAATGCATTTCCAATGTATGGTTAGCAAACGCGTTCGGCCTTCGCTAACCAAATACGCATGGCCGAACACGTTCGCTAAGCAAATGTGTTCGGCCATGCAAGGGTACCTGCACACACACACAAACAGGCACGGCACGAAGGCCGGCATCACAGGGGCCTCACCGAGACGACGACGACGACGACGGCAGCGGCGGGCCGGCGGCAGCGACGGGCCTGTCTCTTATACACATCTTCATCCCCATGGCCGACCTCGGCTGCCTCCTCGCCTCGCACGGAGCCGACGTCACCATCGTCACCACGCCCGTCAACGCCGCGATCGCACAGAGCCGCGTCGACCGCGCCCCGCCGCCGCACGGGGGCGCTCTAAAGGCCCCCATATTTCGTTTGGCGCTAGTTCTCAAACCGGTCTTTAGCACCGGTGGCTACTGTTTTGGAATTTTTTTCATTTCTATTTACAATATTCTTTTCTACCTATTACATATAATAAATATAGTTTTTAATATATAGCTATTAATACTTGTTTTCATTCAGTTATTAATGATATACCTATTAAAAATATATAGTAAATAAGAAAATTAATAGAAAATTAATATATAATGCTAGAAATAATAACAAATCCTACAAAAGTAATAGAAATTCTTAGAAATTAATAGAAAATCAATATGAAATGCTAGACTTAATAGAAAATCCTAGAAAATTAATAGAAAATCTTAAAAAATAACAGAAAATCAATATAAAATGCTAGAATTAATAACAAATCCTACAAAATCAATAGAAAATCTTATAAATTAATAGAAAAACAATATAAAATGCAAATATAGTCATTACAACATAGGTGGAACATAGTGCAATTAAATTACATTGCATCATCGTTTACTCGGACACTTATAAACTTCCTCTTTACAAAAGTTCCTTGATTGTGATCACGCCGTAGATACGGTGTCTCCTCCGCCGCTAACAGGATGCTTGGGTCATCACCCACTAAGAATGGAGGCAGGTCATCGAGCATATCATAATCTTTATCCGTCTTGTCCTCAACTCCTACGATTTTTCTCTTTTCATGGAGGACTATATGACGCTTTTGGCTCGTTTTGTGATGGGTCCAATTGCTTACCCCCACCTTTCTTATCCGCCCCTTTCTTCGGTCTGCTAGCCATGTCCTTCACATAAAAAACTTGTGTGACAGCTTTGGCCAGGACGAACGGTTCGTCTAGAAAGCCAATCTTGTTTAGGTCCACTAACGTCATTCCATAGTCATCAACTTTAACACCTCCACCAGTCAACTTAACCCATTGGCACTTGAACAGTGGGATCTTCAAAGGTCCGTACTCTAGTTCCCATATCTCCTCTATAACTCCGTAGTATGAGTTCGTATTGCCATTGGTGTCTGTCGCGATGATCCGGACACCACTGTTTTGGTTGGTGCTTTTCCTGTCCTGGGCTCTTGTGTAAAATGTATACCCATTGATGTCGTATCCTTGGAATGTCAAGATCGTGCTCGATGGACCCCTAGCTACAAAAGCTAGCTGCTCATCAATGCGCTCGACACCCATAAGACGTTTCCGCAACCAAGCGGCGAAAGTACTATTGTGCAAACGCTGAATGAAGGCCCTAGACTTTGTTGAGTTTTCATCCCAGAGAATCTGCATGTGCTCCTCGATGTACGGAGCAACTAAGGATGATTGTTGCAAAACTGTGAGGTGCGCTTTACGAAATGTCTCAACGTCCTTGATCACCATCGATCTTCTCCCTAGTGTGCCCTTTCCACCAAGTCTCCCCTCGTGATGGGATTCGGGCACACCAATCGGCATAAGATCGTCGACAAAGTCAACACAGAATTCAATGACCTCTTCTGTTTCATATCCCTTAGCAATGCATCCTTCTGGACGAGAACGATTACGGACATACTTCTTTAGGACTGCGAAGAACCTCTCAAATGGGAACATGTTGTGTAGAAATACTGGGCCCAATATACGAATCTCTTTGACGAGGTGAACCAATAGATGTGTCATGATATTGAAGAAGGATGGTGGAAATATCATCTCAAAGCTGACAAGACATTGCACCACGTCGTTCTGTAGCTGATCTAAGTGGTCTGGATTGATCACCTTCTGAGAAATTGCATTGAGGAATGCACATAGCTTCACAATGGCTTTCCGCACATTAACTGGTAGCACACCCCTGAGTATGACGGGAAGCAGCTGTGTCATCAACACATGGCAGTCGTGAGACTTCAGGTTTGTGAACTTCTTCTCTTTCATATTTATTATTCCCTTAATATTGGAGGAGTAGCCAGACGGAACCTTGATACTGTTCAAGCATTCAAACATGCTTGCCTTCTCTTCTTTGCTGAGAGTGAAGCTGGCAGGACGCAAGTACTGGCGTCCTTTGTCTCTCTTTTCTGGATGTAGATCAGTCCATTGCTTCAATCGTTTCAGCTCCTGACGTGCTTCCAGTGTGTCTTTTGGCTTCCCATAAGTACCCAGGAAGCTTATCAAGTTCACGCACAGATTCTTCGTCAGATGCATCACATCAATCGCGTTACGGACCTCTAAAAACTGCCAATAAGGTAGCTTCAAAAAATAGACTTCGTCTTCCACATCGCGGCACGACCATCCTCGCCTGTCGGAGCAGCCTGGCTTCTGTTTCCCTTGCCAAACACCACGTGTATGTCCTTCACCATATAAAATAGCTCTTCTCCACTCTAGTGTCTCGGCTTTGTACGGCGGTCAGCATTCCCGCCAAAATGCGCACATTTCTTTCGTAGCTCATACTTCGCTGGAAGGAATCGACGGTGACCCATGTACACAACCTTACGACAATGTTTCAAGTACATGCTTTCGGTTTCCTCTAAACAGTGAGTGCATGCTTTATATCCTTTGTTTGATTGTCCTGATAGGTTACTTAGTGCAGGCCAGTCGTTGATGCTTATGAAAAGCAGTGCTCGAAGGTCAAACTGCTCCTGCTTGTCCTCATCCCACATGCTAACACCTTCATTCTTCCATAGCTGCAAAAGTTCGTCAACCAATGGCCTTAGGTACACATCAATGTCGTTGCCAGGTTGCTTTGGCCCTTCGATGAGCACTGGCATCATAATGAACTTCCGCTTCATGCAGAGCCAGGGGATAGGTTGTAGATACAAACAGTCACGGGCCAAGTGCTATGACTACAGCTCATTTCACCAAAAGGGTTCATACCATCGGTACTGAAACCAAGCCTAACATTCCTCGCATCAGCATCAAACTCTGGGAATGCTCTGTCGATGTTCCTCCACTGGGATCCATCGGCGGGGTGTCTCAACATGCCATCCTGCTTACGTTCTTCTTTGTGCCAGCACATCAGTTTGGCATGGTCTTTGTTCCAGAACAAACGCTTTAGATGGGGTATCAGAGGGAAATACCACATCACCTTCGCGGGGATTTTTTCTTAGAACGCCCCCCCCAACCTCACCAGGGTCGTCCCGCCTGATCTTGTATCGTGCGCAGCTGCAAACCGGACAACGATCCAAGTGTTTGTACTGTCTGCGATAGAGGATACAGTCATTAGGACACGCATGTATCTTCTGCACCTCCAATCCGATAGGGCAAACAACATGTTTTGCTTCGTACGTCGTCGATCGCAATTCGTTACCCTCTGGCAGAATCTTCTTCACGAGTTTCAGTAGCTCCTCGAAACCCTTATCAGGAACGCCATTTGCTGCCTTCCACTGCAGAAGTTCAAGTGTGCTACCCAACTTCTTAAGCTCCTCTTTGCAATCTGGGTACAGGTCAGTCTTGTAGTCCCACAACATGCGTTGTATCTTTTTCAGTTCCATATCATTGCCGCAGTCTTTCTCAGCATCATGCAACATTTGCTCGAGTCCATCACTAGGGTCATTTCCCTGAGCACCATCTTCCTGAGCATCACCTTCCCGAGCACCATCTTCCCGAGCAGCATCTTCCTCATCGGCATCACCCATTGCAGCATCTGCAAAGGGACCATAGTATTGAGCCAATACTGGAATGTCGTCATCGGCCTGTCTTCTTCATCTTCATCCAGTAGAATTCCTCTTTCACCGTGCTTCGTCCACACAGAATAATTCCTCATGAAACCGTGCCTCATCAAATGCACCTGAAGAACTCCTCTTTTTTGGTGCGATTGCATATTTTCACAATTGGTGCATGGGCAGAACATCCTTCCCGACTGTGTCCTGTTAGCCTTGGCGGCATCGAGAAACGCCCTGAGGCCATCACGGAACTCCTGAGCGTGGTTGTCCACGTACATCCAATTATCTATTCATCTGCATTATTAACCAATAACAAATATATAATAAATAAATACAAATTATAATATATATTCCATTATAAGCACATTTCTAAAACTACATTACTATATTCATTAAATAATAAATATACCTTCTAAATAAATAAATAACTATTCTACCTTTTAATAAATAACT
>OAMR01000055.1:91616-113991 GCA_900205405.1 Echinochloa crus-galli
GGTCTTGCCACGACCCGGTGCTAATGTGTCCGCCCTGACACATCTACGTGCCGCCCCCGCTCCTAGCCGTTGGACTCGGTGCTGAAGCCCCATTAGCACCGGGTCCAAAAATGGCCGAGGCGGAGGGGGCGGGCGGATGTCGAGTTTTTTGGTAGTGCACTACGTGAGTACGTGTTGTGTTCGGTTTTCAATGATCATTGTTTGATTTTGTTGCACACCGGAGCACCATGGCACCATAATTATGGATGGCAACGGGGCGGGGCGCCCCCGCCCCCGAAAGCAGATCCCCGCCCCGGCCCTGAAACAGTTATCGGGGGAATTCTTCGCCCCGTCCCCGTCCCCGTCGGAGCCCCGAACCCCGTCGGGGTCCCCGTGGGGATGAGACATACACGCACACGACCATAAAAATCAGAAAGCCACCATCACGTTCCATGCTCTGTTCCGTCCATCCATGTCCAGGCATGCAAATAAAGTAGCAGATTACTAGCCTATTACAATAATGTTGGTCCAGATAACATAAGGTCGAGCAAATATTGTTCAAAAGCAACTACTAGATAGATAGATAAAGATAACTAAGGAGCATAAGCAGGCTCATCGGCTCATGGCCTCCTCGGACGTCATGCTTCCATCCCCATGTCTCCACTCACCAATGCGCCATCAGCAATCAACCACAGAAGACTCAAGATCACCATGAAAATAAGAGAATAAGATCATAAGAGACAGTGTCTAGCAACGATGTTTAACAACTAGCATGAATAATTGATGCAAGTGAACAAGGAAAGTACCAGTGATTCTTCTTCATCATTCAGACAGGTCATCATAGCAGCAATAGCAGGATTATCATCACCTAATAGGAAGTGTTTATAATATTAGTGCTTAGTTACACAAAGGGAAAACAGAAACAACATATGAAGTTTAAATCTAGGATCCAGAATAGTGGCAACTGCCATTAATCCATGCACATCTGCCCAGTACTTGTTAAATTTCTCCTTCATGCTTTTTGCCATTTTCTCAACCTGTGGGTCATTGCTCTTGGTCCATTTTCTGATAGCTAAGTAAATGCCACATATCCTTGGGAAAAAAAGGTTTGCAGTAACATACTTAGTTCCTGACAGTAGCTCAGTTATGTCAAAGCACATTTTCAACCTATCACAAACATCCTTAGCAACCCTCCAGTCTGCTTCAGTTGGACACATTGGAGCAAACAACTTTTCACGGAGAGCAAGACGTGCAAAAACAGCTTTGTATTCTACTGCAGTGCTAAGCATGATGTAGGTGGAATTCCATCTAGTTTTACAATCAAGACACAATCTATGCTCAAATTTAATGTTGAGTTCAGATGCTTTCTTTTCAAATTTCTCATGCCTTTTTGGAGTAGCTGACCAAAAACGAACACTTTCACGAATCCTCTCTAAACCATCATCCTTATCCATGGCAGCCAATCCATCTTTCACAATCAGATTTAATATGTGTGCAGCACAACCAGTGGCGGAGCCAGCTTTTGCTCACGACTAGGGCCAAATCTAGCCGTCAAAATGGCCATGTATATGACATGATATAAAGTAATAGCAAAATGTGCAGTAAATGGTCTAAATTGACAAAGAAACTAATAGTTATTTACTAATGTGATAAAATAGTTGAGAATTGTATGAATTACAGGATTAGGGAACATACAAAAATAACTTTCTAGTGATGATTTGCTGCATCCACAGTCACATCTATCATTTCCTCATCAATATCACCTGAAAATAAACAAGATGGGAATAAAAATAAAAAACATTACAAATAAAATAATAAAACTACTAGAATCTAGATAGTTTGAATGTCATACCCGTGGTAGTACTTGACAGTTTAGGTAACTTCTTCAAAAGAGACTTTAGTTCTTGAAAATGATGTAAGATGTCATCATTATTTATGCTTGCAAATATTTCTCGCTCAATATAACATATCGTTCTATAATTCAACCACTCATCCCCCATCTTATTCCTCAACTCTGTCTTGATAATTTTCATAGCTGAGAATGCCCTTTCTACTGTGGCAGTTGCAACAGGTAAAACCAAAGCCAACTCAACAAGGCGATAAACTAATGGAAATGTTGTGTGTATCACTTGCAACCATTTTCAAAGCAAGAACACCAAGGTCCACACAATTTGTGAAATCAGGATCAGCTCTCACATCAGCAATGAAATTGTCAAGTTGGGTTGGAAGTCTAGAAATGTCATAGTGGGAGAAGTCATCATCATAAATCTTAGCAAGTTCAACTAGTTTCTCACAGTCATAATTGGTAAAGGAATTCTTTGGATCTAGACAAGCCATACATCTCAATAAATGGTGGACCTTTCAGCAAAGCGGTTGTTTAATTCGACAATAACTTGGTCATACACCACATTAAAGATTTCATTTTTGAAATGATGGTAATAGGTTACCTGCTGCCCTCCACGGCCCCTTGATCGACCCCTTACTGTTAATTTGTCCTCCATGTTTGGGATAATGATGTGATGGATCATACAGAATTCCTTTACCTCCTCAAATAGTTCATCCCAACCATGATGCCTTACATCATTAATTTTGTCCAAGGTGATACTAATCAATCCGACGGCCCGAATGATATTCTGATCTTTTTTTTGTAAGCATTGTGATAAATCATTAGTTATGCCCAATAACTTGATCATGAGATGCAAGATAAGCACAAACTCAAAAGATTCCATTTGTAACAGCAAACCTGAAGCCGTAGTTTTCTTATCTCCAACACCATCTTCAGAAATATTCTCTAATACCTCTAGGACAGCATCCCACAAGTGTTGAAGACGACATAAGGTTTTGTGATGTGAACCCCATCGTGTATCCCCTGCCCTTACAAGGCTAGTTTCTTGATTTTGCCCTCTTCCACTTAAAATTTTGCCACTATCCAATTGATTAACAATGTTGTCATGATGGCGTTGGGACAATTGATCTTCTCTCTTACAAGAAGCATTGACGTTATTGACAATTAAAGTGGCAATGTTAAAGAAATCAAATACTGAAGGACAACACTTAGCAACTGAGACCACTACTAACTGCAATTGATGTGCAAAGCAATGTATATAAAAGGCATATTGATTCTCATCCAATATCTTTCTTTGCAGCCCATGAAATTCTCCTCTCATATTAGATGCCCCGTCATACCCTTGCCCACGCAATCTAGACATAGATAAACCATAGCGAGCAAACATACCATCTAGAGCTTGCTTCAAAGAAGATGAAGTTGTATCAGCCACACACTTGACACCAAGAAATCTTTCAATTACTTGCCCTTGTGCATTGACATACCTACATAGTCATATAGAGCAATTAACTTAAAAATACAGCAACAAATCAGCAGCTAATATAGCAATTCAGCAACAGATCAGCAAGAAAAATACCTCAATATCACAGCCATTTGTTCCTTGACAGATACATCTCGTGCCTCGTCGACAAGAACAGCAAAATACCTATCTCCAATGTCCTTAACAATTTCTTTAATAGTCTGTTCTCCACAAGCTTTGCACAAGTCTTTCTGAATGTCAGGGGATGTCATTGTACAGTTCTTGCCTGCAGTATCAAGTAATTGTGCAACACTTTTATCCCTTTTTCTTATACCATTCTAGCATCTCTAAAAAATTTCCCTTGTTCTTCGACTTGGCTGACTCATCATGTCCACGAAAAGCATGTGCTTGTAGTAAGAGAAACTTCACAACTCCTAATATAATAAGCAAACGACCTCTATACTGTTCTTCCCCCTTTTTGGTTCCCTTAGCTACTGCATGTGTAACACTTTGTCTCTGATTTTTGTAGGTCTCATAATCCTTTCTAGCCTTACTGTGAGCAATTGATTCAGCATGATCATCAAATAATTTTGGTCCATCCTTCCAATTGACAAACCCATTAGTTGTGAAGGATTCAACACCATAGTTATCAACTCTTAAGGGTTTGAAGAGATAACAATAGAAGCAAAATGCAGCATCCTTAGAAATACTGTATTCCAACCATGGCCGATTAGTGTACCATTTATCATGAAATCTCCTATTCTTGCCATATATTACCCTTACAGGATATGTATGGCCAATTGGCTGGCATGGACCAATCAATACATACTCCCTTTTGGCAGCATCTCTAATGTTTGGATGCATTTCCCCAATTGGTTTTCGAAGGGCAGGATCTACAACAATATCCTCAGGATCAAGCACATGATTAGAATCCCTCTCCTCCTCCTCCTCAATTCCTACTGTTCCTGGTTCTACAGGAGGTTGGCTTTGGCTAAACTCTACAGCAGGTGCAAGGTTAAGGGGATCAAATCGATTCAATTGTATCTGTGTTTGTGTAGCACTAACTCCGGTTCCAACTGTTTCTTGGCCTGTACCTTGAGATGGAGGTGGAGCAGATGCAACTATTTCTTGCTCTGGAAGTGGAACTGAAGATGGAGGGGGTTCCTGTTCCTCCACTCCATTCACTTGTCTGGCAGCAGGTACAACCGCCGGAGAGAAATAGGATGCCAATGTTCTACTCCTCTTCATCATGTACAGTTGTACTATCAATTAAAAATCTAAAATTGCAAACAAATTACAATCAATCTATAATCTATTGAATATTTGAATGAAGATGCTGTGACTCTGTGAGATTAGGGATTTAGAGTGTAACATCCCAGATTTTTCTGGAATGTTAATGTCGGACCTTAGGACCGGCAATCCACCTGGGGGTACCTGAGTGGTTGATTTGTAGGCGGGGCGATTGATGAACTGGTGACTTGATGGTACACGGGAGGCACTGATTTAGACAGGTTCGGGCTACCCGGAGGTATAATACCCTACGTCCTGTGTCGGTGGCGTCGTTTGTATTGCTGGCTACTCGACCGAGCTTCAGGGAGCTTGGGCGAGCGTATGGTTTGCAGGATGAGATGCGTGATGTCTGTCGAGGGTACCCTAGGCCACTTTATATAGGGTAGCAGGCTAGGGTTTACAAGTCGGTTTCCTATCTAAACCTACTTGACTCCGACCAGGACTCTAGTCCGGGTCGGTTACAACTGGAATATCCCTGGATACCCGGACGAGCCGCCCGCCGGGTCTTCATTATCTTGTCCATCAAGTCAGGGAGCCCGTATGGGCCGCGTAGGGGTCGGCTCACGGGCCTGTCAGAGGTGGGCCTTGGCCGCGGTGGTCTGGTCTGACAGTGGGCCCAGGGGTACCCATATCCCACAAGCCCCCGAGTAACGTGCAGGCGTTGTGCTAGACTGCTTGACGAAGTGCCGAGGCCAATGAGGTCGGCCGAAGATGCTTCTTCATGTAGTCGGCACAAGGGTGGGCGGTGCTCAAAAAAGAGAGAACACCCAACATCGACGCCGAGTTCTTCGAGGTAGTCGGTCGGTCCTCATGAGGGCCGAGTACAGGGCGACGATTAGAAGCACTGTATACAGTAGCCCCCGAGCGTTGGGTTGGTTAGTATAAGCGAGCCAAGGCTAAAAAAGCGCATCCTTTCCCAGGCGCTTTAATGACTCACGGGCCACCAGATCCATGACCCCAGGGTGTCTATAAATAGGTACTTCGGCGTAGTTTACCACCAGGGTGCCTTGTAGTTGTCAGCCACCATGCAGATCTTGAAAGTCCTTCTTCCTGAGAGTGTTGTAGACGAGAGTAGAATAAGGCAAGGTACAAGCCTTGGCGTTCGCCATTGATGCCAGAAGAAAATCGTCGAAGAGTGGTGCAAATGCTACGGGAAAGGAGCCGGACATCGCGCTTCTGATAGGCAGGAGAGGTGCCTATTTCTTGGTGGGACCGGATGAGGAGGCTACGGTAAGTCTTCTCTTCGTCGGGAAACCAATGAATGACGCCGAACTGATGGCTGATTTTGCGGGCCCGTCGAGGATGAGTGGGCGCGACCTGAGCCTGGGCTCAAGGGTGCTGATGCCGAGTCCTTACTCCTCTCCAGCAATGCAGCCACGAGGTCCTTCAGTTGGTGTGATGCCACAAGAAAATCGTCGAGAAAGCTGTGGAAACTGCTTCCGGTGATTGTGCGCTGACCATCCAACTGAAAAGGTTCAAGAGCCTAATAGCAAGGGGCTCATATCTTTGTAGCTTGAAATGGCCTTTGGCCAAATGTACTTCGTCTTTGTAAACTTTGCGAGTCGCAAAATGTTAATATGAACATGTACTTTTGGTGGTGGTGAACTGTGTCCGACCACCTAGGTGGATCATCACAGCCCTCGAGCTTGCGAGGGACTTGGCTTGGTTCTCTTGGAACGCGCCGAGTCGTAGTCCGGCGCCCAGCCCTCGAGCTTGCGAGGGACTTGGCTTGGTTCTCTTGGAACGCGCCGAGTCGTAGTCCGGCGCCCAGCCCTCGAGCTTGCGAGGGACTTGGCTTGGTTCTCTTGGAACGCGCCGAGTCGTAGTCCGGCGCCCAGCCCCCGAGCTTGCGAGGGACTTGGCCTGGTTCTCTTCGAACGCGCCGAGTCGTAGTCCGGCGCCCAGCCCCCGAGCTTGCAAGGGACTTGGCCTGGTTCTCTTGGAACACGCCGAGTCGTAGTCCGGCGCCTAGCCCTCGAGCCTGCGAGGGACTTGGCCTGGTTCTCTTGGAACGCGCCGAGTCGTAGTCCGGCGCCCAGCCCCCGAGCCTGCGAGGGACTTGGCCTGGTTCTCTTGGAACGCGCCGAGTCGTAGTCCGGCGCCCAGCCCCCGAGCTTGCGAGGGACTTGGCCTGGTTCTCTTGGAACGCGCCGAGTCGTAGTCCGGCGCCCAGCCCCCGAGCTTGCGAGGGACTTGGCCTGGTTCTCTTGGAACGCGCCGAGTCGTAGTCCGGCGCCCAGCCCCCGAGCTTGCGAGGGACTTGGCCTGGTTCTCTTGGAACGCGCCGAGTCGTAGTCCGGCGCCCAGCCCCCGAGCTTGCGAGGGACTTGGCCTGGTTCTCTTGGAACGCGCCGAGTCGTAGTCCGGCGCCCAGCCCCCGAGCTTGCGAGGGACTTGGCCTGGTTCTCTTGGAACGCGCCGAGTCGTAGTCCGGCGCCCAGCCCCCGAGCTTGCGAGGGACTTGGCCTGGTTCTCTTGGAACGCGCCGAGTCGTAGTCCGGCGCCCAGCCCCCGAGCTTGCGAGGGACTTGGCCTGGTTCTCTTGGAACGCGCCGAGTCGTAGTCCGGCGCCCAGCCCCCGAGCTTGCGAGGGACTTGGCCTGGTTCTCTTGGAACGCGCCGAGTCGTAGTCCGGCGCCCAGCCCCCGAGCTTGCGAGGGACTTGGCCTGGTTCTCTTGGAACGCGCCGAGTCGTAGTCCGGCGCCCAGCCCCCGAGCTTGCGAGGGACTTGGCCTGGTTCTCTTGGAACGCGCCGAGTCGTAGTCCGGCGCCCAGCCCCCGAGCTTGCGAGGGACTTGGCCTGGTTCTCTTGGAACGCGCCGAGTCGTAGTCCGGCGCCCAGCCCTCGAGCTTGCGAGGGACTTCGCCTGGTTCTCATGGAACGCGCCTAGTCGTAGTCCGGCGCCCAGCCCCCGAGCTTGCGAGGGACTTGGCCTGGTTCTCTAGGAACGCGCCGAGTCGTAGTCCGGCGCCCAGCCCCCGAGCTTGCGAGGGACTTGGCCTGGTTCTCTTGGAACGCACCGAGTCATTTGAAATGGAAGCATATCCGCTCCGTTAATTTCGGATCCGGCGGATACCGTATCGCCAATCCCGCGGATTCCTTCCATTAGTTTCGGAGCCGTTAGGTTAAGGCGACGCCTTGCTATAAATACGCGACCAAGGACGCCGTCGTCGTCATCCCCCGTTGCGCCGCCCCCTTCGTCTTCCTCGCCCTGCTCTCTCTCAGCCCGCCGTTTGACAAGCACGTTTCCCGAGGCCGTAGAGCGTTTTTGCTCCCACTTCATTCGTTCCCTTCCTCCTTCCACCAAGCACAGCCATGGCTGACGACGCCGCTGAGCGCGCTGCTCTGGAGGCCCTGGCGGCGGCTGGGGTGCCGCTGGAATCCGAGCAGGAGGCGGCCTGGGGGAAGACCAAGATGACAATGGAGCGGCTGGAGGATCTGGCGAACCGCGGTGTGCTCCCCGTGAAGGAGACCTTGGCGTGGAGGCTGCCGGGGAAGGAGAAGAGGCCGTTCGAGAACACCGGCGAGGTGGCTGTCTTCGAGCACTTTGTTGAGCGCAGATTTAGCACGCCGTCCGGCGATTTCTTCCATGGGCTGCTGCACTACTATGGTCTGGAGCTCTCTCATCTTAATCCCAATGGAATTTTTGATATTTCATTCTTCATCTACCTTTGTGAGGCTTTTCTTGGAATCGCTCCCCATTTTCATCTTTGGCGGTACTTGTACCGCGTCAAGCGCATTGGGTCTGGGGGTAGAGGTGATGGTCCTACTCGGATTACCGGTGACATCTCTAAGCTTATGTCGATGATTTCCGCTTAAAGCAGAGGGGATTGACCGCTATGGCCGTCACTGTGTCACGATTCAGCCGATCAAGGACCGGGTTCACCCGGCATTCGAGTTCTCGGGTCGCCTGGACCCAGCTCGTGAAACGTCTCGGGGGTTTGACTCGGACGAAGTCATGCGGCGCGTGGGGACAATGATGAAGGGCGAGGTGAATAATCTCGATGCGCCCCGTCCTTTTGCGCTAAAGAATCCTCCTCCTGCGGTAAGGTTTCCATGCTGAGCTCTTGTTCTTCCTTCAGATTGTTTTTGATATGCTTACTTTTTGTTGACTAAACTCTTTCTTCGTTCTTCGTGCTAGGAGGTGACCAAATGCTTCTTCTGCCCGGCGCCACTGCCTGGGGCGGGTGCAGCGTCGAGGCAGAAGGGGATGCGGCCGGAGGAAGCGAGAGACGACCAGCTGCCTATTATGAAAGACCTCGAGGACTGGGTTTCTGAGGAGCTCGGCTCTCCCCCGAGCTCAGGCGAAGCAGTCGCCGCCGCTCGGACCCGGGCTGGTACGCGGAGACTCTCCTCTCAAGTGCAGACTGCAGCGGCCGAGTCGCGGAAGAGGTCGGCGCAGGCACAGGCGCAATCGTCCGAGGTGCTGCGCACCAAGAGGCATAGGTCGGACCATGCTTCGCCTATTGGAGGGAGTGCAGAGGCCTCCCTGGACGTAGATGATGAAGATCAGGGTCCGGACGCCATTGTGGAGACCGCGCCGGTGCAGTCTTCTACACCTGTGCGCTCACCGGGGGACGACCAGCCTCCTCGTCCAGCTGGCTTGATACTCAAACGGCCGAGCAGGAGTAACAGGTTAGAGCCCTAGCTCGGTTAAGTTGGTTCTGCTCGGGCATCACTTTCTTGCTGACTCAAATCTTTGACGTTGCTTTTCCTTGTGCTAATAACGCTTTTCAGGAAGTCGACCGTGTTGTCAGATACCTCGCGCACTCGGTCTGACAGTGGCGGTGATTTGGGGGATTCCTTGTCCCAGGATGCGCCCGCTACGGAGCAGGGCGCTCCAATGGCGGAGCTGCCCGAGTCGTCAGCAAGGGGCGCCACTGCTGGGTCAGGCCCAGGGGCCTTGGTGATCGTAGAGGCAGAGGCCAGGCCGAACGCTCAGGCCGACGAAGAGGAGCCGGCCATGCCAGAGCTCGAGGACGACGCGCTTCTGGATCAGCATGCTGAGCCGGAAGAAGAAGAAGAAGAAGAAGAAGAGCTGAGCCGTCAGGAGCGCTTTGAGCGCATTGCAAATGCAAACAAGGCGGCGCTCGAGCGGATACGTACTTCGTCGAGCTCGATGCTGGAGGACATGGAGGTGAGTTAATCTGACCTAGGGAGCAGATGTCCCGTAGCTTCTGTTTTGAACCTTGATTGGCGCAGGTGCTGATGTCCGGGACTGTGGAGAGCACGCGTTTGATGCGTGTGGCCGAGGATGATTACTTGGAGTTGCAGGAGCTCAGAACCCGGGTCCGGACTATTGCTAGTGAGGCTCGAGGTGTCGCGATCCAGAGGGACACGGATGCAGAGGGCCTGGCACAACTCAACCAAGAACTCGTCACTCAGCTGGAGGCAGCTAATGCAGGTAAATTCCTGTCTTCCAAGCACTAGATGGTGCTAGCTATAGTATTTATCTTTCTTTATTGTGAATTCTCAGGTCATGCCAAAGAGATGGAGCGAATCCAGGGTCGGCTTGCCACGGTGGACCAGAAGTTCAAGGATGTCGCGGCCACGCTGCGGGAGAGGGATGCCGAGCTGAAACGCGTCATAGAAAGTGAGCGGAGGCCTGTGCGTCGTTGTCTTGAGTTTCCCACGTGTACCGAGCATGAAGCCATAACACTTGGTTATGGTTGGCTTTGCTGCGCAGGTCATGCTCGCGAAAAGAAAACCTTGGAGGAGAAGGTTGCGGCGGCCGAAAGGAGATACAAGACCTCGCCAGCGCTCACGGCCGGGCTGTGGGTGCCCACAACGCCGCTATGACTGGTGAGGGCTACTTCTGAATTCTGTTGTCTTTATGGTATTCATGATACCTTTGTTGTACTGAACAACCCGTGCATATATGCAGAGGCTGCTAGTCGGTACGACGCTTTGGCGCGGGCGGCCATGTCAGCATGTGACCAGATTCAGGCTCCTGACGACCGTCTTGCGGTGCCGATCGCGGAACGGCTGCAACATTTGCCGGAGTACACCAGTGGAGTGGCCGCGGAGACCGCCAGATACGCTGTGAGGTATACGCTGGCGCTTGTTCGTTCGTACCACCCCAGCCTCAATCTTGAAGACATTCGCGACGGGTACCACCCCGACTTGTCGGAGCAGCAGTTCGAGGATCTGGCCGAGTCCATTGCTGGTTTGGCGGTTGACGTAGTCCGTAGTATTGTCGATGTAATGGGCGAGTGACATGCTAGAGAAGAAACAGAAAAATTATGTAGCTTTGGGTACACTTTTTGTGTAATGATGGTTGCTTCCGTGTTGACAATTTTTGATTTGAGTCGATTTTATCAACTCCTATCACTTTACCGCAATCATGACAAGTGCTAGGGACTCGGGCGGAGAACTGGCTGGAGCTCTCATGGAGGCAGCACTCCTACATGCTACGATGCTCTGCATGGAGGCTTAGTCGTAGGCAGGGTCCCGGCCGAGTACTTTCGCGCGTGTTTAGATATTGGATATAGTGAATCGGACTTGCCGTGTTAGTTTTGGTTACTTCGTGAGCAACTTAACTAGAGGACGAGCACGTGGCCGTCGTTGGAAGAGTGATTGTGAGTTCATTTTGTTGTCAGACACAAAATCGGAGTAAATGAAACTTTATTAAATAATTAAGATGACAGGGTAAAGATACATAGCTGTAGTTTGGTCTAAGGATAGAACTTAGTGAGGTGCTGGATGTTCCAAACATTGGGAACTGGGTTGCCATCCGCCATTCTAGGCGATAGGTTCCTGGAGAGACGACTTCCTTGACGATGAACGGTCCGTCCCATGGTGCGGACAACTTGTGCTGCCCTGCCGAGCTCATGACACGTAGGGCAAGGTCGCCTACATTCAGGGATCGTTCTTTGACGTTTCTGTCGTGATACCAGCGTATCTGCTGCTCGTGGCGCGCGTGCCGGCTTAAGGCGCAGAGCCTATGCTCTTCTAGTGCATCAACGTCGACCTGTCGACTTGACTCGGCTTCTCCTTCTTCGTAATTCTTGATGCGTGGTGCAGAAAAGGCGAGGTCGGCTGGCAGCACGGCTTCTGATTCGTAGACCATGAAAAACGGCGAGTAGCCTGTTGCACGACTCCGCTGAGTACGGAGGCCCCATACCACGTGTGGTACTTCTTTAGCCCAGCGGCCTGCGCGTGGGTTTAAGGCGTTGTTGATTTCCTTCTTGAGGGCGTCCAGGACCATACCGTTTGCCCGCTTAACCTGGCCGTTGTACCGCGGGTGTGCTGACGATGAGTAGTACACATCGATCTGATTATCTTGGCAGAAATCCCATAACTCATGCCCTGTGAACTGCGAGCCGAGGTCGGTGATGATGCGATTTGGGACAAAGAATCGATGCGTTATCTCTTCAATGAAGGCTGCTGCTGTAGCCGATTTGGTGTCGGTCACAGCCTTGTACTCAATCCACTTGGTGAACTTGTCCAACCGCGATGAGCAAGTGCTTAACTCCACCCTGAGCTGGCTTGAATGGTCCTACATTGTCGAGCCCCCATACTGCGAAGGGCCAAGATGGTGGGATGGTGCGTAGCGCCTGAGCCGGCAGGTGCTTTTGCTTTTGGAAGAACTGACACCCAGCGCAACGCTGGACAAGCTCTTTTGCGTCGGAAACCGCAGTGGGCCAGAAGAACCCAGATCTATAAACTTTGCCAACCAGTGTTCTAGCTGCCGCATGATTGCTGCATGTGCCAGAGTGAACTTCATGCAGTAACGCCAGGCCCTCGCTGCGTAGGATGCACTTCATGAGTACTCCTGAGGATGCCGACTTTCTGTAAAGCTCAGTCCCACTTGCCGACGGCGGCGCTGTGAGTTCGTGGCTGCAGTGGTTGGGATGCTGAGGGGCGGTGGGGTTCGGCAGCTTTTGTAGGGCCGAGGGAGGGTGCAGAGAGGCTCGGTTGGCAGGGCGGCGCTAACGCCCAGGCGGCCGAGGCACGCAAGCCAATGCGGCGGCGGCGGGAGCTAGGGACAGTTGAAACTGCTACGACAACCTGGTCGGCAGAGGCGGTAGGTTCGCTTTCGTTTATTAACTTGATTGACGGCTTCCGCAGGTCTTGTACAAATATTCCGGCGAGTACCTGGGAGCGCCTGGATCCGAGTTTGGACAGGACGTCTGCGGCGACATTTTCTTCCCGCGGGACATGGCGGCACTCTAAGCCATAAAAGTGGGCTTCTAACTTTCTGACTTCTGCACAGTAGGCGTCCATTGTTTCCTTGGAGCATTCCCAGTTCTTGTTAACCTGCTCGACCACCACTTTTGAGTCTCCGAAACACAGTAGACGCTTGATGCCGAGGGTGATGGCTATTTTTAATCCATGGATCAATGCTTCGTACTCGGCACCATTGTTGGTCGCCTGATAGTGTATCTGTAGCACGTATTTGAGGTGCCTGCCCTCTGGTGATATGAGGAGTACTCCAGCGCCAGCTCCTTCTAGGTTGAGGGCACCGTCGAAGTACAGTGTCCAGTGCTCTGGTGGCTCGGCGGGTGTTGGCGCTTGCAATTCTGTCCATTCTGCTAAGAAGTCTGCCAGTACTTGGGATTTTATGGACTGTCTCGACCTAAAGGTAATGTCAAAGCTTCCGAGTTCTACTACCCATTTGACGACTCGGTCGTTGATGTCGCGGTTGCGGAGGATCTCGCCGAGCGGAAAATTGGACACCACATGAATGGGATGATCCTAGAAGTAATGGCGCAGCTTTCTGGAGCAGATCAAGAGTGCATAAAGTAACTTTTGAGGGTGCTGGTACCTCTTCTGGGCGTTCGACGACCAAAGCTGTGCTGACCACATTTGTGGTTGCTGCTATGTACAGCAGGAGGGGTTCGTCCTTTTTCGGCCCGGCGAGGACTGGTGGGGTGGTGAGGAATGCTTTTAGGTCGGCCAATGCTTGATCGACTTCCGGCGTCCACTCGAACTTGTCGGCTTTCCTCAACAGCTTGAAGAAAGGGGCGTCACGTTCACCTAGCTTGCTGATGAACCGGCTTAGTGCTGCCATCATTCTTGTCAACTTCATTACTTCTTTTTTATTCTTAGGGGGCGGCAAATCTTGGATTGCCTTGATTTTGGTTGGGTTAGCTTCTATGCCCCGCTGGCTTACTAAGAATCCCAGGAGTTTGCCTAAGGGCACTCCGAAGACGCACTTGGTCGGGTTCAACTTCCATCTGTAGCGGCGGAGATTATTAAATGTTTCTTGGAGGTCGGCGATCAGGGTGTCTTTATCATACGTCTTGACCACGACATCGTCGACGTAAGCCTCAGCATTCCTTCCTATCTGGGTGTCCAGGCAGCCTTGGATTGCCTTCTGGTAGGTCGCTCCGGCGTTTTTGAGGCCGAAGGTCATTGCTTGTAGCAGTATATGCCGTGAGGCGTGATAAACGCCGTCTTGTCTTGATCAGCTGGGTTCAGGGCTATCTGATGATAGCCAGAGTAGCAATCTAGGAAAGAGAGTAGGAGACAACCAGCCGTAGAATCGACGACCTGGTCGATGCGCGGAAGAGGGAAGGAGTCCTTAGGGCAATGTTTATTGAGATCGGTATAATCAATGCACATTCTCCATTCACCGGTTTTTTCTTCACAAGTACAGGATTTGCGAGCCATTCGGAGTGCATGCACTCCTGGATGAAGCCGGCTGCTAGGAGCTTATTTAATTCTACCCTAATGGCCTCCTTGCGATCTTGAGCGAACCGTCGAAGCTTCTGTTTGACCGGCTTAGCGGTTTTCACCAAATGCAAGGAGTGCTCAGCCTTCTCCCTTGGGACCCCTAGCATATCAGAGGGTTTCCATGCAAAAATGTCCCAGTTGTCCAGCAGGAAGGAGGTGAGCGCGCTTTTCTATTTGGGAGATAGGCCTTGGCCTATCAGCGCCGTCTTGCTGGGGTCGTCGCTGAAAAGGGAGATCGCCTGGGTCTCTGCGTCTGGCTCGAGCGCTGTCATTGTCGCGTCTTGCTCCGGCACCTTGGAGTCGACGGGTGGGTTAGCCTTAGCCTCGCTTGCGAGGAGCACGCTGTTGCCGAGTTGCCGTGAGAGCTCGGCAGGGCGCACGGCTTCTCCATCACACTCGTACGACGTCTTGACATCGCCCCTGACGCTGATGACCCCGTTCGGGGCCGGCATTTTCATCACCAAGTAGGTGTGATTGGGGATGGCCATGAAGCGAGCCAACATGGGCCGCCCGAAGATGGCGTGGTAAGAGCTACCAAAGTCAGCGACTTCAAAGTGTAGGAACTTGGTACGGTAGTTGGCGGGCGTGCCGAAGGTGACTGGCAGGGTGACTCTTCCTACTGGGTAGGCCGCCTTGCCCGGGATGACGCCGTAGAACGGGTGATGAGAGTCTCGGAGCGAGATTTATCTCGCGGCTGTGGAGCTTTTGCTTCCTTTTGTCGCAGAACGCATCGGGGCCTCCCATGATCACGTTGACTTGGCGGTCGGCTCGCTGGAAGTTATCTTGCTGGCCATCTGCCGCAGCGGCTTCTGGGGCGGGACGGCGGTCGGCGCCTCCTGGCGCTCTGTTGTCGCGGCGACGATCGTCGCGGCGGTCAGGGCGGCGCTCGTTGCGGCGATCCCCGTCCCTTAAGGATCCAGGCCGCTCGTGACCCTGAGCAAGGCTATCATGATAGGTTTTACACTCTGCAGAGGTTTCGCCCTTTTCCCACCAGTCGCGTAAAAGTTCAAAGGAACTTTGCACCCAACCACGCACATCAACACTTCCGAGGTGTGACTGCATAGGGACGCTACGAGGCTTTCACAAGACACCCTAATCTGTTACCCGTCCGGGATTTTGCCCAAAATGATAATAATAGCAAGTGTAAGTAACATGATTACTTAGCAAGTATAGCACGGGTTATGAAGGCTCAAAAAGGTTTGACTCGGTTTGACTGCATTAGCATTTTTAGTTGGTTCGTTTTATCATTGTCCAAGTTACTACATGTGAATGAATACCCGGTTGTAACCCAATTAGTAGTGTAAGTGACATTAAGCAGTAATAAATATCAAGTTCTAATCAAAAAGGATCCAGGCCGCTCGTGACCCTGAGCAAGGCTATCATGATAGGTTTTACACTCTGCAGAGGTTTCGCCCTTTTCCCACCAGTCGCGTAAAAGTTCAAAGGAACTTTGCACCCAACCACGCACATCAACACTTCCGAGGTGTGACCGCATAGGGAAGCTACGAGGCTTTTCACAAGACACCCTAACAAAACAGTAGCCGCTAGTGTAACAAGGCGGTGAGAACCTAGGCACCGAGATCGACGTAAGCCCACGGAGTCTCACCGTAGGGGGGTCGATGGCGTCCAATGCGCGGCAAGCATGACAACAACATAAATAAAAGTGCAACGTGTGGAGTTCTTAATCTCTGAGACTCCCACACGGGACTGGGTCTAACGGGACCTAGCCGACGGATCTCCCGTCCTCGGTGGAATCAGAAAACACCCTTTCACCTTGCTTCCACTAACGCCGTTGGCCCCTCGGTAGCCACTATCAAGCTAGAGCCGTACAAGCTACTTGTCCAAGACCAGAGCCATTATAGTTCTAGCGGTGGCGACAGGCTCCTGGGTTGCCGCTTTAAGAACCAGTCCTTACGGAGAGACACTAGGGCCTGGCACGCAGCTGACGCCCTAGTTCCCTTAACCATGTTGCTAAAAAGCATATTTTAACATTAAAGTTGAAGTGAACCATTACATCAAGATTAACATTAATAATTGCTCTTGTTTAGCTACTTGTGTGCTCGCGAGCACAACATGCTAAACAAGCAAACAAACAATATACAACTAAGAACAGTACACCAATCAAAATAAAAGTTTTAAAATATCACTCTAAAGGATAGGGCTCGAAGCTACGGTCATGTGAGCGCAAGAATCGCTGAAAACGGAGCTAAAACGAGAAAGTTGGGGCTTGATCAATTCTCGTCACCATCTGACATAGTCTGCTTGTTTATTTTATATCTCGAGTTCTATACATCCGATTAACGTGATCCCAGTTGGGTTAGCTTCATAATTGAATACTCTAGTTTCTACGAATTGCTCATGATTTTTGGATATTCTGACGAAGAGATATATACATTTCTTTGGAGTGTTCAGAATCTGTCTCGAGGTCCTGATACAGCTGAATTGTTTATTTAATATCTCGAGTTACAGAACTCCTATTGAGCTGATTCAAGTTGGGATAGTTTCATAATTTGATAATCTATCTTCTGTTGAGAGATCACGATTTTAGGAGCTACTGTCTAGAAACGACACATGATTTAGTGCACCTTTCAGAATCTGTTTGAGGGTGAAAATCGGTGCAGGAATCTGTTTAAATGTTTTAGGCTTAGTTTTAACCATATTCTGACCTCACGCCTTAAATGAAAGTTGTAGGAAATTTTCTGTAGATATCCAAAATGTATTTATTTGATAGATTTGGTTAAGCGGAACAAAAGATATGGTCAAAACAGTGAGCAGCTCAGGAATATAGTCCAATTTTCAGAAAACGTTGGAAACTATGGACTAACGGCACTTGAAGCTAGCGGGGACTTTTATACGAAATAAAATTAAACAAATATGGTAGAAAATTACAAGATTCGCTGAGGGACTTACTGAAAATCTCGAGGCCAAAAACGACGGAAGGCTCGGTGCGACGACGAGATGAAGAATGGGCACCGATGAAAGATATGGTGGAAAGAGACTACCTTAGGGATTCCCATTCAAGGGGCCTCCCTGAGGAACAGCGGCAGAGATCCATTGGATTACCCTGAAAAAGCGAAGAAATTTGTGACGAAAAGAACAAAATCCTGGGGAAAAAGATTGAGAAGAAGTAATTAATCACCTGCGACGAGCACTGGCGCGGCTTAATGCTAAGAGACATCAATGGGCTTTGAAATTTGGCCCAATGAAATGATGGGATGGATTTGGGCTAAAATCGGGTCAACTTTTGGCCAAGGCTGGTCAACTAAAGTTTAGAGTGATTTTTATTCTCGGAATATATATTTTTCTGGTTATAAAATAATTCCAGATAAGTCCAGAATCCATATTTAAACCAAGAAAAATACTCCAAAAATTCCAAAAATCCCATGAAAAATTCTGGAGATAGATTTGGACATGAGGCGGACATGAGGAACCCAAATATTTAATTTGGACCTCAAGAAAAGAATTTTAGCTTATTCTAAAAATTAGAATATGCTCTAGGAAAATGAGAATAAATTCTAGAAAAATCGAGAAAATTCCCATTAGCCTTCTAAACGCATTTTTGAAAACTCTACACACATAAAACCACTAAATGCAACCGGCATGAATGCAAGGCACTCAATATTATAACCTATGTTGTTTTAATTTAATTTAGAAAATAAATTTTTCCTATACTAAATTCCCTGTAATTGATATAAAGCTTGGGAAATTTGAGAAAAATATTGTATTAATTATATTTAAAATTCACAACCCAAAATCGAAAAATTTTGGGGTGTGACAGACACGACTCGTTTAGGCGGGCGAGCTGGTCGGGTTGGAGTCGTGACTCCACGCGGCCTTCGCCTTCTGCAACAGTTGCGACGTCAGGCCTGCTGCGTCTCTTGCGTGCTGGTTCTGGCTTCTTGTGGTCGGCTATGAGGCGGTCGTGGTCCTTGTCGCGTTGATCTCTGGTTCTAAACTGGGCTAGCTCGGCGGCATCAGCCTTGGCTTCCTCCTCGACCACCTTCATCATCTCTCCGACTGTCTTTGGGTGTTGCATGTTATTCACTACATGATTTGATATTATATTACAGATACGATACTGTTGTGGAAGATGTCCTTGTCGTACAGTCCACGTCTGAAGGCGTCTATGACATCCCTCTCTTCGATGTCTATAAGCTTGTTACGGTTGTCGAAGAAGCGGTTGGTGTAGTCTCGGAGACTTTCACCCCTGCTTTGTCGTACCAGATCCAGGTCGAATCTAGTACCCGGCCGGGTATAGGTGGCCTGGTAGTTCTCTGTGAACACCTTGCAGAGTTGTGCCCAACTATTGATGGATTGGGGTGGCAGTCCTGAGAGCCACAGGAGTGCTGCCTTTCCCAGCATGACCGGGAAGTAGGCTGCCGCCTGACCGGGAAGTAGGCTGCCGCCTGGTCGGTGCCGCCAGGCTACAGTTAAAATTGTGGATTTCAAAATTTTTCGTGCTTGATGTGTTTTGCTCATAATCATAAGGTTGTCTTCTTGTGCTCTCTCTAAAAATTCTTAGTAATAAACTAATTAAATTGCCTTGTGTGCTAAGGATAATTTAATGTTAGTGTGATTTGGCTCTTAGTTGGTTTCTTGGTTCTTTGTGTGTGATTTAATTTGAATTTATTAAATCTAAAGCTAACCACTAACTCCCTAAACTAACTTGGGCTCTAACCTCTAATTGTCCTATCTAACTTCGATCAGCCCTCTAACCCAGCCTGCTAACTTAAGCTTGCTAATTAACCAACTAACTTGGTCCTCTAACTTTTCAGCCATCTCAATCTGTGATGTGCTCCGGGAATTTATATAATGAATTATGACTTAATTTTCCGGCTCTTCGAATTAATTCCATGCTAATTGATTTGATTCCGGGAAATGGTCTAATTCATTTGTATTAAATTTCTAAGGGCTTCATTTGAATTATGACAATATTTTCTGGCTTCTCGAATTAGTTCTTTGCTAATTAATTCGTTCCCAGAAAATTAGTCTAATTCATTTGTACCGAGTTTACGAAATAATTACTATCAATTTATTTCGTTGGCTAATAATTAATTTGGCCCAAAACTTGTGGTCCATTTAAGAGCCCATCTAATCTATCCCTCTGAGATTCTCCACCGAGCAAGCAGCAGCGCCGCTAGCCATCCTGCGCGCTGCCACTTCTTGCCTTCTGCTGTCCATGCAAGAGGCAAATCAGGAGCCGCCCGTGGAGGAGACTGAGCGTGGATGAGTCGTCGCCATCCGCAAGCACGAAGCGCCGCACCAGAGCTACATCAACCTCGCCGGAGCTGCATCCAAGGCGCCAGGGGGTCTGCTGCAACTCCATCAGGCCGCAGCAGCTGGGACGCCAGCACTCATCCTCGACCCGGCCATCGCTTTGCCCACAACCTTCCTGACCTCCACGCCTACCACATGTTCGACGGTATGTCTGACCCAGAAACCACCCTTCCTGCTCCACGTTGCCACTGCTACCCTGTCCTCTGTGTTCACAAACTGTTCGGTGAAATGCATGAACGCCGCCACTGATGTGGAGGAGTACCACAAGTTGCTGTTCCGGCCTCGGCCCCAAGCTGTTCGATGAAAAGCCCAAGCAGAACCGCAAGTTGCTGCCTTCGTCCACCTCGCCCACAACCTGTTCGGCGAAATGCCCCGCTGACCCTAGGTGAGCTGCGCTGCCGTTCTTCTCCAACCCCTTGCTGTCCGGCCATGTGCCGATGGAACCTCTCATGCCTGGCCTTTGAGCCGCTTGTTCCCGTGTGCCGTTCGCTCCGCCGCAGCCCGCCGTCGCTTGTGTGCCGGTCTTCGAGCCGTGCCTCTCGTTTGCAGGTGCCGCTGCCTTCGTCGCCGCAGCCAAGACATTGTCGTGACCCCGCCGTCCCCTGTCGTGGCCTCGCCGTCGCCCCTGTGAACCGGCCTTTGCGCCGTGTATGTCTTTGCAGGTGCCGCTGCCGACCTTGTTCGCTGCTGTGCGCGTGGGTGTGGACTCGGATGGCTGAACGCCCGCACTCCACCGCCAGCCATGCGTGCCCTCGGACCACCGTGTGCCCGCGCATGCGCTTCGATGAACCGCGCCGCCGCCGCTGCCAACCTAGCAGCCGCACGCGTCGTGCACTCGGACTGCCGAGACCCGCACGCGTGATGCGGCCGTGTCACGAACGTGGATGGCCACGACCTCGCGCACGAGTGCTTGCAAGCCTCGCTTTCGCCTTGTCCCCATGCTCCAGCCCGTGCTGCTGTCTCTGTCCACCAGCCGTGCTGCCCTCGCTGCTCTGTCGCTGCCACGCATCGTGCACAGCTCGGCCTCACCGCCGTGCTGATGCCCTTGTTGTCGTAAGTTGTGCGCTCCCTCGTCGCCAACCTGCGCCGCCATGGACGCTGCGGCCTTGGACAGCCAGGTGCCCGCATGTTCAAGCTCTCCCTTGCCCGTGTCTCTTTGAGACCCAGCTCCGCATTGCCACTGTCCGCCGCAATGACATGTTGTCGCGGCATTTCATCGAACACCTTGTGCCCTTCCTATCCAAGCCCCTAACCACCTATCCTTATCTGATCCAGCTAACCTTGGAAGACTTCGGCCTTACCCCAGCACGTTGTAGCCACCTTTGGCCAGCAGCTGCTGCATCCTAGCCACCCCCGGCCGCCCGTTACCACTCCCAGCCGGCCACAGCCTGGCCGCGGCCAGCAGCAGCTTGGCTGCAGCCGGCCACAGCTAACCACTGCCTGTCCAGACCTGGCCATAGCCGGCTATGCTTGGCCATAGCTGGCCATGCTTGGCCGTGCGCCTTGCAACACCCCCTAGAACAAACCTACGCCCATCCTTGCTGTTCGCAAGTGATCCTCATTGGTGTAGCCTTTTCCACTAACTAAAGGGCCCACTAACTTGACATTTGGGGCCCACTGACATGCGGGGTCCACATGGAGACATGTGGGGCCCTTTGACTTTTATCGCCAGCAAGTTGTTGACTGTCTTTCGGTCAACACTGACGTATGCAGAGCCCACTGCCAGCGTCAGAAGAACTAACCTAGAGCCGACATGTGGCATGCTCTTTTGATGCCACATGTCCTTGTTGTTTTCTTTTTCGTAATTAATTAAATTCAAAATGTATTTCAATATTTAAAAATCCATAATAAATTGACTCTAGCTTAGAAAGATATGAAACTACTTTCACTACTTTTCTAAAATCATGACCTACGCGTTAGTGCATAGTTTGGTGTTATTTGGTTCTTCTTTGCTTCTTCTTCTTGAGTTCATTTGCTTAGTTATCGTTGTTATTGTAATTTGATTATTAGGATCTTCGGAAGACTCGGACGACTTCATCGACCTCGTCTTCGACTACGCTGATGGAGATAAAGATATGGACTATGCTCCAGGTTCACGCCCAACCATTCTCTGGAATACCTATTAGACATGCACACTAGTATGCTAGCGCTTTACTTTATATGCATGTTGATATGCCTGCACTGCCATTTATCTACCCTGTTTCCTTGCTACCTATTATCCACTATATGAGAATGCTATGCTTGCATGTGTTGGGATGGTTGTGATTGATCTTTGCATAGGAAACCCTCTGCTACAAGCTGAAAATGTTGGCACTAGGCTCAAAGAGTACTTGGACATCGATACGTTTGATCGGGGTGCTTAGGAACTGCACTCGGACAGTTTGTACGGAGTACCTGTTGCGGGTACATTTATGGATTACTTGAGATTGATGGATTTGAGGAGTTTGGGCGGCAATACCTGTAATGGGTGCCGATTGCGGACCGTTGCGGCGGATCGCTTTTGACGCTGATACTCGCCTTACCGACAATTAAGGACCGAGTCGAGACCAGCCGTTAGATTGGGATTTACAGTGCTCACCATCTACCCAGAATGGGGAGGGTTCCAGCAAGCCTATCTAGTACGGTACCAGGACTGTTAGGAGGATCGAGTTTGATATGTGTAAGGGGGACTCGTTGCGGCGTACTCTCCCTGATTTACCACGGCCCCCGACTGGCCCCGGTGGGAAGGTTTCACATCCCTGGGGCAGATGTTAGCGTGCAGATGTTTCCCGAGCCCAGGGAAGCAGGATGGTACCGTTACTTTATAGGGTCTTTGCCGTGGGCTGCGTCTCGAGCTGGGGCACC
>OAMR01000055.1:133460-143712 GCA_900205405.1 Echinochloa crus-galli
AGTGTCAAAAAAAACACATATTGCAATGCTTCATATTTAGACTTTAACAAATAAATATAGCAAAATCTAGTGCAATCATCTATTAGAGTCATGAAATACTTTTTACCACCTTTTGTCAACACGCCATTCATTTCGCACAGATCGGAATGAATTAATTCTAGAGGTGCCAAGTCTCTCGCCTCATCCTCAAAATGAGGCTTACGGGGTTGTTTTGATTCAACACACACATGACACTTAGAATTTTTGACTAAGGTGAATTTCGGAATTAAACTCAGATTTGCAAGACGCGTCATACAACCAAAATTAACATGACAGAGTCGCGAATGCCAAACATTAGATTCATTATTAACATTTGCAACGTGATTCGTAACTTTATTACAATTGTCTGACAAAGAAAAGCGGAACAAGCCTTTGCTATCATAACCTTTTCCAATAAAACTTCCAAATTTAGAGATTACACATTTATTGGATTCAAAGACTAACTTAAACCCGTCTCTACACAGTAAAGACCCGTTGACTAAGTTCTTCTTGATGGTGGGGATATGCTGCATGTTCTTCAGTCGAACGGTCTTTCCCGAAGTAAGCTTCAGATCGACCGAACCAGCACTAAGAACACGCACATGCGATCCGTTCCCCATCAACAAGGAGGAAGTCCCGCTTGCCTGGTAAGAAGAAAACAAGGAAATATCAGCACAAACATGAATATTAGCACCAGTGTCAATCCACCAATCAGATGAATGACATACTGAAAGAACTGTAGGTAAAAGATTACCGTACCCCGACGTTCCACCAGTCTCACTAACAACCATGCTGGCACTGCCACCATTGCCGCCATTGTTCTTGTCCTTGCGGTGCGGGCACTTTGCAGCAAAGTGGTACGGGCTACCACAACAATAACAATGCCCTGTCGGTGGTTTCTTCTTCTTCTTGAAGTCGTCTGTTTAGCCTTTGTTTGGTTCTGATGCGGCTTGTTCTTCCTTTTTTTGGACACATTGTGGTTTTTCTTCTGCACCAGATTGGCACTAGAAGTCCCAACAATCCCTTTACCACGTTGGTCCTTTGCCCTCGCCTTCTCTTCAACATCAAGAGTGCCGATAAGATCGACAACAGCAAACTCTTGCCTCTTGTGTTTCAGAGAGGTTGCAAAGTCCTTCCAAGAAGGTGGTAACTTGGAGATAATACCTCCAGCCACAAACTTGTCAGACAACTGACATGGAGCATCCTTGCTATAGTTCTCAAGATCTCTAGTCAGCGCCTGGATCTCATGGGCCTGCTCTACCACAGGACGGTCTTCAACCATCTTGTAGTCAAAGAGCTGTTCCATGACATACAGCTCACCACCAGCATCAGAGACCCCAAACTTAGCCTCAAGCGCACCCCAAACTTCTTTGCCACTTGGCAGCAAGAGGTACGTGTCCACGATGCTTTCGGCTAGAACACTCAAGATGGCACCTCTGAACAGGTTATCGGCCGCCTCGAAAGCCCTCCCCTCCTCAGGAGTTTGCGTTTCGGGCTTCCCCTGTGTGACATGCATGATGTTCATGGCCGTCAGCCACAACGTGACCCTCTGCCGCCAACGCTTGTAATTTGAGCCATCAAAAACATTTGGTTTGATTGACGCAGCAAAACTAGTTACCGAAAGCCTATCAATATAATAAGGTTTTTGGATTGTTAGAAATCTAGGCATTTTTCGGTGCATTTTAATTCCAGAAATTATCAACAAATTCATGACCATTGTGAGTGATCCAGTGAAAGCAAGACATGTGCTAGTGTTCAGGTTAAATCTCAAAAAAAATATGAACAACAAGCATAACCAGAGGAGATTTAGTATGTACCCAGGGAGGGAACCGGAACCGGAGGAACCAGTATCTCCGTTACCAGTCATTGTGACTAGCCTGCTTGAAGTAGTCGATCTAATTCGGTGCAGTGACGAGAT
Organism: Echinochloa crus-galli; assembly: GCA_900205405.1. Lineage (NCBI taxonomy): Eukaryota > Viridiplantae > Streptophyta > Magnoliopsida > Poales > Poaceae > Echinochloa > Echinochloa crus-galli. The sequence continues at coordinate 135,397 of OAMR01000055.1, forward strand.
GCTGCAGTGCAGTCCCTCGAACGGCCTCCTGGGACGTGGTCGTTCACGGCAGCGAGCAGGAGCGTACGAGTACGCTCCCCAAAAACCTTATCGCCCGCCTATCCCGAGCAGGATCACTAGACAGACGAGGTTCGGAGGCAATTGCTCACGCAAGCAGAGTGCGCGCAAAGCTTGCATTGGGAATGCGAGAGAGCAGCAAACAACAGGGAGAAGAGAGCGGTCTCCTGAAAGGAATACCAGAAAGAGAGAGCTTCAGGTGTCTATGCCCATGGACGATGGTCCTCCTTTTATAGGCGCTCAGGGTAGGAGAAAGGGGGATGCACCCGGATAATCTTTACCAGCCTTGATTCCCAAATCAGTAACGACTATCAGTTACTGGTCACTCACTCATGAGGCAATCAGTAACGGCTGTCAGTTACTAGTCACTTATGAAGGCTGTAACGTTAGAATTGACTGGCAAAAACGGTCATCACACAGCAGACGCAGAGCGGCTCGGCACGACACGGCTCGGCCTCGGCGAGGCGAGCGAGCGCGCGCGCGTGTGGCACGCCCTTCTCCTTTTACCAAGTTCACAAGCGGTCCACATTTGGTCACCATTTAAGTTAGTTAGGATTCCTGTTGACTCTCAATCCGGGATTTAGATCCCTAGCATTTATTAGTGGACCTTTAATTTCTTTTGATTAATTGAGACTAAAATGGGCCAATGGCCCAATTAATCCAACATATTTTCTCATATATTTGAATTTTTTTAATAAGGTTATGCCATTTTGATGTGATGGGGAATCTTTTTTTGCATAGTGTATTTAGGAGTTGCTTTTTGGATCTAAACAGGCCCGTATTGTTCTTCTGGAGGGCGTATGGCACGCCCACTATCCTGATAGCTTTGTCACACGTGGAGAGCCGCTTCTAGCGCCGGGAGCGTAGGCATCAAGTACATCGTTCCCGTCGACTGGTCCCTGCGGACCTCCGGGAAAATGCTTTAACTGTTTCTCGTCTTACCATCACACGGCAAACTGGCAGTCGATGGTGTATGCTGCTTCCGTTACCGTACCTTGGGGCATCACTCCTTTGCCAAGCTCATTACAAAAATATTGGCTAACTGCTTGGCAGGATGCCTCAATGAGCTGGTCTCTCCTGTTCAAAGTGCTTTTATCAAAGGTCGGTTCACACTGGATAATTTTATATTGGTCCAACAAACAGCTCGATTTCTACAGTAGAAAAAACAAGCTAGGATTTTCCTAACGCTTGATATAACAAAGGCTTTTGATTCAGTCTCATGGCCTTTTCTGCCGTAAGTTCTGAGAAACTTGGGTTTTGGACAGATCTGGTGTGACATTATAAGTGGCCTCCTTACTTCCTCTTCCACAGAGGTAATCCTAAACAACAATCCGGGAGGAAAAATTAGACACCAGAGAGGTGACCCACTGTCACCAATGCTATTTATTTTAGTCATGAATGTTCCGAGTTACATGGCCGTGGATGAAGATCTGCTACAACCATTGGCCAGAAGGGCTTTGCCGCAGTGGATTTCTATTTATGCAGCTGATGTAGTAATTTGAGTCATTTACCTGTTAGCTATTAAAAATATTGCTGGTTAGCTGTGTGCCACTAAAAATTTTGTAGGTACCTCTATGATGTATCTAACTTTCTTCTAGAGCATGTACAGCCCCGTCGATTCACCCGTCTGTGTGACGGTCTTTTTTCATTTACCCCCTCGCCTGGCGAGTCGATGGCCACCTCCGTCGCCTCACGAGTCGACGCGCTGGTCCCGTTCTCCGAGGCGGAGCGGACGACCGCGGTGCCGTTGTACGACCGCGTCTCCCGGAGTCGACGCCGCGGTCGGATCCCGCGCGAGCGCCCACCTCCGCGAGCGCGAGCAGCACTTCCAGCGGCGCCCGTCCGCGTACCTGACCAGGTTCTCCTCTCCTCCTCCTCTCGCAGCTGGGCGGCGGCCGGCGCCGGGTGGGAAGCCCAGGGGCGGCGGTGGAGGCGAAGGCGGAGGCTCGGGGAGGAGGAGCGCGTGGCTGGCCGCGGACGGGAGCAAGCGCTGGGGGAGGCGTTCTTCCTCCTCTACACGCCCTTCTGGCTCACGCTCTGCCTCGGCGTCGTCGTCCTATTAAAGCTATACGAGTTACTACTCCCGATTGATCCGAAGCCGCGTTCTTGGTTGGTTATTGGTTCATTGTTCATCGGTCGGGTCCTCGATCGGATGCATTGGATCTCGGATGTGACCAGGAGATTGGGATTGGGCGTTCAGTTGGATGGCATGTGTTATCAGCATGTTTTCTTAACCTGAATGCTATATGTTCATGTATGTGTGACCTTGTATTGATTCTGAATAAGTATCTGTATCAGTAATTTTTGCTTGAATTCCTGTCTCTTGTTTTTTATAGGTAAACAATTATATTACTGTAACACCTCTGGTGTTTTGAAATCTTTGAGCTAGAGTGAGTAAAATTTAAGCATGTCATTTGCATTGCATTTTGTTCATATGCATTTCATATGTTTATCTAGCTAAGTTGAGTGCTTACCAATTTAATTGCCTTTAAACAACATATATATGTTTTTGGTAAAATGGGAAGCCCTTTCTATCTAGTTTCAATACATGTAAACCTTGTTGTGTGGTTTCAAGTTTAAGTGCTTCAAAATGTTAGTCAAGTTTTGGTCAAACTGAAATTGGGTTCCAGTTAACTGAACCCTTGGTTCAATGGTTTTTGGCCAACTTGGAGCCTCTATGTTTCAAGTTTTCACTAAGCATCAAGTGCTGTTTTTTGTCATTTTAGAAAGCCTAATGTTTGCTCTACATATTGGGTTATTCCTAGTTGTGAAATTTGTAGCCTAGCTAATTTAATTTTTGTCCCAAAAATAGCATAAACCAAACAGCAGTACAGGTTCAGAAGTTTTTAGCAAACTCATGTTTTTTCTCCAAAATTTGTGCTCTAGTATCTCTCAAACCGTTTCGTTTTTGACCAAACATCTTTACTATAAATTGAATCCCTTTATACCAGATCCAACTTTTCTATAGACTCTAAGGTCGGGTTGTGTGTCTTTTTTCGAAGTTTTGGCCACCTGAACATGTGCTGCTGGAGCAAGTAGAACTGAACCTTTGATTCAGTTTCGTCAGGGGAGGGAGCTGGACGTGCGCGTCTCGGCGTCGTGCCATCTGGCCGCGCGTCGTGTCGATGCCTCACCCTTCGTAACCAGCTGTCCGGTGAAAACTATCTGTTTCTGAATGCCATGTGTCCGGTGAAAATGCAGCGCTCCACTATCTGAATGCCATGCGTCCGGTGACAACATCTATTTTTTATGATTCCTAAAAAATATTGTAATCATGTTTCTATTATTTATGTTTGATATTATTCAATTAAATAGCCACACGATGATATACACAATTGTATTTGTAGTTGATCTTAAACTCTATATAAAACATTAAACAACTTACAGACGGTCTCTCTGTCTGTGAGTTGTATAAGTTGTCTGTATATCCGTCTGTATGCTGAGTTCGAGATTCTACAGACGGCTAGCCGTACCGTCTATGGACTGTACGTGCCTTTACCTACATGTCATTCCGTCCATGTCCATGTAGGCTCTACGTAGTAAAATGACCACTTTATCTCTGTTACAAGATTGAACCCTATCCTCTGTTCAGAACGGATCGGCACCTCCCCTTTCCCATCGCGATTGCTCCGCCTCTACCTTCCCGTCGCTAGTCCACCGCCTCCCCAGGCGAGCACCACGGCCCTGAACCCGCCGGCCTCTGAAGAGGCCCCACGGGGTCGGCCGCCGCACCCCTCCATCTACTGTTGTTTGTCCACCTAGGTAAATGCGCACCCGGGCCCTACCTCGATCCTTTCTATTCCCTGGTGTATGGATCTGACACATTATGTGGTGCTCGTCACAGGTAGCCTCCGCCGCCCACTGGCTCCGCCCATCCAAGCACATCAGGCCTATGACCCCAATCTACTACACCTCGTAGGAGCTACAACGAAGATAAATTCTGGGTCCACTTTGCATATTGTTGTAATTAAAGCTTCTAGTTTTACAAATTGCTATGTGCAATATCCGTAGGATGGATCCTAATAACAGTAGCTTCGTTCTAGAAATAAGGATTATTTCTCATAATTTAATATCTCGGTAGGACTTGGTAAACAAAGCTGTGGATGCTGACTTTACCTACATGCGTCTACCTCCTCCAGACTTCCCAGCCACCACCACCTCCAGCGACCGGCAAATACAGGGCGCATCTAGCTAGCACGCGGGTGACGCCCAACCCCTGTCGCCCGAAGAACCAGCGCACGCGCTTTTCGTATTGTGCCAAAAGTGTAGCGATTGTTTGGTCTAATAATAGATATCCACTCTTCGCATGAAGAGTGGAGTGGTAGAGACATGTATCAGACAGGAGAGAGATGGAGAAGACATGCGCTGATGTACATATATATGAGCAAAGTTTGGAGAGAAAAAAGTCATTGCTCTTAAACTAAGCATCCAAATCAAATTTCGATCGCGCCACAGTGCTTGTTGCAATAAAATCTTCAAAATAAGATCTCACTTGACTATATTTAGATGATATTTTTCATGAATATTTTTTATCAAACTAAAACAAATGAGTCTACGTTACGAATAAATTGTTGCACATGAAGAACAAAAGAACCCACGTTGCGAACAAATTACTGCGTATGGAGAACAAATTAATCCACATTGCGAACAAATAACTGCACATAGAGAACATGTAAGTACACATTGCGAACAAATTACTGCACATGGAGAACATGTAAGTCCACACTGCGAACAAATTACTGCACATGGAGAATAGAAGAATCTACGTTGCGAATAAATTACTGTACATGGAGAACAAATTATTCTATATTGCGAACAAATTACTGCACATAAAGAACATGTAAGTCCATATCAAGAACAAATTACTGTACATAGCGAACAAATAAGTCTATATTGCGAACAAATATATATACACGACGAACAAATATATACACATGGCGAACAAGTAAGTGTAAAAAAAGTATAAATAATAAAATTAAATAATATAAAAAAATTATAATAAGTAAGGAAAAATATTTAACATTGCGTACAAATTAATCTAGTAGGAAAAAGAAACACCAGGAATGATAGGATAAAACAAAATAAATGAAAAGGTAAAACAATAGATAATAAAAAAATAAAGTAGGAGAAATAAAATGTACAAAGGGAAGCAAATAAGAAACGGGCAAAAAAAGAGATCAAAAATAGAAAAAGAAAAGAAAAAAGAAAAAAGAAAAAAAAACAAACATGCGTGTAGTAGTGGGCCGGATGGCATGCACCCATCTGCCGTGAGTTTAGAACCATCGTTGACAACCAAACAAATTTGGGCTTTGTTCTGGGCCTACTACTATGCTCGTGGGCCTTTACTGTGCCAGAGAAAACATCGCGTGGGGCTGATGGTACTCTCGAGCGATACAAGGCTCGGTGGGTTCTCCGGGGTTTCACTCAGCGACCTGGAGTGGATTATGATGAGACTTTCAGTCCAGTGGTGTGGACTTACATGTTCTCCATGTGCAGTAATTTGTTCGCAATGTGTACTTACATGTTCTCTATGTGCAGTTATTTGTTCGCAATGTGGATTAATTTGTTCTCCATACGCAGTAATTTGTTCGCAACGTGGTTCTTTTGTTCTTCATGTGCAACAATTTATTCGTAACGTAGACTCATTTGTTTTAGTTTGATAAAAAATATTCATGAAAAATATCATCTAAATATAGTCAAGTGAGATCTTATTTTGAAGATTTTATTGCAACAAGCACTGTGGCGCGATCGAAATTTGATTTGGATGCTTAGTTTAAGAGCAATGACTTTTTTCTCTCCAAACTTTGCTCATATATATGTACATCAGCGCATGTCTTCTCCATCTCTCTCCTGTCTGATACATGTCTCTACCACTCCACTCTTCATGCGAAGAGTGGATATCTATTATTAGACCAAACAATCGCTACACTTTTGGCACAATACGAAAAGCGCGTGCGCTGGTTCTTCGGGCGACAGGGGTTGGGCGTCACCCGCGTGCTAGCTAGATGCGCCCTGTATTTGCCGGTCGCTGGAGGTGGTGGTGGCTGGGAAGTCTGGAGGAGGTAGACGCATGTAGGTAAAGTCAGCATCCACAGCTTTGTTTACCAAGTCCTACCGAGATATTAAATTATGAGAAATAATCCTTATTTCTAGAACGAAGCTACTGTTATTAGGATCCATCCTACGGATATTGCACATAGCAATTTGTAAAACTAGAAGCTTTAATTACAACAATATGCAAAGTGGACCCAGAATTTATCTTCGTTGTAGCTCCTACGAGGTGTAGTAGATTGGGGTCATAGGCCTGATGATCTAACATAGCAAATATCTCGAAATGTGGTACCTAGTGTAAAAGGCCGGTGAATGTTGGAAGAGCATCGCCCTTAGGCGTATTTTTGTCCTAGCATATTTTCTTGTACGCAAACTTTACAAAAAGAAATAAGGGGTCATGTGATGGTAGCTAAAATTTGCACGAGGCCGATATGGCTGGACCAACCAGTCAGACCAGTTCCTAAAGTCGGTAAGACCGAGTTAGGGTCCTATAGACACTAGCCGGTCAAGCAAAGCAAATCGGCCATACCGGTTTGCCAAGTTGGTTTAACTCGCTTGTCCCGAGTCCGACTAGGTTTGTCAGAACAACTAACAGGATCTGCTTGGGAGGCAAGCTCCATCCTGTAAATAGAAAAGGCCATTGAGGTTTTTATCATTCTATCGATCAATCAAGTGCCTTCACTTTTATCTCCAAAACCTATCTTTTCCAATCCCTTTATTTCTCCTTCTTTGTCTCTACGGTGTTGTTGGACGTTCTAACCGGTCCACTGATGACCGATCTCAAAGCAATCCTAGCTCAAACAAGCTCTGACGGGGTCTCTCTGGAGCTCATGCTTTTAGGTTTCATGTTTCCCTGCACAAAACCAGTTTTCCGATGGTTTGGGACAGAGACTCCACGAGGGGATTTGTTTGTCTACACGACCAGGCGTTTGCGGTGTGTTAGCCACTTGGCCGTGAAAAGCATATCGACAATATCACAAAATCCAGTTTGGGACTTCAGTCTGCTTGCAACCATGGCCACACTAAATCCTTGACGAGGAACAACTAACTAGCCTGTGATGTAAAATGATGCTTAGATGCATATGGTCAACTGTATTTTGTTTACAAAACAATTTTAAAACAATTTTGTCAGGTGACAGCTCTAGATTCGACGGTAAATGATCAAAGTCACCAACCTGACATAAGAAGCAGATCAAAGTTACGAACCTGAAGCTGAAGATATTAATCCTGTAGATGGTCGCCCGTCGCCGGATTGTGAAGGGATCGGTGTGAGGCGAGGTGAGGACAGGACAGGACAGGATAGAAGGGGGCCAAAACCGAGCTAGATATGTGTGATGCAAAGAAAGACGACGGATGATGATCTCTGTCCTCTAATTTGGTCAAGGTGAAGAGCGCCATATATGCTGGTTGCGGAGCCAACAAAAAAAAAACTTGCTGCACATGGGCGGGGCCCATGCCCACGGTACAATAGCGCTGATATTTGCAGTTGATTAACAAGACCAATGCGTCCAAAACCAGGGGCCCAATGGTAGTGCTGAGAACTTTTGTGTCTGCCGACGCACTAGATGCTCGTTTAACCATTATTCTTTCCCACGACAATGGGCTTTTTCCTGCAACTTGCCATAATTGCCACCACACGTGACACGCCAGCTCGCAGCACGTGCAAGTTGAGCCAAAGCCGCTTCTGCTCCTCCCGGAGACGTAGCGTAGACGTAGCTGGAGGCTGTATTTACCGGGACGACTACGTAGCGTCTTGTCGCCCACGCGACGTTTTCTCTGCACACAGTAAAGGCCCACGAGCATAGTAGTAGACCCAGAACAAAGCCCAAGTTTCTAAGCTCACGGCTGATGGATGCATGCCATCCGGCCCACTACTACACGCAGGTTTATGTTTGTCTTTTTTTATTTTTTATTTTCTTTTTCTATTTTTGATCTCTTTTTTTGCCCGTTTCTTATTTGCTTCCCTTTGTACATTTTATTTCTCCTACTTTATTTTTTTATTATCTATTGTTTTACCTTTTCATTTATTTTGTTTTATCCTATCATTCCTGGTGTTTCTTTTTCCTACTAGATTAATTTGTACGCAATGTTAAATATTTTTCCTTACTTATTATAATTTTTTTATATTATTTAATTTTATTATTTATACTTTTTTTACACTTACTTGTTCGCCATGTGTATATATTTGTTCGTCGTGTATATATATTT
>OAMR01000055.1:152584-166951 GCA_900205405.1 Echinochloa crus-galli
CTTGACTATATTTAGATGATATTTTTCATGAATATTTTTTTATCAACTAAAACAAATGAGTCTACGTTACGAATAAATTGTTGCACATGAAGAACAAAAGAACCCACGTTGCGAACAAATTACTGCGTATGGAGAACAAATTAATCCACATTGCGAACAAATAACTGCACATAGAGAACATGTAAGTACACATTGCGAACAAATTACTGCACATGGAGAACATGTAAGTCCACACTGCGAACAAATTACTGCACATGGAGAATAGAAGAATCTACGTTGCGAATAAATTACTGTACATGGAGAACAAATTATTCTATATTGCGAACAAATTACTGCACATAAAGAACATGTAAGTCCATATCAAGAACAAATTACTGTACATAGCGAACAAATAAGTCTATATTGCGAACAAATATATATACACGACGAACAAATATATACACATGGCGAACAAGTAAGTGTAAAAAAAGTATAAATAATAAAATTAAATAATATAAAAAAATTATAATAAGTAAGGAAAAATATTTAACATTGCGTACAAATTAATCTAGTAGGAAAAAGAAACACCAGGAATGATAGGATAAAACAAAATAAATGAAAAGGTAAAACAATAGATAATAAAAAAATAAAGTAGGAGAAATAAAATGTACAAAGGGAAGCAAATAAGAAACGGGCAAAAAAAGAGATCAAAAATAGAAAAAGAAAATAAAAAATAAAAAAAGACAAACATAAACCTGCGTGTAGTAGTGGGCCGGATGGCATGCATCCATCAGCCGTGAGCTTAGAAACTTGGGCTTTGTTCTGGGTCTACTACTATGCTCGTGGGCCTTTACTGTGTGCAGAGAAAACGTCGCGTGGGCGACAAGACGCTACGTAGTCGTCCCGGTAAATACAGCCTCCAGCTACGTCTACGCTACGTCTCCGGGAGGAGCAGAAGCGGCTTTGGCTCAACTTGCACGTGCTGCGAGCTGGCGTGTCACGTGTGGTGGCAATTATGGCAAGTTGCAGGAAAAAGCCCATTGTCGTGGGAAAGAATAATGGTTAAACGAGCATCTAGTGCGTCGGCAGACACAAAAGTTCTCAGCACTACCATTGGGCCCCTGGTTTTGGACGCATTGGTCTTGTTAATCAACTGCAAATATCAGCGCTATTGTACCGTGGGCATGGGCCCCGCCCATGTGCAGCAAGTTTTTTTTTTGTTGGCTCCGCAACCAGCATATATGGCGCTCTTCACCTTGACCAAATTAGAGGACAGAGATCATCATCCGTCGTCTTTCTTTGCATCACACATATCTAGCTCGGTTTTGGCCCCCTTCTATCCTGTCCTGTCCTGTCCTCACCTCGCCTCACACCGATCCCTTCACAATCCGGCGACGGGCGACCATCTACAGGATTAATATCTTCAGCTTCAGGTTCGTAACTTTGATCTGCTTCTTATGTCAGGTTGGTGACTTTGATCATTTACCGTCGAATCTAGAGCTGTCACCTGACAAAATTGTTTTAAAATTGTTTTGTAAACAAAATACAGTTGACCATATGCATCTAAGCATCATTTTACATCACAGGCTAGTTAGTTGTTCCTCGTCAAGGATTTAGTGTGGCCATGGTTGCAAGCAGACTGAAGTCCCAAACTGGATTTTGTGATATTGTCGATATGCTTTTCACGGCCAAGTGGCTAACACACCGCAAACGCCTGGTCGTGTAGACAAACAAATCCCCTCGTGGAGTCTCTGTCCCAAACCATCGGAAAACTGGTTTTGTGCAGGGAAACATGAAACCTAAAAGCATGAGCTCCAGAGAGACCCCGTCAGAGCTTGTTTGAGCTAGGATTGCTTTGAGATCGGTCATCAGTGGACCGGTTAGAACGTCCAACAACACCGTAGAGACAAAGAAGGAGAAATAAAGGGATTGGAAAAGATAGGTTTTGGAGATAAAAGTGAAGGCACTTGATTGATCGATAGAATGATAAAAACCTCAATGGCCTTTTCTATTTACAGGATGGAGCTTGCCTCCCAAGCAGATCCTGTTAGTTGTTCTGACAAACCTAGTCGGACTCGGGACAAGCGAGTTAAACCAACTTGGCAAACCGGTATGGCCGATTTGCTTTGCTTGACCGGCTAGTGTCTATAGGACCCTAACTCGGTCTTACCGACTTTAGGAACTGGTCTGACTGGTTGGTCCAGCCATATCGGCCTCGTGCAAATTTTAGCTACCATCACATGACCCCTTATTTCTTTTTGTAAAGTTTGCGTACAAGAAAATATGCTAGGACAAAAATACGCCTAAGGGCGATGCTCTTCCAACATTCACCGGCCTTTTACACTAGGTACCACATTTCGAGATATTTGCTATGTTAGATCATGTATCTTGCCCAACACTTGGATAATATTTTTCAAGTACCTGCCATTCAAAGATCTAGGCAATCGTTGAAACTTGCAAAGTTTGCACCATATAAGCATTCCTGGAGATCACTTTGGCAATTCTATAAGGCCCTTTCAAAATTGGAGACTACTTACCAAACTTGTCACTCTTGGTTCCTATAGGTAAAATTGTCTTCCAAACCAAGTCACCAACCTAGAAGGACTTCTTTCTTACCTTCTGGTTGTAAGCTCTAGCAACTCAGGCTTTATCCTTCTAAATTTCCTTCAAAGCTTCTAAATGCTTGTCGACCACAACAACATCAATATTGTCCATCATCAAGTCATCATAATCAACAACATTGAGAGAATTTTGCTTTAATTTGGCCAACCTATATGCGCCCATATTTACCTCAAGAGGCAACATTGCCTTTTTTTTAGGGCCAGGCAAAATGGCCTTTTGGCCAACACAAGCTCAAAAGGAGTAACTTGAGTAACACCTTATCTAGATATGCGATGAGCCCATAAAGTTTAAGATAAAACATCATGGAACCTTTTATGATTATCTTCTATTTTCTTTTAGTGAGCTTAAAAATCTTGTTGCTATATTTTGCTTGACTATTGGCTTGGACATAACATGGAGATGAATTGAGCAATTTGTTTCTATAAGACTCGAAAAACATGCACTTTTTAGATATAATGAAGTCCCTTTATTTGTAGTCAAAGTTTGTGGAGTACCAAATCTTTGAATAATATGCTCAGTAATTACCTCTCAGTGTGTTATATTCATGAAGGGAATTGCTTCAATCCACTTGGTAAAATAATCTATATCCATGTCCACAAGCACAAAATGATGCCCCTTGTATGAATTAGGATGAAGTTGGTCAATAAAGATCAATTTCCATCCTCAAAAAGGCGATGGCTTGATAATGGGATACATAAGCATTGTTGGAACCATCTAAATATCACCAAACTTTTGACATTCTTTACAAGTCTACGAGTCTATGAGTCAGTGAGGTCGGGCGAGCCACGCGGAGCGGTTGCCAGGCGCCAGCCCCCGAGCTAGGAGCCGGACGAGTCGGACGAAGTGCACTATGTGCACTGAGCGGTTGCCAGGCGCAAGTCCCCGAGCCTAGGAGCCAGCCGAGTCTGGCGAAGTACAGGGACTAGTCGCCTGACGCCAACCCCCGAGCCTAAGAGTCGGCTGAGTCAGACGAAGCATGGGGAGCGGTCGCCGAGTGCCAGCCCCTGAGCCTAGGAGCCAACCAGGTCGGACGAAGCGTGCATTGCGGCCACAAGGTGCTAGCACCTGAGCCTAGGAGTCGGCGAGGTCGGGCGAGCCACGCGGAGCGATCGTCGGGTGCCAGTCCACGAGCCTAGGAGTCGGGCGAGCCATGCAGAGCAGCACTGGGCACTAGCCCTCGAGCCTAGGAGTCGGCACGGTCGGGCAAACCACGTGGAGCGGTCGCCGGGCGCCAAGCCCCGAGCCTAGGAGCTGGCCGGGTCAGACAAAGCGCGCAAAGCGGTCGCCGGGTGCCAGTCCTCGAGCCTAGGAGGCGGCGAATTGGGCGGAGCGGTCGCCGAGTGTCAACCAAGTCGGGGGAAGCACGCAGAGTGATTGCCCAGTGCTAGCCCTCAAGCCTGGGAGCCAGCCGAGTTGGGCGAGGAACGCGAAGCGGTCACTGGGTTCCATCCCCCGAGCCCGTAAGCCAGTTGATTCTTGAAATGTAAAGGACACAACAAACATTATTTAGTGTGATATAAAATAACACAAGAAATTTAATTGGCGTTAAAATAAGCCCTTACGCGTCCCTCTCTTGTCAGGCCATATGATTTCCCCGGGTAATTAGCCTATTACGTTTAAGCACCTAATCCTGCTGACCACTGCTCACCGAGAGGATGGCTTACCACGACTATAATGCTTGCAGGGAGGCTTAGTTGTAGGCGGCATGTAAGATCGAGGTTTCACGGATTAAGGCATGTGCTACCCGAGTACTTTTAAGTGTTAAATACACCGGGAGCCCTTAAACTTGTCGGCATGTACCACTTAGGTCCACGAACTCGTAAAATCAAAATTTGGCACCCCAAGCTTGTTAAGTTGTGCCACTTAGGTCCATACCCCTTTCATGGCCTTTTAAATCTGATGTGGCATGCTGACGTGGCGCCACATGGATGAATATTTGCAAAAAAAGGCCTCCAAATTTATTATCTTCTACCTCCATGCTCTCCACCGGCAGCGGCGGTCGATGGGGAGGGCGGCGGCGACGATCGACGGAGAGGACGGCGGTGCCGACGGCGGGCGTCAGGAGCACGCGGCCCTCATGCACACGCAGCGGCTCCTCTCGGCTGACTCCCCTCACGTCTCCCTGGGGTCCACCATCGCGCCGTGCAGGCGTAGCCTGCACGATGCGGGCGGCTGTGCGGGGCTCCTCGACCCGCTCCACTCTGACCTCCTCCGCGAGCTCATGGATAAATACAAGGGGAGCAGCTAAGCATCACGATCGTCGGCCACAGCCTCGGCGCCGCGCTGGCGCTCCTCATCACCGACGAGGTTGCTGAGTCCATTTTGGACGCGCCGCCCGTCGTCGTGCCTTTGCCCGGACGCGGAGCACCAGATCGACAGCAAGAACTCGCCGTGCCTTCGCTCGGAAGTGGGGCCCGCCGTGGTTGGGGGTAGAGGAGGTAGAGGAGGAGCCGCAGAGCTCGTCATGATGCAGGCGCCCCTGTGGTGGAGGCCGACAGAGCGATAGAGCGCGCACGCGTCACGGCGGCGCGACGGCGGCGAGGCCGCGCTGGTCACCTCCGGTGTTCATCCTCGCCTAGGCCCTAGCCCTCGAGCTACGCCTTGTGCCGGAACACATGGCTGGCTAACTCACTCCCTGCCTTCTCATCTCCTTCACCTTCTCCCACGGCACAGTGGCTCGGCCGCGGCGTTCATGGCAGTGCCGGGCAAGACCGGCCGCTGCTCACCTTCCCCTTGACTTCCTGCTGCACCAACACCTTCGCCTAGCTCTAGAACACACTCAACACTACCCTTCCATCATCACCTCCACTCCTTCCCCTCCTTCCCTTATCGCGGCGGCTCGGTCACCGGTGAGCCCGACGTTCCGGCCAAGAGCGTCGCTCTCCCTGCATATGCGCTAGCATAGGAGCACCCCCAAGGTTCACGGAGTCTACCTGCGTGCTTGGATGGAGTGGAGGAGGTGTGGAACGAGTTGTCGGCGAAGAAGCTCTAGGTGGCGGCCATGGCGAGCGCCGGTGGTGTTTGCGTGGCCATGGCGGCGACGGCTGAAGGCGTGGGGCAGTTGGGGAAGTGGAGGGCGAGGTGATGAGGCTTCACTAGGGTGGATGCAAGCGGTGACCGGAGCATGCCTCGATAGCTGCTACAATAGACATGGGTCACCAGGGCCGTGTGAGGATATTCCAGGGGCGTGGTGGAAGAGATCTATGGTCTCTAGGTCCGACACGATACAAAGCCCGAAAAGGCCCAAAACAGGTGATGCAACACTTTTCGTGGTCACACAGTATGATCCACGAATCTTTTGGAGCTAGGACCAGAACCAAAAGAAGCGTCTCGTCATCACGGTTCCAACGCATCTAAGAATGCCTTGATTGGTCGCCGTATGAGGGAGAAATTGCAATTTGACTGCAGACATGTCGGCTGAATCCGAACCGAAGTTGTTGTCCGACGTGGCGACGACTTGTAGCTTGGAGACGAGGCCGGTTCGTATATGTCCAACATGGTGATGTCCTCATCACCAAAACCTTGAGGACTTCAACTTGATCTTCAAACGATTGAAGAACCACAATCCGGGACTAATCCTCACAAAAGGCCCTAAAGCTTGGCCTGGAGCATGAATTAGGGGTCCTCAGAGAGATCTACTTCACAAGACCAAGGAAAATAAGGAATAATAAAGGTGTGTGTAAGAACACTTAGCAGCTCGGCCGTGAAACCATTTATGGTTATCAAATGATCAAAAGGTCCTTTTTATAATAGAATATAGGTACTATTTATACAAAGAATAACTCTCTTAGGTAGGTATGAAATGAAGTAGCCATATTGGAAGGTGGAAGGCCAACTGGTGAAACATTCACAAAGTGTCCTTCAATTCTCGTGAAAATGTCCATCTTCAAGCAGCGGTCACTAAAATGACCATTACTACTTATTGGGAAGTCTAAAAAATAATCCATTTATTGGCTTGGAAAGCAGACTTCATAAACTATATTGATCTATCCATATTGATCTGATCATGGAGCAATAATCTATCCAGAAACTTACCGTGGTGTTTAGGTCTTTAGGTTTGAAAGCAAACCTTGCCATATTGATCTGATCACCATTGAATAACATAGAAACCACGTGACTAGCTAGGTTTGCTGTCGACCACTTTGGCCGTTGTATTGTTTTACATTGACATACAGTACTACTATATACAAATGATGTGCTACTAGGTATGTGGAGGTCGTTAGCTATATGAAATGAATTGTTAGTCAGGATGCATGCTAATGCCTAATGGTGTCTTCATGATGAGTAGCTAACGGCCTATTATCCATGGTAGATAATACTATTCCTGCATACATATACTATTTGATTGCTCCTATCTAGTGTAAAGTTGGAGGCGTTTCAATTTTCAATTAATACAGTTACTTAACATTTTGAATGGGTGCCCAAGTATTTGAATTGTGTGGTCTGCATCAGGCACCCGTCTTCTCATTAAGGGGCAGGCTCCTCTCGTCGTCCGCAGAACTTGATGAATAGCTGGTTAGTGATTTGATCCTGGCACTTATTTACTTCAGAGAACTTCTATTGCCCAGTTGCTACCAACCTTCGTTATTGTAAAATGATTCATATGCTGTCCCTTTTGCAGATGAACATTTGCACTGGGAGAAGAGACATCATAGATAATGTGGAGTCGATGCAAATTTCATACGAAACACTGAAAACAATTACCGATGACTTCTCTGAGGAAAGATTTCTTGGTAGTGGCACGTTTGGAGTGGTTAAAAAGGTATGATCCACAGCCTATAACGATCTGGTCGACCACCCTTTGTTGGTGTGTACTTCTCCTTTTCCAACGGGGGGTCTTTCTGTATGAACAACACATTTTTAACCTTTTTGTTTGCACATATTAGTAATTTTTATTTCCATTTTTAGGTCTTATTAACAATAAAAAGGAGTAGAACACATACAAAAGATTTTCTTGCAAATATATTTATAGAGTAGTTAAAATTGATAATTTAGACTATGATGATAATTCAGAGTAGTAAACATAGATCAATTCTCGTGAAAATGTCCATCTTCAAGCAGCGGTCACTAAAATGACCATTACTACTTATTGGGAAGTCTAAAAAATAATCCATTTATTGGCTTGGAAAGCAGACTTCATAAACTATATTGATCTATCCATATTGATCTGATCATGGAGCAATAATCTATCCAGAAACTTACCGTGGTGTTTAGGTCTTTAGGTTTGAAAGCAAACCTTGCCATATTGATCTGATCACCATTGAATAACATAGAAACCACGTGACTAGCTAGGTTTGCTGTCGACCACTTTGGCCGTTGTATTGTTTTACATTGACATACAGTACTACTATATACAAATGATGTGCTACTAGGTATGTGGAGGTCGTTAGCTATATGAAATGAATTGTTAGTCAGGATGCATGCTAATGCCTAATGGTGTCTTCATGATGAGTAGCTAACGGCCTATTATCCATGGTAGATAATACTATTCCTGCATACATATACTATTTGATTGCTCCTATCTAGTGTAAAGTTGGAGGCGTTTCAATTTTCAATTAATACAGTTACTTAACATTTTGAATGGGTGCCCAAGTATTTGAATTGTGTGGTCTGCATCAGGCACCCGTCTTCTCATTAAGGGGCAGGCTCCTCTCGTCGTCCGCAGAACTTGATGAATAGCTGGTTAGTGATTTGATCCTGGCACTTATTTACTTCAGAGAACTTCTATTGCCCAGTTGCTACCAACCTTCGTTATTGTAAAATGATTCATATGCTGTCCCTTTTGCAGATGAACATTTGCACTGGGAGAAGAGACATCATAGATAATGTGGAGTCGATGCAAATTTCATACGAAACACTGAAAACAATTACCGATGACTTCTCTGAGGAAAGATTTCTTGGTAGTGGCACGTTTGGAGTGGTTAAAAAGGTATGATCCACAGCCTATAACGATCTGGTCGACCACCCTTTGTTGGTGTGTACTTCTCCTTTTCCAACGGGGGGTCTTTCTGTATGAACAACACATTTTTAACCTTTTTGTTTGCACATATTAGTAATTTTTATTTCCATTTTTAGGTCTTATTAACAATAAAAAGGAGTAGAACACATACAAAAGATTTTCTTGCAAATATATTTATAGAGTAGTTAAAATTGATAATTTAGACTATGATGATAATTCAGAGTAGTAAACATAGACATAGGTAATGGGCATGGCAACCGTTACCTTTATTGCGTTACAAATGACTCATCATTGGTAATGGACACAAAACCCCTTACCAATAACAGTCATTGGTAACGGTTATTATACGACATCCGTTACCAACAATATTTTAAAATTTGAATTTTAAAAATATCAAATGATAGAAAAATAATTTCTGACTATGAGGGGACACACGGCCCGCAACTTGACCAGCCTTTATTTTTCCCAAGAGCCACGATTTTTTTTTCTCCTCTGAAGTATATACGTCTTAAGATTTGAACACAAAACAGCTTGGTTTGCGCGTAACTTCCCCTAAACACTAGATCACACTGCCACTTGTGCTTGAAAAGGACGATGTAGTACGTCGTTTTATATAAACATTTATTAATCTTTTAAAATTTCTACAGGTCACACCTTAAGTCCCAATTTGTCTGATTTTTTAATGGTCATCCCTTATATGATCCTAGTCCAAAAAAATATTAAACAAATAATAGAAAAATAAAAAAATATGTTCACCATATTGGTAACGGACATCAATCGTCCGTTACCAATATGGTGCACATTGGTAATAGACTTTGTTATAGTCCGTTACCAATATCATCGGTAACATGCGTTGTTGACGTTCGTTACCAATAACAAGTTAATGGTAATGGATTTTAATGTTGCTGGATGAGGTGGGCCTTATTCGTAACAGGCGCTAATAACGTCCGCTACCGTTATCAGTTTTTGTAACGGACAACGTATGCCTGTTAAGAATACCGTGTAACCTATCTTCGATTTCTAGGTAGTGAAAATTGACCTTTCCTTTATATTAAACATGAATTCAAACAACCCCTGTAGTAGGAGAGAGTGAATGATCAATAAACTCCGAGCGCTGGACTTCTAGTGGCCAGGGAAAGCTATAGGCCAAACTGTGCTAGTGCTAGCGATCATATTGATCTATCGGCAGCAAACTATGCTCATGGGTAACCTGGGCTTGTATTGCAATCTATAGAATTCATCAATATTCATGGGTAACCTGGCTAAAATGGTGGTACTGGTACATCAGCATATAACTAAAAAAAATGTCCGGCATTAATGAGAGATGTTGAACAGGGTGTACTTGCAAGTGGGAAAGAGATTGCTGTGAAGGTACTTCGTGACATGGCTGCACTTGATGATAAGAACTTCAGGAACGAGTTCCAGAATCTTATGAGACTCAAGCATCAAAACATGGTGCAGTTAGTGGGCTACTGCAATGAATCAGAGAAACAAATTTTGGAGCATGATGATGGAACAAAAGTTACTGCTGAAAAGATGCATATGGCGCTCTGCTTCGAATATGTAGAGAATGGTAGCCTTCAGAAGCATATTTCAGGTAAATAAAATATAAGATTATTCTATTAGCGCACTACTTGTGTTCTTAGGATAGACCGAGTCACTTGACAATGGTCCACGCCCTGAAATTCCATGTGTATTTTTCAGAAGCATGTGTATTCTATTATCCACATGCATTATGCATTCCTGTTCTGTTAACTCCTGCTCTGTCTGCCTTGCTCATGTAGGACTAGGAATCCCGAGATGATCAGTACAGTTGTCGTGTTTTCTCTCAAAATGTTTCAGATTCTCTAGAGCACATGTGCAATTCCATTTTTTTCACATAACGGAAATTGATTATTTATGCTACATTTTGAATGTTGAATATTGTTTTGCCTTTTCATTTTTACAGATGGAACTCAAGGACTTCAGTGGCACGTTTATTACAGAATAATTAGGGGGATTTGTGAGGGTTTAAAGCATCTTCGTCAGGGATTGGACAAACCTGTGTGGCATTTAGACTTAAAACCTGATAATATATTGCTAGACAAAGAAATGATGCCGAAAATTGCTGATTTTGGTTTATCAAGACTCATCGGCGATGAAAGAACAAGAAAGACAATGGATTCTGTTGGGACATGGTAAGCTAAATGCCTCAGAACTCATCAGTTCAGATATCCTCTACTATACGATGAGTCATAAATCTGACCCAACTTCTATTTTATTACTATTTTAGCCTTCTTCAACATTGCATTGTCAATTGAATAACAGCAATTTAACCATTTATGCTGACACGCGGTGGATATTGGCCACCAGAGTACGTGAGATTCCAATTGCTCTCAAGCGCATTTGACATATTTAGTTTGGGTGTTATAATTACAAAGATAATGATCGGAACTCGAGGCTACCATGACTTTGCTGATATGCCACCTCGAAAGCTTATTAAGCATGTATGAACACTTTCTTTTCATATCAATCTCAGAGATCAAAAAAAAACTGCATTGTGTTTGACCTTTGCATGATACATCATTTGCATGTTCTAATGTTGAAGGTATGTAATAATTGGAAGAAAAAGCTATGTGAAATGGTGAAGCCTGGATCGCTTGATTTATATTGCCATCAGGTGAAGACATGCATTGAGATAGCATCAAAATGTTTGAAGGAGGATCGGCACGAAAGGCCAAGCATACAGGACATTATCGTTACTTTGAATGAAACTGAAACAATGAGACCTAACACGAAGTTGCAGGTAACGGATTGATTATGAGAATGTTAATAAGCGTGTACTCATAAGGGAAACTGATTATGAGAATGTCAATAACCGTATGCTCATAAGGGAAACTTGGCTATAAATTTGACTACATCTGCTGCTGGAAACTGGACATGAAAAAGTTAATATATGTTCTTTTAAGTTTGACTATATTTTCTTGGGACAGTTAGCTAAAGAATTTGACTACATTGTCTGACATTGATCATACATCATGCTTCTTGTTTCCTTGGCAGTTTAATGGAGGGTACATCATTCCTTCCAACTCAAGCACCACATTCATGTCTTCTTCAGGTTCGTGCTATTCAAGATCTTTTCCCTTTGAAAAGGCATGTGGTCAAGGGAGAGTCGGAAATGGAGGATAACTGGGCCAATAAGATTCCAAGAGAATGTAATGATTGAGTTCACTTTTGTTCACGGATCACAAGATGTGGATAGGTTTTGTTCCTCCATCCACTCTAATCCAAGGTGGTGGGAGGATTTTTTTTGTAATTGGATTATTTTTCCTTCTTAATGCATTGGTACACAATTCTCCTTGTATTCAAGACAAAAAAAACAAGATCTGGACACTATGACATCTCGTTTTAATGAATGATACACTAATTCGAACATAATGACACATTATTTCATCCTGGACAAACTCATATGTAATGATTTTTTTGTATAATCAGAAGGTTACAGGAAGAACAGGTTGAATCGCCCATATGTGATAGTGAAGTATTCATATGAATTACCCCTTGTCAAAGTCCCAATAGTCGTCCCAGTGCCAGAGCTTAATAATATGATCACCATGGGATGATGATAGCACATAAGAATCAGTGGGATGAACAGCCATGGTTATGATTTGACCATTATGTGCTTCGAAGCTCATGTCGTCTTGGCTTTCATCGTAGCTAAACACATGGATGCACCCGTTACTATCTCCAGCTACAATCCATTCTTCTCGTGCGATGAATTTAGCCACATGAACTGCAAGGTATTGGAATTTGATTGATAATGTTGGGGCGAAACAAGTGGTAAATACAAATGAAAGTAGGAGGTTTGCATACCTGACTCGTCTGGGACCTTAATGGGATTCAAGATTGCCTGCGGATGAGAGAACATATGTATAATTAGTTTAATCACTTTAAAATTTACTACAACCCAATGCACATTCTACTGAGTAATGACTGCAAAATTTAGCCTTCCACCATTGTATGGTAGTTCCAGATGCGAAGGTTTCCCCCTTCATGAGTTGTCATAATCCTGAAGCATTTTTTATTTACACAAAGACATTGATCCATCAGAAATAATTTTTAATAAGTAAGCAAGCAAATTATAGTACCAACGAACTTGCCATGGCTTTGTTGGGTGCACTTCTACAGATGACACTGTCCGAGCATCCGGCATGGTCGTGATCTGATCAAATCAGATCAGTTGAAAGAGATCCACTAATGCTCATTTCTAATTTTCGTAACTGAAATGTGTTCTCTAGCAAGAATATGAAGAGAAAAGACGAAGATGGTTACCTCGATTTCTTGTCGAGACAGCTGCCGGACCAACCCAGAAGGACCACCAAAGCTCAAAACAGGCGCCCAATTTAAATAAGCACAGTGTAATGTGAGGTGATTGAAATGCTTTATTTCGTTTAGCAAAACATACCTTCGAGGATGCCTCTTCAGCTAGCCGAGCAGAAATACACTTGACTGTCACCTCTTGCACTTGCACCTCATCATCAGCCGACTCCTTTACGTTCTTAAATAGACTTTCATACTCTCCGACGACCGAGGCTTTGTCAAGATACTGGAGCTGCAGTTCCTGACGATGGCTCATTGCAATGCTCTGCAGAACTAAGCCCTCGTTGCTGTCTGATGGAGGCAGATGCTTCAGCTGGTTGCTAGTCGTCAGGGGAAGTGTGTAGGTGCACCTTGGTGGCACAACTCCAAGATGTGGCAGGTTCTTGAAGTACTTGCTCGTTAGGCTCTTGGACAGAAGCCTGAACGCCACATGGTCGTTTTCTTTGGTGGTGTTTAGATGTTAGAATTGGGAAGTTGAATTTGAGAGTAAGATGTCACTTCGTAATCATTGCACTACTGTAGCATTTCGTTTGTATTTGTGAAAAATTATTCAAAAATTGATTAATTAGGCTTCAAATGTTCGTCTCGCAGAGTACAACAAAACTGTGCAATTAGTTTTTAATTTCATCTACATTTAATACTCCATATATGTTATGACATTTTGATGTGATGGAGAATCTTCTTTTTGCATAGTGTATTTGGGAGTTGTTTTTGCAACTAAACAGGCCTAGTTGTTGTGTAGCTGTAGCAGGCAGGAGGCGTACTTTTTTGGCTTGAAGAGGAAGCAGAGCTCCTTGGGGTGCACACCAAGCAGCTCGGGATCATTTTCGTCGTGAATCCAGATTTCTGTTTCATCCAACACACGGACAATATCTCCTATCTTTGGTCTCCTATGCCTGTCTTCCTGCAAACATTTGAATGCTATTTCTGTGCATTTCTTCACTTGCTTGCAATATCCTTCCACTGACCAGCCCTTGGTTCGTTTTGTTCAGTTTCGTTACTGTGCAAAAAACCATGAGAATGTTGCATTTAATGCACCCATTCGGGTCGTTAACGAAACGATGCACAGTTTCGATCCAGAAACGAAACGAATGCACCCAATCCACGTTTTTGGACCCAATAGTGATGTTTTGGTTCATTTTGGTCAATTTCGTTACTGTGCAAAAAACCATGCAAATGTTGCATTTAATGCACCCATTCGGGTCGTTAACGAAACGATGCACAATTTCGATCCAGAAACAAAACGAACGCACTCAATCCACGTTTTTGGACCCAATAGTGATGTTTTGGTTCATTTTGGTCAATTTCGTTACTGTGCAAAAAACCATGCAAATGTTGCATTTAAGGCACCCATTCGGGTCGTTAACGAAACGATGCACAGTTTCGATCCAGAAACAAAACGAACGCACCCAATCCACGTTTTTGGACCCAATAGTGATGTTTTGGTT
>OAMR01000055.1:173673-220585 GCA_900205405.1 Echinochloa crus-galli
AACCAAAACATCACTATTGGGTCCAAAAACGTGGATTGGGTGCGTTCGTTTCGTTTCTGGATCGAAACTGTGCATCGTTTCGTTAACGACCCGAATGGGTGCATTAAATGCAACATTTGCATGGTTTTTTGCACAGTAACGAAACTGACAAAAACGAACCAAAACATCACTATTGGGTCCAAAAACGTGGATTGGGTGCGTTCGTTTCGTTTCTGGATCGAAACTGTGCATCGTTTCGTTAACGACCCGAATGGGTGCATTAAATGCAACATTTGCATGGTTTTTTGCACAGTAACGAAACTGACAAAAACGAACCAAAACATCACTATTGGGTCCAAAAACGTGGATTGGGTGCGTTCGTTTCGTTTCTGGATCGAAACTGTGCATCGTTTCGTTAACGACCCGAATGGGTGCATTAAATGCAACATTTGCATGGTTTTTTGCACAGTAACGAAACTCAACGAAACTAACCAAAACATCACTATTGGGTCCGAAAACGCGGATTGGGTGCGTTCGTTTCGTTTCTGGCACGAAACTGTGCGTCGTTTCGTTAATGACCCGAATGGGTGCATTCAATGCAACATTTGCATGGTTTTTTGCACAGTAACGAAACTGACAAAAACGAACCAAAACATCACTATTGGGTCCAAAAACGTGGATTGGGTGCGTTCGTTTCGTTTCTGGATCGAAACTGTGCATCGTTTCGTTAACGACCCGAATGGGTGCATTAAATGCAACATTTGCATGGTTTTTTGCACAGTAACGAAACTGACAAAAACGAACCAAAACATCACTATTGGGTCCAAAAACGTGGATTGGGTGCGTTCGTTTCGTTTCTGGATCGAAACTGTGCATCGTTTCGTTAACGACCCGAATGGGTGCATTAAATGCAACATTTGCATGATTTTTTGCACAGTAACGAAACTGACAAAAACGAACCAAAACATCACTATTGGGTCCAAAAACGTGGATTGGGTGCGTTCGTTTCGTTTCTGGATCGAAACTGTGCATCGTTTCGTTAACGACCCGAATGGGTGCATTAAATGCAACATTTGCATGATTTTTTGCACAGTAACGAAACTGACAAAAACGAACCAAAACATCACTATTGGGTCCAAAAACGTGGATTGGGTGCGTTCGTTTCGTTTCTGGATCGAAACTGTGCATCGTTTCGTTAACGACCCGAATGGGTGCATTAAATGCAACATTTGCATGATTTTTTGCACAGTAACGAAACTGACAAAAACGAACCAAAACATCACTATTGGGTCCAAAAACGTGGATTGGGTGCGTTCGTTTCGTTTCTGGATCGAAACTGTGCATCGTTTCGTTAACGACCCGAATGGGTGCATTAAATGCAACATTTGCATGATTTTTTGCACAGTAACGAAACTGACCAAAACGAACCAAAACATCACTATTGGGTCCAAAAACGTGGATTGGGTGCGTTCGTTTCGTTTCTGGATCGAAACTGTGCATCGTTTCGTTAACGACCCGAATGGGTGCATTAAATGCAACATTTGCATGGTTTTTTGCACAGTAACGAAACTGACAAAAACGAACCAAAACATCACTATTGGTTCAAAAAATGTGGATTGGGTTTGTTCGTTTCGTTTCTGGATCGAAACAGTGCATCGTTTTGTTAACGACCCGAATGGGTGCATTTAATGCAACATTTTCGTTTCGTTTCTGGATCGAAACTGTGCATCGTTTCGTTAACGACCCGAATGGGTGCATTAAATGCAACATTTGCATGGTTTTTTGCACAGTAACGAAACAGACCAAAACGAACCAAAACATCACTATTGGGTCCAAAAACGTGGATTGGGTGCGTTCGTTTCGTTTCTGGATCGAAACTGTGCATCGTTTCGTTAACGACCCGAATGGGTGCATTAAATGCAACATTTGCATGGTTTTTTGCACAGTAACGAAACTGACAAAAACGAACCAAAACATCACTATTGGGTCCAAAAACGTGGATTGGGTGCGTTCGTTTCGTTTCTGGATCGAAACTGTGCATCGTTTCGTTAACGACCCGAATGGGTGCATTAAATGCAACATTTGCATGGTTTTTTGCACAGTAACGAAACTGACAAAAACGAACCAAAACATCACTATTGGGTCCAAAAACGTGGATTGGGTGCGTTCGTTTCGTTTCTGGATCGAAACTGTGCATCGTTTCGTTAACGACCCGAATGGGTGCATTAAATGCAACATTTGCATGGTTTTTTGCACAGTAACGAAACTGACAAAAACGAACCAAAACATCACTATTGGGTCCAAAAACGTGGATTGGGTGCGTTCGTTTCGTTTCTGGATCGAAACTGTGCATCGTTTCGTTAACGACCCGAATGGGTGCATTAAATGCAACATTTGCATGGTTTTTTGCACAGTAACGAAACTGACAAAAACGAACCAAAACATCACTATTGGGTCCAAAAACGTGGATTGGGTGCGTTCGTTTCGTTTCTGGATCGAAACTGTGCATCGTTTCGTTAACGACCCGAATGGGTGCATTAAATGCAACATTTGCATGGTTTTTTGCACAGTAACGAAACTGACAAAAACGAACCAAAACATCACTATTGGGTCCAAAAACGTGGATTGGGTGCGTTCGTTTCGTTTCTGGATCGAAACTGTGCATCGTTTCGTTAACGACCCGAATGGGTGCATTAAATGCAACATTTGCATGGTTTTTTGCACAGTAACGAAACTGACAAAAACGAACCAAAACATCACTATTGGGTCCAAAAACGTGGATTGGGTGCGTTCGTTTCGTTTCTGGATCGAAACTGTGCATCGTTTCGTTAACGACCCGAATGGGTGCATTAAATGCAACATTTGCATGGTTTTTTGCACAGTAACGAAACTGACAAAAACGAACCAAAACATCACTATTGGGTCCAAAAACGTGGATTGGGTGCGTTCGTTTCGTTTCTGGATCGAAACTGTGCATCGTTTCGTTAACGACCCGAATGGGTGCATTAAATGCAACATTTGCATGGTTTTTTGCACAGTAACGAAACTGACAAAAACGAACCAAAACATCACTATTGGGTCCAAAAACGTGGATTGGGTGCGTTCGTTTCGTTTCTGGATCGAAACTGTGCATCGTTTCGTTAACGACCCGAATGGGTGCATTAAATGCAACATTTGCATGGTTTTTTGCACAGTAACGAAACTGACAAAAACGAACCAAAACATCACTATTGGGTCCAAAAACGTGGATTGGGTGCGTTCGTTTCGTTTCTGGATCGAAACTGTGCATCGTTTCGTTAACGACCCGAATGGGTGCATTAAATGCAACATTTGCATGGTTTTTTGCACAGTAACGAAACTGACAAAAACGAACCAAAACATCACTATTGGGTCCAAAAACGTGGATTGGGTGCGTTCGTTTCGTTTCTGGATCGAAACTGTGCATCGTTTCGTTAACGACCCGAATGGGTGCATTAAATGCAACATTTGCATGGTTTTTTGCACAGTAACGAAACTGACAAAAACGAACCAAAACATCACTATTGGGTCCAAAAACGTGGATTGGGTGCGTTCGTTTCGTTTCTGGATCGAAACTGTGCATCGTTTCGTTAACGACCCGAATGGGTGCATTAAATGCAACATTTGCATGGTTTTTTGCACAGTAACGAAACTGACAAAAACGAACCAAAACATCACTATTGGGTCCAAAAACGTGGATTGGGTGCGTTCGTTTCGTTTCTGGATCGAAACTGTGCATCGTTTCGTTAACGACCCGAATGGGTGCATTAAATGCAACATTTGCATGGTTTTTTGCACAGTAACGAAACTGACAAAAACGAACCAAAACATCACTATTGGGTCCAAAAACGTGGATTGGGTGCGTTCGTTTCGTTTCTGGATCGAAACTGTGCATCGTTTCGTTAACGACCCGAATGGGTGCATTAAATGCAACATTTGCATGGTTTTTTGCACAGTAACGAAACTGACAAAAACGAACCAAAACATCACTATTGGGTCCAAAAACGTGGATTGGGTGCGTTCGTTTCGTTTCTGGATCGAAACTGTGCATCGTTTCGTTAACGACCCGAATGGGTGCATTAAATGCAACATTTGCATGGTTTTTTGCACAGTAACGAAACTGACAAAAACGAACCAAAACATCACTATTGGGTCCAAAAACGTGGATTGGGTGCGTTCGTTTCGTTTCTGGATCGAAACTGTGCATCGTTTCGTTAACGACCCGAATGGGTGCATTAAATGCAACATTTGCATGGTTTTTTGCACAGTAACGAAACTGACAAAAACGAACCAAAACATCACTATTGGGTCCAAAAACGTGGATTGGGTGCGTTCGTTTCGTTTCTGGATCGAAACTGTGCATCGTTTCGTTAACGACCCGAATGGGTGCATTAAATGCAACATTTGCATGGTTTTTTGCACAGTAACGAAACTGACAAAAACGAACCAAAACATCACTATTGGGTCCAAAAACGTGGATTGGGTGCGTTCGTTTCGTTTCTGGATCGAAACTGTGCATCGTTTCGTTAACGACCCGAATGGGTGCATTAAATGCAACATTTGCATGGTTTTTTGCACAGTAACGAAACTGACAAAAACGAACCAAAACATCACTATTGGGTCCAAAAACGTGGATTGGGTGCGTTCGTTTCGTTTCTGGATCGAAACTGTGCATCGTTTCGTTAACGACCCGAATGGGTGCATTAAATGCAACATTTGCATGGTTTTTTGCACAGTAACGAAACTGACAAAAACGAACCAAAACATCACTATTGGGTCCAAAAACGTGGATTGGGTGCGTTCGTTTCGTTTCTGGATCGAAACTGTGCATCGTTTCGTTAACGACCCGAATGGGTGCATTAAATGCAACATTTGCATGGTTTTTTGCACAGTAACGAAACTGACAAAAACGAACCAAAACATCACTATTGGGTCCAAAAACGTGGATTGGGTGCGTTCGTTTCGTTTCTGGATCGAAACTGTGCATCGTTTCGTTAACGACCCGAATGGGTGCATTAAATGCAACATTTGCATGGTTTTTTGCACAGTAACGAAACTGACAAAAACGAACCAAAACATCACTATTGGGTCCAAAAACGTGGATTGGGTGCGTTCGTTTCGTTTCTGGATCGAAACTGTGCATCGTTTCGTTAACGACCCGAATGGGTGCATTAAATGCAACATTTGCATGGTTTTTTGCACAGTAACGAAACTGACAAAAACGAACCAAAACATCACTATTGGGTCCAAAAACGTGGATTGGGTGCGTTCGTTTCGTTTCTGGATCGAAACTGTGCATCGTTTCGTTAACGACCCGAATGGGTGCATTAAATGCAACATTTGCATGGTTTTTTGCACAGTAACGAAACTGACAAAAACGAACCAAAACATCACTATTGGGTCCAAAAACGTGGATTGGGTGCGTTCGTTTCGTTTCTGGATCGAAACTGTGCATCGTTTCGTTAACGACCCGAATGGGTGCATTAAATGCAACATTTGCATGGTTTTTTGCACAGTAACGAAACTGACAAAAACGAACCAAAACATCACTATTGGGTCCAAAAACGTGGATTGGGTGCGTTCGTTTCGTTTCTGGATCGAAACTGTGCATCGTTTCGTTAACGACCCGAATGGGTGCATTAAATGCAACATTTGCATGGTTTTTTGCACAGTAACGAAACTGACAAAAACGAACCAAAACATCACTATTGGGTCCAAAAACGTGGATTGGGTGCGTTCGTTTCGTTTCTGGATCGAAACTGTGCATCGTTTCGTTAACGACCCGAATGGGTGCATTAAATGCAACATTTGCATGGTTTTTTGCACAGTAACGAAACTGACAAAAACGAACCAAAACATCACTATTGGGTCCAAAAACGTGGATTGGGTGCGTTCGTTTCGTTTCTGGATCGAAACTGTGCATCGTTTCGTTAACGACCCGAATGGGTGCATTAAATGCAACATTTGCATGGTTTTTTGCACAGTAACGAAACTGACAAAAACGAACCAAAACATCACTATTGGGTCCAAAAACGTGGATTGGGTGCGTTCGTTTCGTTTCTGGATCGAAACTGTGCATCGTTTCGTTAACGACCCGAATGGGTGCATTAAATGCAACATTTGCATGGTTTTTTGCACAGTAACGAAACTGACAAAAACGAACCAAAACATCACTATTGGGTCCAAAAACGTGGATTGGGTGCGTTCGTTTCGTTTCTGGATCGAAACTGTGCATCGTTTCGTTAACGACCCGAATGGGTGCATTAAATGCAACATTTGCATGGTTTTTTGCACAGTAACGAAACTGACAAAAACGAACCAAAACATCACTATTGGGTCCAAAAACGTGGATTGGGTGCGTTCGTTTCGTTTCTGGATCGAAACTGTGCATCGTTTCGTTAACGACCCGAATGGGTGCATTAAATGCAACATTTGCATGGTTTTTTGCACAGTAACGAAACTGACAAAAACGAACCAAAACATCACTATTGGGTCCAAAAACGTGGATTGGGTGCGTTCGTTTCGTTTCTGGATCGAAACTGTGCATCGTTTCGTTAACGACCCGAATGGGTGCATTAAATGCAACATTTGCATGGTTTTTTGCACAGTAACGAAACTGACAAAAACGAACCAAAACATCACTATTGGGTCCAAAAACGTGGATTGGGTGCGTTCGTTTCGTTTCTGGATCGAAACTGTGCATCGTTTCGTTAACGACCCGAATGGGTGCATTAAATGCAACATTTGCATGGTTTTTTGCACAGTAACGAAACTGACAAAAACGAACCAAAACATCACTATTGGGTCCAAAAACGTGGATTGGGTGCGTTCGTTTCGTTTCTGGATCGAAACTGTGCATCGTTTCGTTAACGACCCGAATGGGTGCATTAAATGCAACATTTGCATGGTTTTTTGCACAGTAACGAAACTGACCAAAACGAACCAAAACATCACTATTGGGTCCAAAAACGTGGATCGGGTGCGTTCGTTTCGTTTCTGGCACGAAACCGTGCATCGTTTCGTTAACGACCCGAATGGGTGCATGCAATGCAACATTTGTATAGTTTTTTGCACAGTATGGAAACTGACAAGAACGAACCAAAACATCACTATTGGGTCCAAAAATGTGGATTGGGTGCATTCGTTTCGTTTCTGGATCGAAACAGTGTATCGTTTCGTTAACGACCCGAATGGGTGCATTTGATGCAACATTTGCATGGTTTTTTGCACAGTAACGAAACTAACAAAAACGAACCAAAACATCACTATTGGGTCCAAAAACGTGGATTGGGTGCGTTCGTTTCGTTTCTGGATCGAAACTGTGCATCGTTTCGTTAACGACCCGAATGGGTGCATTAAATGCAACATTTGCATGGTTTTTTGCACAGTAACGAAACTGACAAAAACGAACCAAAACATCACTATTGGGTCCAAAAACGTGGATTGGGTGCGTTCGTTTCGTTTCTGGATCGAAACTGTGCATCGTTTCGTTAACGACCCGAATGGGTGCATTAAATGCAACATTTGCATGGTTTTTTGCACAGTAACGAAACTGACAAAAACGAACCAAAACATCACTATTGGGTCCAAAAACGTGGATTGGGTGCGTTCGTTTCGTTTCTGGATCGAAACTTTGCGTCGTTTCGTTAACGACCCGAATGGGTGTATTTAATGCAACATTTGCATGGTTTTTTGCACAGTAACGAAACTGACAAAAACGAACCAAAACATCACTATTGGGTCCAAAAACGTGGATTGGGTGCGTTCGTTTCGTTTCTGGATCGAAACTGTGCATCGTTTCGTTAACGACCCGAATGGGTGCATTAAATGCAACATTTGCATGGTTTTTTGCACAGTAACGAAACTGACCAAAACGAACCAAAACATCACTATTGGTTCCAAAAACGTGGATTGGGTGCGTTCGTTGCGTTTCTGGCCCGAAACTGTGCGTTGTTTCATTAACGACCTTAATGGGTGCATTAAATGCAACATTTGCATGGTTTATTGCACAGTAACGAAACTGACCAAAACGAACAAAAACATCACTATTGGGTCCAAAAACGTGGATTGGGTGCGTTCGTTTCGTTTCTGGATCGAAACTGTGCATCGTTTCGTTAACGACCCGAATGGGTGCATTAAATGCAACATTTGCATGGTTTTTTGCACAGTAACGAAACTGACCAAAACGAACCAAAACATCACTATTGGGTCCAAAAACGTGGATTGGGTGCGTTCGTTTCATTGTTTTGCACGAACTATGCGTCGTTTCGTTAACGGCCTGAATCGGTGCATTGAATGAAACATTTGCATGGTTTTTTGCATAGTAACGAAACTGACAAAAACGAACCAAAACATCACTATTGGGTCCAAAAACGTGGATTGGGTGCGTTCGTTTCGTTTCTGGATCGAAACTGTGCATCGTTTCGTTAACGACCCGAATGGGTGCATTAAATGCAACATTTGCATGATTTTTTGCACAGTAACGAAACTGACAAAAACGAACCAAAACATCACTATTGGGTCCAAAAACGTGGATTGGGTGCGTTCGTTTCGTTTCTGGATCGAAACTGTGCATCGTTTCGTTAACGACCCGAATGGGTGCATTAAATGCAACATTTGCATGATTTTTTGCACAGTAACGAAACTGACAAAAACGAACCAAAACATCACTATTGGGTCCAAAAACGTGGATTGGGTGCGTTCGTTTCGTTTCTGGATCGAAACTGTGCATCGTTTCGTTAACGACCCGAATGGGTGCATTAAATGCAACATTTGCATGATTTTTTGCACAGTAACGAAACTGACAAAAACGAACCAAAACATCACTATTGGGTCCAAAAACGTGGATTGGGTGCGTTCGTTTCGTTTCTGGATCGAAACTGTGCATCGTTTCGTTAACGACCCGAATGGGTGCATTAAATGCAACATTTGCATGATTTTTTGCACAGTAACGAAACTGACAAAAACGAACCAAAACATCACTATTGGGTCCAAAAACGTGGATTGGGTGCGTTCGTTTCGTTTCTGGATCGAAACTGTGCATCGTTTCGTTAACGACCCGAATGGGTGCATTAAATGCAACATTTGCATGATTTTTTGCACAGTAACGAAACTGACAAAAACGAACCAAAACATCACTATTGGGTCCAAAAACGTGGATTGGGTGCGTTCGTTTCGTTTCTGGATCGAAACTGTGCATCGTTTCGTTAACGACCCGAATGGGTGCATTAAATGCAACATTTGCATGATTTTTTGCACAGTAACGAAACTGACAAAAACGAACCAAAACATCACTATTGGGTCCAAAAACGTGGATTGGGTGCGTTCGTTTCGTTTCTGGATCGAAACTGTGCATCGTTTCGTTAACGACCCGAATGGGTGCATTAAATGCAACATTTGCATGATTTTTTGCACAGTAACGAAACTGACAAAAACGAACCAAAACATCACTATTGGGTCCAAAAACGTGGATTGGGTGCGTTCGTTTCGTTTCTGGATCGAAACTGTGCATCGTTTCGTTAACGACCCGAATGGGTGCATTAAATGCAACATTTGCATGATTTTTTGCACAGTAACGAAACTGACAAAAACGAACCAAAACATCACTATTGGGTCCAAAAACGTGGATTGGGTGCGTTCGTTTCGTTTCTGGATCGAAACTGTGCATCGTTTCGTTAACGACCCGAATGGGTGCATTAAATGCAACATTTGCATGATTTTTTGCACAGTAACGAAACTGACAAAAACGAACCAAAACATCACTATTGGGTCCAAAAACGTGGATTGGGTGCGTTCGTTTCGTTTCTGGATCGAAACTGTGCATCGTTTCGTTAACGACCCGAATGGGTGCATTAAATGCAACATTTGCATGATTTTTTGCACAGTAACGAAACTGACAAAAACGAACCAAAACATCACTATTGGGTCCAAAAACGTGGATTGGGTGCGTTCGTTTCGTTTCTGGATCGAAACTGTGCATCGTTTCGTTAACGACCCGAATGGGTGCATTAAATGCAACATTTGCATGATTTTTTGCACAGTAACGAAACTGACAAAAACGAACCAAAACATCACTATTGGGTCCAAAAACGTGGATTGGGTGCGTTCGTTTCGTTTCTGGATCGAAACTGTGCATCGTTTCGTTAACGACCCGAATGGGTGCATTAAATGCAACATTTGCATGATTTTTTGCACAGTAACGAAACTGACAAAAACGAACCAAAACATCACTATTGGGTCCAAAAACGTGGATTGGGTGCGTTCGTTTCGTTTCTGGATCGAAACTGTGCATCGTTTCGTTAACGACCCGAATGGGTGCATTAAATGCAACATTTGCATGATTTTTTGCACAGTAACGAAACTGACAAAAACGAACCAAAACATCACTATTGGGTCCAAAAACGTGGATTGGGTGCGTTCGTTTCGTTTCTGGATCGAAACTGTGCATCGTTTCGTTAACGACCCGAATGGGTGCATTAAATGCAACATTTGCATGATTTTTTGCACAGTAACGAAACTGACAAAAACGAACCAAAACATCACTATTGGGTCCAAAAACGTGGATTGGGTGCGTTCGTTTCGTTTCTGGATCGAAACTGTGCATCGTTTCGTTAACGACCCGAATGGGTGCATTAAATGCAACATTTGCATGATTTTTTGCACAGTAACGAAACTGACAAAAACGAACCAAAACATCACTATTGGGTCCAAAAACGTGGATTGGGTGCGTTCGTTTCGTTTCTGGATCGAAACTGTGCATCGTTTCGTTAACGACCCGAATGGGTGCATTAAATGCAACATTTGCATGATTTTTTGCACAGTAACGAAACTGACAAAAACGAACCAAAACATCACTATTGGGTCCAAAAACGTGGATTGGGTGCGTTCGTTTCGTTTCTGGATCGAAACTGTGCATCGTTTCGTTAACGACCCGAATGGGTGCATTAAATGCAACATTTGCATGATTTTTTGCACAGTAACGAAACTGACAAAAACGAACCAAAACATCACTATTGGGTCCAAAAACGTGGATTGGGTGCGTTCGTTTCGTTTCTGGATCGAAACTGTGCATCGTTTCGTTAACGACCCGAATGGGTGCATTAAATGCAACATTTGCATGATTTTTTGCACAGTAACGAAACTGACAAAAACGAACCAAAACATCACTATTGGGTCCAAAAACGTGGATTGGGTGCGTTCGTTTCGTTTCTGGATCGAAACTGTGCATCGTTTCGTTAACGACCCGAATGGGTGCATTAAATGCAACATTTGCATGATTTTTTGCACAGTAACGAAACTGACAAAAACGAACCAAAACATCACTATTGGGTCCAAAAACGTGGATTGGGTGCGTTCGTTTCGTTTCTGGATCGAAACTGTGCATCGTTTCGTTAACGACCCGAATGGGTGCATTAAATGCAACATTTGCATGATTTTTTGCACAGTAACGAAACTGACAAAAACGAACCAAAACATCACTATTGGGTCCAAAAACGTGGATTGGGTGCGTTCGTTTCGTTTCTGGATCGAAACTGTGCATCGTTTCGTTAACGACCCGAATGGGTGCATTAAATGCAACATTTGCATGATTTTTTGCACAGTAACGAAACTGACCAAAACGAACCAAAACATCACTATTGGGTCCAAAAACGTGGATTGGGTGCGTTCGTTTCGTTTCTGGATCGAAACTGTGCATCGTTTCGTTAACGACCCGAATGGGTGCATTAAATGCAACATTTGCATGGTTTTTTGCACAGTAACGAAACTGACAAAAACGAACCAAAACATCACTATTGGGTCCAAAAACGTGGATTGGGTGCGTTCGTTTCGTTTCTGGATCGAAACTGTGCATCGTTTCGTTAACGACCCGAATGGGTGCATTAAATGCAACATTTGCATGGTTTTTTGCACAGTAACGAAACTGACCAAAACGAACCAAAACATCACTATTGGGTCCAAAAACGTGGATTGGAAGCCTTCGTTGCGTTTCTGGCCCGAAACTGTGCGTCGTTTCATTAACGACCTGAATGGGTGCATTAAATGCAACATTTGCATGGTTTTTTGTACAGTAACGAAACTGACCAAAACGAACCAAAACATCTCTATTGGGTCCAAAAACGTGGATTGGGTGCGTTCGTTTCGTTTCTGGCCTTAAACTGTGCGTCGTTTCGTTAACGACTTGAATCGGTGCATCAAATGCAACCCCGGCATGGTTTTTTGCACTGTAACGAAACTGACCAAAACGAACCAAAACATCACTATTGGATCCAAAAACGTGGATTGGGTACGTTCATTTCATTTCTGGCCTGAAACTATGCATGGTTTCGTGAACGATCCGAATGGGTGCATTAAATGCAACATTTGCATGGTTTTTTGCACAGTAACCAAACTGACCAAAATGAACCAAAACATCACTATTGGGTCCAAAAACTTGGATTGGGTGCATTCGTTTCGTTTCTGGCTCGAAACTGTGCATCGTTACGTTAACGACCCGAATGGGTGCATTAAATGCAACTTTCGCATTGTTTTTGCACAGTAACGAAACTGACCAACATGAACCAAAACATCACTGGGTCCAAAAACGTGGATTGGGTGCGTTCATTTCGTTTCTGGCCCGAAACTGTGCGTCGTTTCGTTAACGACCTGAATCGGTGCATTAAATGCAACTTTCGCATTGTTTTTGCACAGTAACGAAACTGACCAACATGAACCAAAACATCACTGGGTCCAAAAACGTGGATTGGGTGCGTTCATTTCGTTTCTGGCCCGAAACTGTGCGTCGTTTCGTTAACGACCTGAATCGGTGCATTAAATGCAACTTTCGCATTGTTTTTGCACAGTAACGAAACTGACCAACATGAACCAAAACATCACTGGGTCCAAAAACGTGGATTGGGTGCGTTCATTTCGTTTCTGGCCCGAAACTGTGCGTCGTTTCGTTAACGACCTGAATCGGTGCATTAAATGCAACTTTCGCATTGTTTTTGCACAGTAACGAAACTGACCAACATGAACCAAAACATCACTGGGTCCAAAAACGTGGATTGGGTGCGTTCATTTCGTTTCTGGCCCGAAACTGTGCGTCGTTTCGTTAACGACCTGAATCGGTGCATTAAATGCAACTTTCGCATTGTTTTTGCACAGTAACGAAACTGACCAACATGAACCAAAACATCACTGGGTCCAAAAACGTGGATTGGGTGCGTTCATTTCGTTTCTGGCCCGAAACTGTGCGTCGTTTCGTTAACGACCTGAATCGGTGCATTAAATGCAACTTTCGCATTGTTTTTGCACAGTAACGAAACTGACCAACATGAACCAAAACATCACTGGGTCCAAAAACGTGGATTGGGTGCGTTCATTTCGTTTCTGGCCCGAAACTGTGCGTCGTTTCGTTAACGACCTGAATCGGTGCATTAAATGCAACTTTCGCATTGTTTTTGCACAGTAACGAAACTGACCAACATGAACCAAAACATCACTGGGTCCAAAAACGTGGATTGGGTGCGTTCATTTCGTTTCTGGCCCGAAACTGTGCGTCGTTTCGTTAACGACCTGAATCGGTGCATTAAATGCAACTTTCGCATTGTTTTTGCACAGTAACGAAACTGACCAACATGAACCAAAACATCACTGGGTCCAAAAACGTGGATTGGGTGCGTTCATTTCGTTTCTGGCCCGAAACTGTGCGTCGTTTCGTTAACGACCTGAATCGGTGCATTAAATGCAACTTTCGCATTGTTTTTGCACAGTAACGAAACTGACCAACATGAACCAAAACATCACTGGGTCCAAAAACGTGGATTGGGTGCGTTCATTTCGTTTCTGGCCCGAAACTGTGCGTCGTTTCGTTAACGACCTGAATCGGTGCATTAAATGCAACCCGGCATGGTTTTTTGCACTCTAACGAAACTGACCAAAACAAACCAAAACATCACTATTGGGTCCAAAAACGTGGATTGGTTGCTTTCGTTTCATTTCTGGCTCGAAACTGTGCATCGTTTCGTTAACGTCCCGAATGGGTGCATTAAATGCAACATTTGCATGGTTTTTTGCACAGTAACGAAACTGACAAAAACGAACCAAAACATCACTATTGGGTCCAAAAACGTGGATTGGGTGCATTCGTTTATCACTATTTGGTCCAAAAACGGGGATTGGGTGCGTTCGTTTCCTTTTTGGCCCGAAACTGTGCATCGTTTCGTTAACGACCCGAATGGGTGCATTAAATGCAACATTTGCATGGTTTTTTGCACAGTAACGAAACTGACAAAAACGAACCAAAACATCACTATTGGGTCCAAAAACGTGGATTGGGTGCGTTCGTTTCGTTTCTGGATCGAAACTGTGCATCGTTTCGTTAACGACCCGAATGGGTGCATTAAATGCAACATTTGCATGGTTTTTTGCACAGTAACGAAACTGACAAAAACGAACCAAAACATCACTATTGGGTCCAAAAACGTGGATTGGGTGCGTTCGTTTCGTTTCTGGATCGAAACTGTGCATCGTTTCGTTAACGACCCGAATGGGTGCATTAAATGCAACATTTGCATGGTTTTTTGCACAGTAACGAAACTGACAAAAACGAACCAAAACATCACTATTGGGTCCAAAAACGTGGATTGGGTGCGTTCGTTTCGTTTCTGGATCGAAACTGTGCATCGTTTCGTTAACGACCCGAATGGGTGCATTAAATGCAACATTTGCATGGTTTTTTGCACAGTAACGAAACTGACAAAAACGAACCAAAACATCACTATTGGGTCCAAAAACGTGGATTGGGTGCGTTCGTTTCGTTTCTGGATCGAAACTGTGCATCGTTTCGTTAACGACCCGAATGGGTGCATTAAATGCAACATTTGCATGGTTTTTTGCACAGTAACGAAACTGACAAAAACGAACCAAAACATCACTATTGGGTCCAAAAACGTGGATTGGGTGCGTTCGTTTCGTTTCTGGATCGAAACTGTGCATCGTTTCGTTAACGACCCGAATGGGTGCATTAAATGCAACATTTGCATGGTTTTTTGCACAGTAACGAAACTGACAAAAACGAACCAAAACATCACTATTGGGTCCAAAAACGTGGATTGGGTGCGTTCGTTTCGTTTCTGGATCGAAACTGTGCATCGTTTCGTTAACGACCCGAATGGGTGCATTAAATGCAACATTTGCATGGTTTTTTGCACAGTAACGAAACTGACAAAAACGAACCAAAACATCACTATTGGGTCCAAAAACGTGGATTGGGTGCGTTCGTTTCGTTTCTGGATCGAAACTGTGCATCGTTTCGTTAACGACCCGAATGGGTGCATTAAATGCAACATTTGCATGGTTTTTTGCACAGTAACGAAACTGACAAAAACGAACCAAAACATCACTATTGGGTCCAAAAACGTGGATTGGGTGCGTTCGTTTCGTTTCTGGATCGAAACTGTGCATCGTTTCGTTAACGACCCGAATGGGTGCATTAAATGCAACATTTGCATGGTTTTTTGCACAGTAACGAAACTGACAAAAACGAACCAAAACATCACTATTGGGTCCAAAAACGTGGATTGGGTGCGTTCGTTTCGTTTCTGGATCGAAACTGTGCATCGTTTCGTTAACGACCCGAATGGGTGCATTAAATGCAACATTTGCATGGTTTTTTGCACAGTAACGAAACTGACAAAAACGAACCAAAACATCACTATTGGGTCCAAAAACGTGGATTGGGTGCGTTCGTTTCGTTTCTGGATCGAAACTGTGCATCGTTTCGTTAACGACCCGAATGGGTGCATTAAATGCAACATTTGCATGGTTTTTTGCACAGTAACGAAACTGACAAAAACGAACCAAAACATCACTATTGGGTCCAAAAACGTGGATTGGGTGCGTTCGTTTCGTTTCTGGATCGAAACTGTGCATCGTTTCGTTAACGACCCGAATGGGTGCATTAAATGCAACATTTGCATGGTTTTTTGCACAGTAACGAAACTGACAAAAACGAACCAAAACATCACTATTGGGTCCAAAAACGTGGATTGGGTGCGTTCGTTTCGTTTCTGGATCGAAACTGTGCATCGTTTCGTTAACGACCCGAATGGGTGCATTAAATGCAACATTTGCATGGTTTTTTGCACAGTAACGAAACTGACAAAAACGAACCAAAACATCACTATTGGGTCCAAAAACGTGGATTGGGTGCGTTCGTTTCGTTTCTGGATCGAAACTGTGCATCGTTTCGTTAACGACCCGAATGGGTGCATTAAATGCAACATTTGCATGGTTTTTTGCACAGTAACGAAACTGACAAAAACGAACCAAAACATCACTATTGGGTCCAAAAACGTGGATTGGGTGCGTTCGTTTCGTTTCTGGATCGAAACTGTGCATCGTTTCGTTAACGACCCGAATGGGTGCATTAAATGCAACATTTGCATGGTTTTTTGCACAGTAACGAAACTGACAAAAACGAACCAAAACATCACTATTGGGTCCAAAAACGTGGATTGGGTGCGTTCGTTTCGTTTCTGGATCGAAACTGTGCATCGTTTCGTTAACGACCCGAATGGGTGCATTAAATGCAACATTTGCATGGTTTTTTGCACAGTAACGAAACTGACAAAAACGAACCAAAACATCACTATTGGGTCCAAAAACGTGGATTGGGTGCGTTCGTTTCGTTTCTGGATCGAAACTGTGCATCGTTTCGTTAACGACCCGAATGGGTGCATTAAATGCAACATTTGCATGGTTTTTTGCACAGTAACGAAACTGACAAAAACGAACCAAAACATCACTATTGGGTCCAAAAACGTGGATTGGGTGCGTTCGTTTCGTTTCTGGATCGAAACTGTGCATCGTTTCGTTAACGACCCGAATGGGTGCATTAAATGCAACATTTGCATGGTTTTTTGCACAGTAACGAAACTGACAAAAACGAACCAAAACATCACTATTGGGTCCAAAAACGTGGATTGGGTGCGTTCGTTTCGTTTCTGGATCGAAACTGTGCATCGTTTCGTTAACGACCCGAATGGGTGCATTAAATGCAACTTTTGCATGGTTTTTGCACAGTAACGAAACTGACCAAAACGATCCAAAACACCACTATTGGGTCCAAAAACGTTGATTGGATGTGTTCGTTTCGTTTCTGGATCGAAACTGTGTATTGTTTCGTTAACGACCCCAATGGGTGCATTAAATGCAACATTTGCATGGTTTTTTGCACAGTAACGAAACTGACCAAAACGAACCAAAACATCACTATTGGGTCCAAAAACGTGGATTGGGTGTGTTCGTTTCGTTTCTGGACCGAAATTATGCATCGTTTCGTTAACGACCCGAATGGGTGCATTAAATGCAACATTTGCATGGTTTTTTGCACAGTAACGAAACTGACCAAAACGAACCAAAACATCACTATTGGGTCCAAAAACGTGGATTGGGTGTGTTCGTTTCGTTTCTGGACCGAAATTATGCATCGTTTCGTTAACGACCCGAATGGGTGCATTAAATGCAACATTTGCATGGTTTTTTGCACTGTAACGAAACTGACCAAAACGAACCAAAACATCACTATTGGGTCCAAAAACGTGGATTGGGTGTGTTCGTTTCGTTTCTGGACCGAAATTATGCATCGTTTCGTTAACGACCCGAATGGGTGCATTAAATGCAACATTTGCATGGTTTTTTGCACTCTAACGAAACTGACCAAAACAAACCAAAACATCACTATTGGGTCCAAAAACGTGGATTCGGTGCGTTCGTTTCGTTTTTGGCCCGAAACTGTGCGTCGTTTCGTTAACGACCTAAATCGGTGCATTAAATGCAACCCGGCATGGTTTTTTGCACTGTAACGAAACTGACCAACATGAA
This sequence comes from Echinochloa crus-galli, assembly GCA_900205405.1. Taxonomy (NCBI): domain Eukaryota; kingdom Viridiplantae; phylum Streptophyta; class Magnoliopsida; order Poales; family Poaceae; genus Echinochloa; species Echinochloa crus-galli. The sequence continues at coordinate 191,536 of OAMR01000055.1, forward strand.
CCAAAACATCACTGTTGGGTCCAAAAACGTGGATTGGGTGCGTTCGTTTCGTTTCTGGATCGAAACTGTGCATCGTTTCGTTAACGACCCGAATGGGTGCATTAAATGCAACATTTGCATGGTTTTTTGCACAGTAACGAAACAGACCAAAACGAACCAAAACATCACTATTGGGTCCAAAAACGTGGATTGGGTGCGTTCGTTTCGTTTCTGGATCGAAACTGTGCATCGTTTCGTTAACGACCCGAATGGGTGCATTAAATGCAACATTTGCATGGTTTTTTGCACAGTAACGAAACAGACCAAAACGAACCAAAACATCACTATTGGGTCCAAAAACGTGGATTGGGTGCGTTCGTTTCGTTTCTGGATCGAAACTGTGCATCGTTTCGTTAACGACCCGAATGGGTGCATTAAATGCAACATTTGCATGGTTTTTTGCACAGTAACGAAACAGACCAAAACGAACCAAAACATCACTATTGGGTCCAAAAACGTGGATTGGGTGCGTTCGTTTCGTTTCTGGATCGAAACTGTGCATCGTTTCGTTAACGACCCGAATGGGTGCATTAAATGCAACATTTGCATGGTTTTTTGCACAGTAACGAAACAGACCAAAACGAACCAAAACATCACTATTGGGTCCAAAAACGTGGATTGGGTGCGTTCGTTTCGTTTCTGGATCGAAACTGTGCATCGTTTCGTTAACGACCCGAATGGGTGCATTAAATGCAACATTTGCATGGTTTTTTGCACAGTAACGAAACAGACCAAAACGAACCAAAACATCACTATTGGGTCCAAAAACGTGGATTGGGTGCGTTCGTTTCGTTTCTGGATCGAAACTGTGCATCGTTTCGTTAACGACCCGAATGGGTGCATTAAATGCAACATTTGCATGGTTTTTTGCACAGTAACGAAACAGACCAAAACGAACCAAAACATCACTATTGGGTCCAAAAACGTGGATTGGGTGCGTTCGTTTCGTTTCTGGATCGAAACTGTGCATCGTTTCGTTAACGACCCGAATGGGTGCATTAAATGCAACATTTGCATGGTTTTTTGCACAGTAACGAAACAGACCAAAACGAACCAAAACATCACTATTGGGTCCAAAAACGTGGATTGGGTGCGTTCGTTTCGTTTCTGGATCGAAACTGTGCATCGTTTCGTTAACGACCCGAATGGGTGCATTAAATGCAACATTTGCATGGTTTTTTGCACAGTAACGAAACAGACCAAAACGAACCAAAACATCACTATTGGGTCCAAAAACGTGGATTGGGTGCGTTCGTTTCGTTTCTGGATCGAAACTGTGCATCGTTTCGTTAACGACCCGAATGGGTGCATTAAATGCAACATTTGCATGGTTTTTTGCACAGTAACGAAACAGACCAAAACGAACCAAAACATCACTATTGGGTCCAAAAACGTGGATTGGGTGCGTTCGTTTCGTTTCTGGATCGAAACTGTGCATCGTTTCGTTAACGACCCGAATGGGTGCATTAAATGCAACATTTGCATGGTTTTTTGCACAGTAACGAAACAGACCAAAACGAACCAAAACATCACTATTGGGTCCAAAAACGTGGATTGGGTGCGTTCGTTTCGTTTCTGGATCGAAACTGTGCATCGTTTCGTTAACGACCCGAATGGGTGCATTAAATGATTTCGTTTTTGGCCCAAAACTATGCGTTGTTTCGTTTCTGGCCCGAAACTGTGCGTCGTTTCGTTAACGACTGTTGGCGGTCGTTACGGACCAATTTCCGACCTCCAACTAGGTATAAAATGAACACAATGGAATCATACACCATAGCTATAGGGCTTATTGCTAACCATTTCCATGAGTTTTGGTGTCTATTTGATTCTAGGAGGCTAATTACCGAATTTGAGGCAAATCCACCAAAAGTGGTGGGTTCGGTCGAATCCCATGGTTCGACCGAACACCACCCTCATTCCTGGAGGGTACCAGGACCTAAACACATGTGATTCACCAAGTCCCAAGCAAGGTTGGACTGTCACGACCATCTCCAACACAATGGCGGTTGACCCAAGTGTAGAGGAGCCCATGGGCCAGTTCGGGCGAATGGAGGCGGTTCGGCCGAAGTCCCACTGACCCAAAACCGACTCTGGGGTGCAATCCTGACCGTAGGGTGCCGAGGCGGTGCAAATGGGTGGTTCGGCCGAACTGGGGAGTTCGGCCGAACCGACCCCCTTCGGCCGAACCCGGCATCTTCGGCCGAAGATGCCGGAACTGCCCCTGTGCTTTCTTGGCTGCTACTCCACCTCAAACCGACCCTCCTTGCTATAAATAGGACCCTCCAGCACCTGTATGAGCACACTAGAAGTGAAGAGAAGCATTACCGAAGCGCTGCCACTTCCACACTTAGAATATAGGGAGATAGGAGAGGTGAGCGTGCCGGAGAGGAGCCGGAGTGTCGGCCCCTCTTCCCCAAGCTGTACCTCTACGGATGCGGCTCTGGTCGTACTTTCCTCACAAGTGACTCCGGATGTTCTTGGAAGTTTGACGGTAGTTGGAAACCAGTATTGAGCATTCAGTTCTTACTTTTATATGCTTGCTGGTTCTTCGTTCAATGCTTAGTTGATTGGTATAACTGTATACTGGTTGCTTAGCTTGGGTGCTTATCTTTCTGCAGTAGATAAGTATTAGTCGACTAGTGTAGGCATGGTGCCTATACTTGAGGTTAACTTTGTTTGTCCCCGAGTCTACGGAGGTGATTGCCGTTAGGTGGTGATAGCCCTATACGGCCTACGTAGTCCACCACGTCCGGCTCGGCCGTAGGAGCCTTCTGCGGTTGTTCACCAACACCCCTTCTCACCCCTTTCTGAGTGTTGGGTGCTCCGTTTCCCGAAGTAAGCAAGTACCTGTAGGAGTTGTCTTGCCCAGTTAGTCAGAAGATCCTCATTACCAGACTCGTACCTTCTCTACCCTCCTATCGCTCTTTCTTCCTTTTCTTCGGCGTCATCCACCTCACCCATTTCATCCACTGCATCCATTCCATCTACCTAGGACAATTTAGTTTAGAATTAGTTCACTTCTCGTTCCCCGTGGAAATCGATACCTTGGAATACTCCTGGGTGAAAACTACATCGGTATCCGTTCGCTTGCGGATTTATCTGTAGGCCGTAAGGAGTGCCAACAAGCTTTCTGGCGCCGTTGCCGGGGAACGATAGCTGTTCTGATTCCGAACCCAAGTTGTCCGTGTATCCCACCATCCATCACATGGATTCCACTCTCACTTTACGTCAACATTCGGCTCCAAAGGGCGATTGTTTGGAGCCACCACCATCATCTCATCCCATATCCACACCCGGCTATGAGCTACGTCCCGGCTTCATAGCCATGGTTCGTGAGCAAACGTTCTCAGGAACGAAGGCCGAGAGTCCATACGCGCATTTGCGCGAGTTTGAGCAACTCTGTTCATGTCTCGTCATTGCGGGCATGACACAAGAGACACTCAAATGGAAGCAAAGAAATGGTACTCTCTGGCTGTCAGTACTATGGACGGAAGCTGGGAAGTTCTCAAGGAAAAATTCTGCCTAAACTTCTTCCCAGTCTCCAAGGTAGCCAGTCTCCGAGCGGAAATCATTAACTTTAAGCAATTAAAGGGAGAATCGTTAGGAGCTGCCTGGGCTCGTTTCAAGCACTAGGAGCTGCGTGGGCTCGTTTCAAGCAAACCTTGGCTATCGGAGCAGACTTAGGCTTGCCAGAACCTATCATTCTTCAACATTTCAGCCTTGGCCTCTGTCCCTTAGCCACCACTTTCTTGAACTTCGCTTCTGGAGGGTCGTTCTCTCATTTGACTCCTAGTGAAGCGAGGACAGTCCTGGAACGCATCCTAGATGACACTCCCTACACTGGAATCTATGACGAACTCCCTGATGAAGAAGAGAAACAGTCTGAACCTGAAGAGCCTGTACACCTACAATCCAAATCTATCAGCTCTTCCATTCCATCAGAACCCGAAGCTCATTTCGAACCACAACCATATCCTAGCCCAGACTACTATGATTCACTCTACACCACTCCCTATGATTTTGACGATGATCTATTCAAAGACATCGGAGTGCAACAAGTTTCCCATTGGAACGACGTGTAGAGCAAAAGGATCAACCTCCCGACAAGGAAGATTTAGAATATCAGAGGGAGTACTTAGGACGTCTCTCTGCTGTTCTGGGTCGGGAATGGCTAGATGAGGCGGAAGCCTCAACAGATGTCGTCAAAATGCCCAAGAAAATTCGAAGGATATTCTGTGAAGTTACGGGCATAGACAGAGAAGTTGGGTACAACCCGAGCCTCAGAATCAACATCATCTCTAGCTCCTTGGTGCGAGCACGACTCCCCAATGAACCATGGTCATCGTCTCAAAAACGTCTAAGGTTCACAAAGGGGAGGATCCTCGATTGTTTAGGGATCTTGCGGGTCACACCCGTTAAGATTAATGACCCTGAACTTTTCCTGGATTTCCATATCTTTGACCTACCAAATGATTCCACACATTCTATCTTTATCGGTAGGCCAATAATGAAAATCCTAGAGAACACACCAACAAACCAGCTAGTAGAGCTTAGGGTCGGGAAAGAACTTGTCCCTGTCTCGTATTCCTATTCCTTGAACACCCCAGTAGAGGCAGACCCCGATCCTGATCCCCTATAGGAGGTCATGTCAATTTCGTTGAGAGACCTAGAGCAAACCATTCCAGAGGAAGGCCTCCAATTCTTTACGGAGGAAGAAGAAATTCATCCTCCGATTGAGCTGGACACAAGCAAAGCTCCAAAACCATCTCCAATCGAACTTAAACCTCTTCCCCCTGGACTGAAGTATGCCTTCCTCTTTGAGGATAAACAAACTCCAGTGATCATTAGTGATAAGTTATCCAATGTAGAAACCCAACAACTTCTCACTATCCTGGAGAAGAATCGATCAGTCTTAGGATATTCACTCCAAGATCTGAAAGTGATCAGTCCTAATCTCTGTACCCATCGCATCCCAATCGATTCTGAAGCAACACCGTCTCGGGAACCTCAACGACGGTTAAACAATGCCATGAGAGAGGTTGTGAAAAAGGAAGTCCTCAAACTCCTTCACGAAGGGATCATTTATCCTGTCCCCAATAGTGAATGGGTTAGTCCCGTTCAGGTAGTTCCTAAGAAGGGAGGAATGACGGTTGTGCGCAATGACAAGAATGAGCTCATCCCTCAGCGCACTGTCACTGGTTGGCGTATGTGTATCAACTATCGTCGACTCAATAAGGCCACTAAGAAAGACCATTTCCCCCTTCCGTTCATAGACGAGATGCTTGAACGGTTAGCCAAACACTCTTTCTTCTTCTTCCTTGACGGTTACTCTAGATAAGAATAGGGAGAGAGGAGAGGATATCACCAAATTTCTATCCATCCTGATGACCAGAGTAAAACCACGTTCACATGCCCCTATGGGACGTACGCCTATCGGCGAATGTCCTTCGGGTTGTGTAACACACCCGCATCCTTCCAACGTTGCATGATGTCCATCTTCTCTGATATGATTGAGGAGATTATGGAAGTGTTCATGGACGATTTCTCGGTTTCTGGGAAGACCTTTACCCAATGCTTGAAAAACCTGGACAAGGTCCTCCAGAGATGTCAAGAAAAACACCTCGTCCTAAACTGGGAAAAGTGCCATTTTATGGTGCGAGAGGGATTGTCTTAGGACACAGGGTGTCGGAACGTGGAATCGAGGTAGACAGGGCAAAAATAGAAGTGATTGAGCAACTCCCCCTTCATTTTCGATGAAGAGTGCTATGCAGCCTTTTATACCCTTAAGAAAGCACTCATTTCCGCTCCCATCATCTAGCCTCCCGACTGGAGCATCCCATTTGAAATCATGTGTGATGCGAGCGACTATGCCGTAGGAGCTGTTTTGGGCCAAACTAAGGACAAGAAGCATTATGCCATCTGATATGCTAGTAAAATGCTCTCTGGCCCTCAGCTCAACTACGTAACCACGGAGAAGGAACTCTTAGCAGTTGTGTTTGCTATAGACAAATTCCGGTCCTACCTAGTTGGGGCAAAGGTCATAGTCTATTCAGACCATGCTGCTCTGAAGTACCTTCTGACCAAAAATGATGCAAAACCAAGACTTATCCGTTGGGTTCTCCTACTCCAAGAATTTGACATTGAGATAAGAGATAAGAAAGGAGGAGAGAACTCAGTAGCAGACCATTTGTCGCGGATGCAAGTCCCGTCTGACCTTCCAATCAACGATTATCTATGGGACGACACGCTCCTTAAGGTCACCACCTCGGATCCATGGTACGCCAATATAGTGAACTACATGGTGTCAGGATACGTTCCACCGGGAGAAAATAGGAAAAGATTGGCTTATGAGAGCAGACTCCACCTGTGGGACGACCCGTATCTCTCCAGGATATGTAGTAATGGACTCCTCAGACAGTGTGTACCCGCACATGAGGCATACAAGATCCTGGAAAGATGCCATGCAGCTCCATATGGAGGTCACTATGGTGCATTTAGAACCAATGCTAAGGTTTGTCAATGCAGTTTCTACTGGCCCAACATGTATGAGGACGCTAAGGAGTTTATCAGAAGATGTCGGCGTTGCCAAAAACACGGAAATATAAGCACTAGAGACGCCATGCCACTCACAAGTAACCTTCAAGTAGAAATCTTTGATGTTTGGGGAATCGACTTCATGGGTCCTTTCCCCAACTCAGATGGATATAAGTTCATCCTGGTTGCTGTAGATTACGTCTCTAAGTGGGTGGAAGCCCTGCCTTGTGCTGCTGCTGACTCCAAGAGCGCTAGACGAATGTTTCATGAAACTATCTTTCCTCGTTTCGGCGTTCCTAGGATAGTCATTAGTGATGGAGGCTCCCACTTCATTGACTCAACTTTCCGTAAGTACCTTTCAAGTCTGGGGGTGCAGCATAACATAGCTACACCTTATCACCCCCAAACTAGCGGTCAAGCAGAAACATCGAACAAGCAAATCAAGAATATCCTGCAAAAGACCGTGAATGAGATGGGTAAACATTGGAGGGAGAATCTCCCGGATGCACTGTGGGCATACCGCACAGCTTACAAGACACCCATTGGGATGACCCCATATCAACTAGTCTATGGAAAAACCTATCACTTACCAGTAGAGATGGAGTTTAAAGCTCATTGGGCCATTAAGAAGTGGGGTACGGATCTCCCAGCAGCTAGCCTTAGGAGGCGGATTCAGCTGGCCGAGCTAGATGAAATGAGAGATAGAGCATACCACAACTCCCGGTTATACAAGGAACGGACTAAGAGATGGCACGACAAACGGATAAAAATCAAAACGTTCAAACCGGGAGACAAGGTTCTCGTCTTCAACTCTCGTGTCAAGCTCTTTGGTCAAGGGAAGCTTAGCAGCAAATGGGATGGCCCGTTCACGGTTATCAATGCCGCATCACATGGGGCCATCACTTTGCAAAATGAGGATGAAAACATCTTTAAGGTTAATGGGCAACAGTTGAAAATCTTCTTAGAACCAGAACCGCCACCACTCGAGGACTTAGATGTCATCGAGTTTTTAGAGGTCTAAAGCTAGCCCAAAACCTTTGCCCATAATTTTCAACGAGAAACAATCTTTCCGGGCAAATCCACCTTGACAATAAAAACCTCGAAGTTTGGCTTGATCCACTTACATGTTAGATGTTCTGTGGCTGTATCTTTTAGAGCACCATTAGTTTAAATTTGTTTCCCAATTCAATTTCCCTTTGCTTAAATCATTGTTTAGAGGTGCCCTCTTTATTTCCCTTCCAATATTTGTTTTCCCCAACTTAGCTTGACGAATAAAATAAAAAGAACTTAGTTTGAATTGTCCGAATAATGCTCTGACTGGTGCAGTTGAGCCAGTCAGAGAATGCCCAATTTAACAGATGTTACATGAGTACAGGACGACACAGTGGAGAAAGAGGACCAGAGCACGCAGGACGACCCGTTCAGCTGAGCCTTTTGGTTTGGGCGAGCTGGTTGGTTCAGCCGAACCAGCCTGACTCAACCACTTCACACACGCGCGCTGGTTTGCACTCCTTACTCCTCTCAATTTGGTTTCTCTCTGTTACCATGTTTCAGCATGTGAACCTTGTATAAACCACTTAAATGAAACGTTCTTGGTTTTCTTTCATGCCATGAATGAGTTGTTCTATATCAATAATTGCTTTCGAATAAACAACTCCCAACTATGCACGAAATGAATCATATGCCTCTCACTTTGGAAATGATGAATAGTTGCTCTGTCATATATCTTGCAAGTACCTTGTTCACAACTTGTTACTCATTTGGTGCTTGAGTTAGTTGGCATGAGTAAAATGAACCTGAAAACCTTATGGGAGCACATGCTTTATTCCAAGTCTAGGTTGTTGTGAGGAATGATATAGTGAGACTTTGGTTGAGTTCTTGCTTTTACTCTTAGCACGGTGAAAATCTCGGATGAATTCATTTTCAAAAAAAAAGAAGTTCCTCATTGGTCAAAAATACCTACCAAAGCCATATGATAAGCTTAGTTGAAAATTTCTACTCATATGCTGCTTGTTATCTTAGTGAGCTTTGTCAAATTGTTGTGACCCTTGGGTGAAACTTTCATACTCTAAAGATCGAGGTTCACGTACACACCACCTCTCACTTGCAATTCCTATACTGGGAGTTAGCAACCATTTTCCATCATTCATCCACAAAATAAATGCTCCATGTTCTATGATCCTCCTCTCTAAATACCCTTGGTAGAGACATGGGCTATGCAAAAAGAAAAGCATGCCAAAGAGCATGGCAAAAAGAAAAAAGAAAGAAGAAAGAAGCATGCCAAGTGGCATGGCAAAAATATGAAAATAAAGATAGCCCATGTTCTCGAAAAAAAGTCAAGGAGAGGAAGATTCATCCCAAGGAGTTCCACCATATTCCACTCCATATATTCCACACACTTGCACTTCTCGATATAAAGGTGTGATTTGGTTCCCCAAAGATCCAGTCTTTGACTTAGCAAAATATAAGATGCAAGCATGCCTTCGTCCATCTTCCCTGAGCCCCACAAAAAGCTTAGTAGATTTTAGGATGAAAGAAGGCGAAAGCCTGTGGTGAGGATTCAAATACCACTTGAGTGATTGAGTGTGCCAATTGAGGAACAAATTTAACTTTTCAAAATTGTGGAAAACTCCGAGATAAGATCCTGAAAAGAGTAGGAGTGGAATAAAACTAAGTTAAACTGTTCAACCTTTCTACTACCCAAGACAAGGAGATTGATATACGCCCCATAGGTAAGAAGGTAAGTTATCACTTTGCCAATAATTCAGGTATTATGGAGTACTAGTTGTGCATAGGTTACTTGCATAGATGATGGCATAGGTTACTTGCCAATAATTCAGGTATTATGGAGCTTGTTGGCGGTCGTTACGGACCAATTTCCGACCTCCAACCAGGTATAAAATGAACACAATGGAATCACACACCATAGCTATAGGGCTTATTGCTAACCATTTCCATGAGTTTTGGTGTCTATTTGATTCCAGGAGGCGAATTACCGAATTTGAGGCAAATCCACCAAAAGTGGTGGGTTCGGTCGAATCCCATGGTTCGACCGAACACCACCCTCATTCCTGGAGCGTACCAGGACATAAACACATGTGATTCACCAAGTCCCAAGCAAGGTTGGACTGTCACGACCATCTCCAACACAATGGCGGTTGACCCAAGTGTAGAGGAGCCCATGGGCCAGTTCGGGCGAATGGAGGCGGTTCGGCCGAAGTCCCACTGACCCAAAACTTGTAGGAGTTGTCTTGCCCAGTTAGTCAGAAGATCCTCATTACCAGACTCGTACCTTCTCTACCCTCCTATCGCTCTTCCTTCCTTTTCTTCGGCGTCATCCACCTCACCCATTTCATCCACTCCATCTACCTAGGACAATTTAGTTTAGAATTAGTTCACTTCTCGTTCCCCGTGGAAATCGATACCTTGGAATACTACCGGGTGAAAGCTACATAGTGGAGGCAGTTCGGCCGAAGTCCCACTGACCCAAAACCGACTCTGGGCGCAATCCTGACCGTAGGGTGCCGAGGCGGTGCAAATGGGTGGTTCGGCCGAACTCCCCAGTTCGGCCGAACCGACCCCCTTCGGCCGAACCCGGCATCTTCGGCCGAAGATGCCGGAACCGACCCTGTGCTTTCTTGGCTGCTGCTCCACCTCAAACCGACCCTCCTTGGTATAAATAGGACCCTCTAGCACCTGTATGAGAACACCAGAAGAGAAGAGAAGCATTAGCGAAGCGCTGCCACTTCCACACTTAGAATATAGGGAGATAGGAGAGGTGAGCGTGCCGGAGAGGAGCCGGAGTGTCCGACCTGAATCGGTGCATCAAATACAACCGTGGCATGGTTTTTTGCACAGTAACGAAACTGACCAAAATGAACCAAAACATCACTATTGGGTCTGAAAACGTGGATTGGGTGCGTTCGTTTTGTTTCTGGATCGAAATTGTGCGTCGTTTCGTTAACGACCCGAATGGGTGCATTAAATGCAACATTTCCAAGGTTTTTTGCACAGTAACGAAACTGACCAAAATGAACCAAAACATCACTATTGGGTCCAAAAACGTGGATTGGGTGTATTCGTTTCGTTTCTGGATCGAAATTGTGCATCATTTCTTTAACGACCCGAATGGGTGCATTAAATGCAACATTTGCATGGTTTTTTGCACAGTAACGAAACTGACCCAAACGAACCAAAACATCACTATTGGGTCCAAAAACGTGGATTGGGTGCGTTCGTTTCGTTTCTGGATCGAAACTGTGCATCGTTTCGTTAACGACCCGAATGGGTGCATTAAATGCAACATTTGCATGGTTTTTTGCACAGTAACGAAACTGACAAAAACGAACCAAAACATCACTATTGGGTCCAAAAACGTGGATTGGGTGCGTTCGTTTCGTTTCTGGCCCGAAACTGTGCATGGTTTCGTTAACGACCTGAATCGGTACATTAAATGAAATATTTGCATGGTTTTTTTACAGTAATGAAACTGACCAAAAATGAACCAAAACATCGCTATTGGGTCCAAAAACGTGGATTGGGTGCGTTCGTTTCGTGTCTGGATCGAAACTGTGCATCGTTTCATTAACGACCCAAATGGGTGCATTAAATGCAACATTTGCATGGTTTTTTGCACAGTAATGAAACTGATCAAAACGAACCAAAGCATCACTATTAGGTCAAAAACGTGGATTGGGTGCGTTCGTTTCGTTAACGGCCTGAATAGGTGCATTAAATGCAACCCCGGCATGGTTTTTTGCACTGTAACAAAACTGACCAAAACGAACCAAAACATCACTATTGGGTCCAAAAACGTAGATTGGGTGCGTTCGTTTCGTTTCTGGATTGAAACTGTGCATCGTTTCGCTAACGACCCCAATGGGTGCATCAAATGCAACATTTGCATGGTTTTTTGCACTGTAACGAAACTGACCAAAATGAACCAAAACATCACTATTGGGTCCAAAAACGTGGATTGGGTGCGTTCATTTCATTTTTTGCCCGAAACTATGCATCGTTTCATTAACGGCCTGAATCGGTACATTAAATGAAACATTTGCATGGTTTTTTTACAGTAACGAAACTGACCAAAAACGAACCAAAACATCACTATTGGGTCCAAAAACATGGATTGGGTGCGTTCGTTTCGTTTCTGGATCGAAATTGTGCATCGTTTCGTTAACGACCTAAATGGGTGCATTAAATGCAACATTTGCATGGTTTTTTGCAGAGTAACGAAACTGACCAAAACGAACCAAAACATCACTATTGGGTCCAAAAACGTGGATTGGGTGTGTTCGTTTCGTTTCTGGCTCAAAACTGTGCATGGTTTTGTTAACGACCCGAATGGGTGCATTAAATGCAACATTTGCATGGTTTTTTGCCAAGTAATGAAACTGATTAAAACGAACCAAAGCATCACTATTAGGTCAAAAACGTGGATTGGGTGCATTCGTTTCGTTTTTGGCCTGAAACTGTGCATCGTTTCGTTAACGGCCTGAATAGGTGCATTAAATGCAACCCCGGCATGGTTTTTTGCACTGTAACAAAACTGACCAAAACGAACCAAAACATCACTATTGGGTCCAAAAATGTGGATTGGGTGCGTTCGTTTCGTTTCTGGATTGAAACTGTGCATCGTTTCGCTAATAACCCCAATGGGTGCATTAAATGCAACATTTGCATGGTTTTTTGCACAGTAACGAAACTGACCAAAACGAACCTAAACATCACTATTAGGTCCTAAAATGTGGATTGGGTGCATTCGTTTCGTTTCTAGCCCGAAACTGTGCATCGTTTCGTTAACGACTCAAATGGGTGCATTAAATGCAACCTCGGCATGGTTTTTTGCACTGTAACGAAACTAACCAAAACGAACCAAAACATCACTATTGGGTCCAAAAATGTGGATTGGGTGCGTTCATTTCGTTTCTGGCCCGAAACTGTGCATCATTTCGTTAACGGCCCGAATCAGTTCATTAAATGCAACCCCGGCATGGTTTTTTGCACTGTAACGAAAATTACCAAAACGAACCAAGACATCACTATTGGGTCAAAAAATGTGGATTGGGTGCATTCGTTTCTTTTCTAGCCCGAAACTGTGCATCATTTCGTTAACGGCCCGAATCGGTCCATTAAATGCATCCCCGGCATGGTTTTTTTTGCATTGTAACGAAACTGACCAAAACGAACCAAAACATCACCATTGGGTCCAAAAATGTGGTTGGGTGCGCTCGTTTAGTTTCTGGACCGAAACTGTGGATCGTTTCGTTAACGGCCCGAATGGGTGCGTTAAATGCAACCCCGGCATGGGTTTTTTGCACTGTAACAAAACTGACCAAAATGAACCAAAACATCACTATTGGGTTCAAAAACGTGGACTGGGTGCGTTCGTTTCGTTTCTGGCCCGAAACTGTGCATCATTTCGTTAACGACCCGAATGGGTGCGTTAAATGCAACCCCGACATGGGTTTTTGCACAGTTACGAAACTGACCAAAATGAACCAAAACATCACTATTGGGTCCAAAAAAAGTGGATTAGGTGCGTTCGTTTCATTTCTGGCCCAAAACGGTCCATTGTTTTGTTAACGGCCCGAATCGGTGCATTAAATTCAAGTAGGCATGGTTTTTTGCACAGTAACGAAACTGACCTAAACGAACCAAACATCAATATTGGGTCCAAAAATGTGGATTGGGTGCGTTCGTTTCATTTTGGTGAATAGGATGATGATATCTGATTGTGATGTTGTTTATTACTCTACAATCCACACACATGCGCCATGAACCATCTTTCTTAGGAACTAAAAGCACGGGAACAACACAAAGGCTAAGAGACTCACGCAGATAACCTTTTTTTTCGAGTAACCTTTGTCAAGTAATTCTTGCACTTGGCGCTGAATTTATTTGATCTCTTCTGGCTTGGTCGTGTATGGAGCACGGTTGGGCAAGGAGGCCCCGGGAACAAAGTCAATTTGGTGCTCAATCCCACGAATTAGTGGCAGCTCCGATGGCACCTCCTTCGGAAAAATGTCCGCATATTCCTGCAAAAGGTTATTGACAATAGGAGGCAAACAAGAAGGTATTTCCTCAAGTGAAAACAAAGTTTGTTTGCAAACCAAGGCATAGCAAACAGCATTGTTAATATCAATCTCATCCAAATCAGATTTAGTAGCAATGAAACTTGCCCCTTTCAGCATGATATCCTTTTTATTATCTGGAACAGGTTTGGCATTGTTCTTTTTATGTTTCTCAATTTCATTTGCCATAATCTGATTTTCACTTTTACCATGTTCCTGATTCTTTAATTTGCTAGCTCTAGTAAGTTCATCTTTCAAAATTGCTTCAGGAGACATTGGATGCACCACATTCATCATCAACTAGGACAACACCCCCATCCTCCAGCGACAAGCCTCGTGACAGCCTCACCAATTCAGCAGCAAAGACCGTGCTAAAACCTGCTGCAACCACTTCATTGGTGGCATACACGGGCAGAACAAGAGACGTTCAGTGCCACCGCTGCAAGGAATTTGGACATGTCATGCGTGATTGCCCAAGAAAGCGTGCTTTGGTGGTCAAAAATGATGGTGAGTACTCATCTGCTAGTGAATTTGATGAAGATACTTTTGCATTGCTTGCAGCTGACCATGCAGGAAGTGAGGGTTGTCCGAAAGAGCATATTAATGCAGCTGAAGCTGACCACTATGAGAGCCTCATTGTGCAGCGTGTGCTGAGCGTGCAAATGGAGAAGGCTGAACAAAATCAACGGCACACACTGTTCCAGATGAAGTGTGTCATCAAAGAGCGTTCATGCTGTGTGATCATCGATGGAGGAAGTTGCAACAACTTGGCCAGCAGTGACATGGTGGAGAAGCTTGCGCTTACCACCGAGTCTCACCCGCATCCGTATTGCATTCAATGGCTAAATAATAGTGGTAAGGCAAAGGTAACCAAAAATTGTGAATTAATTTTGCCATCGGTTCCTATAAAGACGTTGTTGAATGTGATGTTGTGGCAATGCAAGCATGAGTATTCTGCTAGGAAGGCCATGGCAATTTGATAAAGATTCTATACATCATGGTAGATCTAATCAATATTCTTTCCTATACCATGATAAAAGGATTGTGTTGCATCAATGTCTCCTAAAGCAATTTTGAAAGATGAACTTACTAGAGCTAGTAAATTAAAGAATCAGGAACATGGTAAAAGTTAAAATCAGATTGTGGCAAACGAAATTGAGAAACATAAAAAGAACAATGCCAAACCTATTCATGATAATAAAAAGGAGATCAAGCTGAAAGGGGCATGTTTCATGGCTACTAAATCTGATTTGGATGAGATTGATATTAACACTGTTGTTTGCTATGCCTTGGTTTGCAAACAAACTTTATTTTCACTTGAGGAAATACCTTCTTCTTTGCCTCCTATTGTCACTAACCATTTGCAGGAATATGCGGACATTTTTCCGAAGGAGGTGCCATCGGTTTGCCACCAATTCGAGGGATTGAGCACTAGATTGACCTTGTTTCCGGGGCCTCCTTGCCCAACCGTGCTCCATACAGGACCAACCCAGAAGAGACCAAAGAAATTCAGCGCCAAGTGCAAGAATTGCTTGACAAAGGTTATGTGCGTGAGTCTGTTAGCCCTCGTGTTGCCCCGCGCTTTTAGTTCCTAAGAAAGATGGTTCATGGCGCATGTGTATGGATTGTAGAGCGATAAACAACATCACAATCAGATATCGTCATCCTATTCGCCAAAACGACACAAACGCACCCAATCCACCTTTTGCACAGATGGAGTCTCTTTTCTTGGCTATGTTGTGACACCGCAGGGAGTTGAAGTTGATCAAGCAATGGTTGAAGCCATTAACAGCTGGCCGGTTCCCACAACGGTCACCCAAGTACGAAGCATCCTAGGACTTGCTGGAATTTATCATCGCTTTGTGAAGAACTTCAGCACCATTGTAGCCCCGCTGCATGAACTCACCAAGAAGAGTGTGATATTCACTTGGGCTGCACAACATCAAAGTGCTTTTGACTTACTGAAAGATAAGTTAACACATGCACCATTACTTCAACTTCCAGATTTCAGCAAAACCTTTGAACTTGAATGTGATGTTAGTGGAATTGGTTTGGGAGGTGTGTTGTTGCAAGAGGGCGAACCTATAGCATATTTTAGCGTGAAAGTGAGTGGGCCTAGTCTGAACTATTCAACCTATGATAAAGAATTACTTGCTCTTGTTAGAATTTGTTATACATTCTGATCATGAGTCCTTGAAACATGTTTGAAGTCAAGCGAAACTGAACCGTAGACATGCTAAATGGGTTGAATTCACTAAATCATTTCCTTATGTAATCAAACACAAGAAAGGGAAGCAAAATGTCATTGCTGATGCTTTGTCTAGGCGCTATACCATGCTCTCACAACTTGATTTCAAGATTTTTGGGTTAGAGACAATAAAAGAACAATATGCACATGATGCTGATTTTAAAGATGTGTTGCTGAATTGCGAGGAGGGCAAAACATGGAACAAGTTCATCCTCAATGATGGGTTTGTTTTTAGAGCTAACAAGCTATGGATTCTAGCTAGCTTCATGCGTTTGTTATTATTGCAGGAAGCACATGGAAGAGGGTTGATGGGACACTTTGGAGTGAAGAAGACTCAAGACATCCTTGTTGGCCACTTCTTTTGGCCTAGGATGAGGAGAGACGTGGAAAGGTTTGTTGCTCGCTGCACGACATGCCAAAAAGCTAAGTCACGCCTTAATCCTCACGGTTTATACATGATTCTTCCTGTTCCTAGTGCACCTTGGGAGGATATTTCTATGGATTTTGTTTTAGGGTTGCCTCGAACAAAGAAGGGGAGGGATAGTGTGTTCGTTGTGGTGGATCGATTTTCTAAAATGGCCCATTTCATACCATGTCATAAGAGTGATGATGCTACACATGTTGCTGATTTGTTGTTTCGTGAGATTGGTCGATTGCATGGTGTGCCAAACACCATAGTTTTCTGATCGTGATGCAAAGTTTCTTAGTCACTTTTGGAGAACTTTGTGGGCTAAGCTGGGGACCAAGCTTTTATTTTCCACTACTTGTCATCCCCAAACTGATGGACAAATAGAAGTTGTGAATAGAACTCTATCAACCATGCGTAGGGCTGTTTTGAAAGGAACATAAAAATGTGGGAAGAATGTTTACCTCATGTTGAGTTTACTTATAATCGTTCACAACACTCTACTACTAAGAAATGTCCTTTTGAGATCGTGTAAGGTTTTGTTCCTCATGCTCCTATTGATCTTTTGCCTCTTCCAACCTCAGAGAGGATGAATTTAGATGCTAAACAACGTGCTCAAATGATCCTAAAACTGCATGAGACAACTAAAGAAAACATAGAGAACATGAATGCCAAATATAAACTTAGTGGTACCAAAGGAAAGAAACATGTCACTTTTGAACCAGGTGATTTAGTTTGGTTACATTTGAGAAAGGATAGGTTTCCTCATTTGATAAAGTCTAAGTTGCTTCATAGAGCTGATGGTCCTTTTAAAGTGCTAGAATGGATCAATGATAATGCATACAAACTAGAGCTGCCTGCAGATTTTGGGGTTAGCCCCATATTTAACATTGCAGATTTGAAACCTTATTTGGGTGAAGAGGACGAGCTTGAGTCGAGAATGACTCAAATGCAAGAAGGGGAGGATGATGAGTACATCCCTACCATTGATACAACCATACCAAATGCTCAGTAAGGACCATTGACTCATGCCCGAGCACAACAACTCAATTATCAGGTCAATTCGTTTCTTGCTGTGCAAACAAGTTCTTATGTGAATGGGGTACTGCTAAATAAGTATGATGTTTTTCTTATGCTTAGGAACTTGGGACATGAACAAGATTGGAGGGATAGCAACCAAGACAATAAAGCATGTTCGGACCACAAGCGGGCGTTGTTTGAGGCCCATGAGTACTTGTTGGAAAGCTCTTGAAGTCTATTTTCAGATGGATGCATCGGCATGATGAAATTCCACCGGAGCTAAGAGCAGTTTCCAAAATGATGATCGGTCTTCCAGACTTAGGCTGAGCCCTTTGTATCTTGTCCAACCCACTAGGGGCCCATTTTATGTTAGGGTTTACACCCTCCCACGACTCTTGGCTGTCTCCCATGTATAAACACATGCTCCAGCCGCCAGGAGAAGGTTGGGTTTTGTTTAGGTGAAAGTTTAGCCATTGCTACTTCCTTGTAGACGCGTGTCTCGGCTAGACCATCCGTCCTACATGATTCAGAACCCCAAACTTGTGTGAATCAGATTTATCCTTTCGACAAGGTCTGTGTGCTGTTTACTTGTCCACTTGTTCTTGGTTGTTCTTTGATTTGCTCACAGATACAAGGTTGTTCTTGGCACAGAAAGAATAGCACAAATCGGAGTCGGTGTAACTGTCTCTAAGGCGCAGCTCAACCATTGTGGTGTTGTAGTCGGCCAGCACAACATCGATCCTCCTCAAAACGAGTTATCCCCCGCTGATGAGGACATGACCAGCTTATATATGACCTTGCTTATGGCTAGTAAACAAAAGGTGAATCGATCCTATACAATGATTATTGTTGCTACATTCGATGAATTGATGCTGCGCCATTATGTGTGTTCATTGTCATTTTCAGAAATACATACGTGGATTAAAAAGAGTGCTAGACACACATGGAAGGCATGGAGAACTAAAGAAGTTGACTGGGGACCGAGTCCAAGTGTTCCCCACGTCCTCGACCTTCATATCTATTCGGATGCGGCCGCAATAGTCGATTTACTAGCGAGACCTTTTCTGCCCACGGTGTTGCGTCACCTTATTTTGGGCCAATGGGCCATGTATCAAGTTGGGTCCATTAGGGGCGCGTCCTAGGGTTGTAGGATGACCCAACCTCGTCCTAGTCGTCCTCCACTCTCTTTTATACCTCCATAGCCGCCACAAATAGATTGGGTTTTGTTTAGATCAAGTTTAGCCATTGATACTTGTTTGTAAGCGTGCGTGCTGGTCCAGCCGCCCGTCTTCGAGTCTTCGGAACCCCACTTTGTTTGTGATTGAGTTTGAGATTGAGACAGTTCATTCCCATCTAATAAATTTAGTACTTATCATTCTTCTTCTTTCTAGTTCTTCAATTGCTTGCAGGAACGGGTGTCGCGCTCCACAAGATCGCGGCAACCAAAGGAGGTGGTGTATCAATCGCTAAAGTGCAGTCTTTGTAAGGTTGTAGTCAGGCCGTGAACATCGTCTCCTCCAATCGAGTTATCCCCCATGCCTCTCATCGAAAGATCAGGCACAAACCCCAGCAGGTTCACATCAGTTGGTATCAGAGCGAGGTTTATCGGTAAGAGACTATCATTGCTGGTCTTAGTGTCTAATCCTTTAGAGTTTTGAGTTCTATCACATTTTGGTCGCCACGAGATCCATTACCATCAGATATATCGCTGTTGTGTTTTGGTCACCACGGATTCATATTAAGTCTGATTCAAGCATTTAAACATAATCTGAAAAGCTTATCTTGTTACCTTTCCAACGGATCTATCCTTGTTCAAAAATTCCTTTTAAGCAATCCGTAATTGTCCTGAAGATTGGCGATCTGCAATCTGTGTAAATTCATCGTTTTGTGCTGATTTGTCTTGATATTCAGCAAAGATGTAAAAAAAAGTGAAAAAAAAAGAAAGTGAGAAAAAAATCAAAGAATAGAAAAAAAGAGAGGCAAAAAAAGAGAGAAAAAAGGACAAGAAGTGAGAAAAGGGGGCTGAATTTGGTGTTTTCCTTTGTGTTGTGCTAGCTGTTCTTTGTTGGTGACTACCTTTGTGCCTAGGCTCACATCTCTAGCATGGTTTAGCTTAGGACCAGCACAGTACCGCCATTGAACCATTATTCAGCTTGCTGTTTAATTAACGTGGTGATAGTTATTCCTTGTTTCAACCCACCTATAGCTCCACATATCCGACTACAGCTTGACAGGTCTTGTTGCTGCGGCACCGATACACTATCTTTGAGGTTGTTGTCTTGTTGGTTGCCGTCACCTCCTGTTTTGCTTGGTAAGAAATTGTAAGAGCTTGTTTTGAACAAGTTTAGTTTGACAGAATTACAACCAACACATCTAGTAGTTGACAGGAGGATACATCTTATTTTTGTGTTTCTTGTTGTCTACTAATCACGGCACGTGATACAGAGATTTTTGAGCTGATGAAACTACACCCTTATGTCCAAGATGTCATTTAACTCTTGCCGTTATATGATGATAAGTTTGATCCTAAAGCTTTGTCACACCCGGATTTACACATAAACCCGAATGCTGCCATATGTGTGCCCAGGAAGTCCACAGAACACATACAGCTAACAAATATGATAAACAGAGTACATATGCTCGAATAAAATAGTTTTACATCAGAGTTTACCTAAACACAGCGGAAGTCTAACTCTCACGACGGGTAGAGCCTCAATTCCACAGGGACACCGACTGGTTGACCACAACTCAGTAGTACGAAAGATCCTCAAGAAACTTCATCTGTTACCCATCCGGAATTTTGTTGAACAATAGCAAGCGTAAGTAAATGTCTTACTTAGCAAGTATAGCACGAGTGTATGAAGGCTCAAAAAGGCTAGACACGGCTAAACTGCAGTAGCACTTTTAGTTGGTTCGTTTTAACATTATCCAAGTTACTACAAGTGAATGAAATCCCAGTTGAAACCCAATTAATACGGTATAAGTGACATTAAACATAAATAAACATCAACTTCTAATCAAAAAGGATCCAGGCCGCTCGTGACCCTGAGCAAGGCTATCATGATAGATTTACACACTGCAGAGGTTTCGCCCTTTACCCACTAGTCGCGTAAAATTTCAAAGGAACTTTCCACAAAACCATGCGTAGGTGGATCAGACCTGACAAACCACACTTCCGAGGTGTGATCGCAAAGCGATGCTACGAGGCTTTCACAAGACACCCTAACAAGACAGTAGCCGCTGTGGTACTGCAAGGCGGTGAGACCCTAGGCACCGAGATCGACTGACTCCCAGGGCGCAGCGATAGGAGAGTCAATGGCGTCCATAGCGCAGGCTACACAAGCCAACCAAAGCGCAACGTGCGGAGTTCCAACGCGAGGACTCCCAACACGGGACTGTGTGTTGGCACTTCTTACGATCCAATATCAGAATTGAGAATCCTGGTACTGGGGTAAGGAGTGTTTCAGTGGTTTTCCTTATGGCTTAGTAAAATATATAAATATTCTGCAAGCGCACAGAATCGCCGCAGGGAAGCTTTGGCAAGAATACGTACTAGTGAACAAATATTCGAGACTATCGAAGAAAGGTACACGACTAGATAAGACAGGGGATAACGGTATTGGATAGGAGTGGATATACCGGACACACAGCTCAAAGGATACTCAGGTAAGGGAGAGAAGAGATAGATAGCTAGGAGGACAACGAGAAGAGATAGAGGACTCCTGGATACTTTATCTGTCTATGCCACTCAAGTTTAGAGATACAGCAGCTAAGGAACTAGCACTAGAAGATCTGGGTTAACTCTATTGTCTTAGCTTCAGGACAAAGGAACCTATGGCACGCAGAAAGGGATGAGAAGGGGTGCCACCAACTCCTCACTGGGGGATCCTACAGACCGGAACTAACGTGATGGACTACAAAGACCGGAAAGGCTGTCACCACCTTACGGCTACCACCTCCATTGCGACGGGGGCAAACTAAGGCCACTGGCTAGTCTAGGAACGACTCCTACACTAGTCAACAACTACTCACTCTGCTAGCAAGAGCAAACAACCTTGTTAATACTCTTGATGACAATTCACCTCCAGCATTAAGCAAGATCGAAGAACCAGCCAAGACAAAGACTTAAACAAGAACTAGAAGCACTAGAACTATAACTGACTATAGTCTAAACAAGATATAGATGCAACTAGAGTAAAGTAGAAGCAAGATATAAATGACAAAGGCAAGTGATAAAGATAACTATATTGATAACTCAAAGTCTTACAAAAGGAAAAGTAAAAGATACAAGAGCTTATACCAGAGCTTCTGAAGACGACTCCAGAACCTCCGAGCCATAACTCGACTCAACTCTAACTCCCAACTAAACTATCCTAACTCTACTAGAACAAATGGAATGAGTGAGCTCCTTGGCTTGGTGTGTGTTTACAAGTGAAGTGTGATGTCCTATTTATAGCTCCACATGTCGGTTTGGTAGTTGGGTAACCACCAAGGCACCTAGGACGGTTGGGGGCCAAGTCGGCCGAAGTGCCCGGGTTCAGCCGAACTGCCTGGTTCGGCCGAACCACAGGATGCACCAGCTTGGCCTCCAAGGGCCAGGATGTAATCCCTGGAGGCGGTTTGGGCAGTGGGGGCGGTTCGGCCGAACCGCCTTGTTTGGCCAAACGGGCCTGGAGGCCCAGGCCTGCCCCCCTGCACCGCCTCTGCTCTGTGGACTTTCTGGGCCGGCCTCTGGTGATGTACTTCATGCTGTGTGGGCCTAGGATGATGTGTCGGTCCTTTGGAATGAGTTGGCGGTCGTCCACGTGTCTTATGTTGCTGTCGTTTGGTCATCATTGTCGTGGACGACTCTCGGTTGCTTTGTATGGCTAAGGGGGGTAACCGGCCGATTTGGTCATTTTCGGCCCCAATACCGCGTATTTGTCGTAGTTGTACTTGCACAAGTGACACTCACCAAAACTCATGGAACTTTATTAGAAATAAAACCTAAGTACATGGAATGTTGCATAAAACCTCATTTATTCCTGAGTATTGGTGGTCGGATCTGGGTTGTAACGACCGCCAACAAGCTCCCCAAAGCTTAGACCTTTGCTCGTCCTCGAGCAAAGATAAAAACTTAGGCTTGGTGGATCAGGAGTTGCTACAATGACATTTCTTTTGCAAGTAACTTTATAAACAACTAGTGTTCAAAAATACTTGAATCAACGGCAAAGTTTTAATTCACCATTTTACCTATGGGGCTTATAGCAATCTCCTTATCTTGGGCGGTTGAAAGGATAAACAGTTCAAAATCACTTTTATTCCACTCTACTCTTTTCAGGATCCCATCTCGGAGTTTTTTGTCACACCCGGATTTATACCAAAATCCGAATGCTACTGTATGTGTGCCCAGGAAGTCCACAGAACACACACAGCTTACAAATATGGTAAAACAGAGTACATATGCTCGAATAAAATAGTTTTGCATCAGAGTTTACCTAAAACACAGCGGAAGTCTAACTCTTTCAACAGGTAGAGCCTCAAGTCCACAGGGACACTGACTGGTTGACCACAGCTTAGTAGTACGGAAGATCCTCAAGAAACTTCATTTGTTACCCATCCGGGATTTTGTTGAACAATAGCAAGCGTAAGCAAATGTCTTACTTAGCAAGTATAGCATGGGTGTATGAAGGCTCAAAAAGGCTAGACACGGCTTAACTGCATTGGCACTTTTAGTTGGTTCGTTTTAACATTGTCCAAGTTACTACAAGTGTATGAAATCCCAGTTGTAACCCAATTAATAAAGTGTAAGTGACATTAAGCATAAATAAACAGCATCTTCTAATCAAAAAGGATCCAGGCCGCTCGTGACCCTGAGCAAGGATATCATGATAGATTGTACACTCTGCAGAGGTTTCGCCCTTTACCCACCAGTCACGTAAAAGTTCAAAGGAACTTTGCACCCAACCACGCAAATCAACACTACCGAGGTGTGACAGCATAGGGACGCTACGAGGCTTTTCGCAAGACACCCTAATAAGACAGTAGCCACTAGTCACACCATGAGGGGGTCGATGGCGTCCAGAGCGCGGGCATCGCACCCAACAATGCGCAACGTGCGGAGTTCTCAATCGCTGAGACTCCCAACACGGGACTGGGTCTAACGGGACCAAGCCGACGGATCGCCCGTCCTCGGTGGAATCGGAAAACACCCTTTCACCTTGCTTCCACTAACGCCGTTGGCCCCTCGGTACCCACTGTCAAGCTAGAGCCGTACAAGCTACTTGTCCAAGACCAGAGCCATTATAGTTCTAGCGGTGGCGACAGGCTCCTGGGTTGCCACTTTAAGAACCAGTCCTTAGGCAGAGACACTAGAGCAAAGCACACAACACATGCTCTAGCTCCCTGATCCA
Organism: Echinochloa crus-galli; assembly: GCA_900205405.1. NCBI lineage: Eukaryota > Viridiplantae > Streptophyta > Magnoliopsida > Poales > Poaceae > Echinochloa > Echinochloa crus-galli. Next base: position 215,251 of record OAMR01000055.1, read on the forward strand.
TGTTACTAAAAAGCAAGTTTTAATCATCATATTGAAGTAAACCATTAGGTCAAATTTAACAATTAAATAGAGGTGACAATAGCTGCGCATAGCAAGGATTCTACCCATATGCATAAACCCAGGTAAATCAAGGTACAAGATAAATAAAGCTAGGTATAACCTTAATGGGAAACAATTTAGACACATGCAAATGCAGTAAAAAATGTATTAAAGGTATGTAGGTAGCAAGGATTGTCCGTGCTATAACTTGCCTCAAATCTAGTATATTTACTCATAGTCTTCAGCTCTTGATCTTGAATCTCTCGAACGACATTCCTCTACTCGCAACAATCACCGAGCGCGAACACAACATGTAGCTAAACAAGCAAGCAAACAATATACAACTAAGAATAGTACATCAATCAAAGGGAAAGCTTTAAAAGAGCGTGCTAAGCGGAAGGGCTTGGTTTGATGGTCACGTGAGCGCAAGAATCGCTGAAAACGAGCAACGATTGAAAAGATACATCTATCGGAAGATTTGTATTTAATGAAAGGCTTTGTTTATTTTAATTGAAGTAAAACCATGAATGTTGATATTAATCAATGTTAATGATTATTTATGAAAACTCGAATTGTAACTCTAATTTGCTTTTAAATTGGAAAAGCTAGTTAAATAAACGTTAATCAAATTAATTTCACTTTTACAAGAGCCGAGATGGAACTTAATTATATTTTATCCAGAAAACTCATTTAAATAAATATTAATCATGTTAACATTAATATAAAAAAACCGTATAACCTTAATTAGATTTTAATTAAGAAAAGACATTTAGATAACATTTAATCAACTTAATGTTAAATAAAATTCAGAAATATGTCACATGGTAAATAACAGCGCTAACGTGTAGTTTATGTTGATATGAATCTAACGCAATGAAAACGAAGTGAATCGGAGTTAAAACCTGTAATCTATAGATTAAACAAGGCTGCAGGGATCGGATCGCAATTAACCCTAGACTGCAGGGGCTAGCAGGGGATTTCTGCATGACTCAGTGAATAGGGCTCGCAAAAGGCATAAAGCTCAGGGTTAGATCTAGAAAAAGGCTCGGGTTGGACTTGTGTGCATGTTTCTAATAGATTTAGGGGGTTTTCTAAAAAATGCGCAAGACACAAGGAACCGATATAAAAATAGCAGGAAACTCTAGGGACTTAAACGCAAAAGAGGAGGCTTTCTTCTTCCTCTGTCCATGTCACACTCCTGCTCGCCGGCACTCCTGCTCGCCGGCGTTTGGGCGGCCAGGGGTCCAATTCGGGGTGCGCAACAGGAAGAGGAAGGTGAGGGGATCATGAAGAGGCGCTCACCAGCGGCGGTGACGGGCGGCGAAAGCCGGAATTGGGCCCGCGGCGGAAGAGATGGCCGGCGGAGAGGTCCTCGCACAGCGGAGCTGCTCCAGCGGTGAAGAGGCAACGAGGAGGTGCTGATAGCGTGCGGCTCGTCGAGGGGAGCATCCTGGTGGCGACGTTCTCCGCCGGTGATGACCGACGCTGTCGGAATCCGATGAGGACGACGGTGGCTCGGACCTTCCCGTGGGCGGCGAGCTCCGGTGACGAGACGACGACTTGAAGTGGCGGGGTGGACGCGTCACGGTGAGGGGAAGGTCTTGGCAGCCACGATTCGACCCGCCGGGCAGCGAACGCGGCGGGCTGCCATCAATGGCGGGCGGCGGCGCTTGTGTCCCGGCAGCGTTGCTCTGCGCAGGGATGAGAGGGCGGCGGTGGTGGGGTGGTGAGAGGAGGCGGCGATCGGCGTCCTATGTAGGGTCGAGGGGGGTGCAGAAGGTCTCGGAAGGCGAGGAGGCACTATTGCCGAGACGGCTGTGGCACGCACGCCGAGGCTGGCGGCCGCGGCGCTGAGTTCGGCCGGGCGGCGGAGTGGGCCTGGTGGGCTGAAAGGAGGTGGCTGGGCTGCTACTGGGCCAGGGAGACAATGGACTGGTGGCCCAGTAGTGGAGGCGTGCAGTGGGTCGGCTGGGCCGGTTTGGGACGACCGCGCTGGGCTGCATCGGTGCGAAGACGGCTGGGCTGGCGGATTGGAGCTGGGCTGCTGAGGCGGCTGGGGGGAGGAAGAGGGAGGCGGGCCGCGGCTTTGGAACTGGGCCGGCCGATGGGAGAAGCTGGGCCACGCGCTGGAAAAAGAGAGGAGGGAGGGAAAGCAGCCGAGGGAGAGAGTTCAGGGGCCAAAAGCGAACTCCAACCTAAACAACTTTTCTAGAGCTCAAACAAACGCAGTTCAAACACGAATTTAAATTGGATATAAATTCTTATTTGAACTACAAGCAATACAAAACTCAATGCAGCCAACATGAATGCAACACACACAACATTATAACCTATATTGTTTTAATTTAATTTGAAAAAAAAACAAATTTTCCTGTACTAAATTCCCTGTAATTAAATAAAGCTTGCAAAATTTTAGAAAATTGAGAACAATATTGTATTAATTATGTTAAAAAATTCACATCCCAAAATTCGAAAATTTTGGGGTGTGACATTTTTCACAAGTTTTGAAAACTATAAATTGTTCCTCAATTGGCACACTCAATCACTCAAGTGTATTTAAATCCTCACAAAGGCTTGTGCCCTCTTTTCATCCTGACATCTAATATGGCTTTTTGTGTGGCTCAGTTACAAAGGATGAAGGCATGCATGCATCTTATATTTTGCTAAGTCAAAGACCGGATCTCTGAGGAAACAAATCACATCTTTAGATCGAGAAGTGCAAGTGTGTGGGATAAATGGAGTGGAATATGGTGGAACTCCTTGGGATGAATTTCCCTCTCCTTGATTTATTTTCGAGAACATGGGCTATCTTTTATTCTCATATTTTTGTCATGCCACTGGGCATGCTTTTCTTTTTCTCTTTCTTTTTGCCATGCTCTTTGACATGCTTTTCTTTTTGCATAGCCCATGTCTCTATCAAGAATATTTGGAGAGGGAAATTATAGAACATTGAGCATTTATTTTTGGGGATGGATGATGTAAAATGGTTGCTAACTCCCAGTGTAGGAATTGCAAGTGAGAGGTGGTGTGTGTACGTGGATCTCGATCTCTAAGAATATGAAAGCTTCACTCAAAGGTCACAACAATTTGACAAAGCTCACTAAGATAACAAGCAACATACCTCTCACTAAGATAACAAGCAGCATATGAGTAGGAATTTTCAGCTAAGCTTATCATATGGCTCTGGTAGGTATTTTGACCAATGAGGTACTTGTTTCATTTTGAAAGCATAAATCTCCGAGATTTTCCCCGTACTAAGAGCAGAAATAGAACTCAACCGAAATCTCACTATATCAATCCCCACAACAACTTAGACTTGGAATGCAGCATGTGCTCCCACAAGGTTTTTAGGTTCATTTTTACTCATGCCAATTAACTCAAGCACTATTAAGCAACTAGTTGAAACAAAGTACTAGCAAAATTAATGACAGAGCAACTATTCATCATCTCCAAAGTGAGAGGCATATGATTCATTCCATGCATAGTTGGGAGTTATTTTATCCGAAGGGAAATGTTTTTGGCTTTTTTCGATGCAATGGAAGAGAAATGAAAGCTGTAAAATCAAAGTGCTGGATAGATGTTGGACATACCTGATGGGGGTCCTCCCCCAAGCTTGGACTTTTCACTGGTAAGGTTGAAATCTTGAGAAGAAGTCTGTCATCTGCTGTGTCTGCTCCTGGATGTCATGCTGGATGGATGCCACCATCGCGCTATTCTCTTGGTGGTACTGAGAATGGCGGGCTAGCGTATCTTGCATGCCCTGGGTCCGGTTGTCGATGACATCCATCCGGTCAGAGATGTAAGACAACTCCCGACCATAGTTGTAGCCTCTGGTGTCAGCAAAGCGTGCAAACTGAGAGTACCCAGAGAAGTTAGGCTGGGGGGCACTGCTGTATCCCCCTGCATACCAACCCTGGGAGTACTCGGAGTCCGTACTCTGAGTATAATCCCAGCGACTTGAGGCGAAGTAGTCCGGGTCCTGGGACTGTTCAGAGCCTCCTGCTCTAGATGTCCCAGCACCACCGTATAAGTCGACTGCTGCCTCAAAAGCAGACGTGTGTTGGTGCAGCATTGTTGGTGATGATGCTGGCTCCTGTGAGGTGGCGAGCCCGGCATCACGCCTGGCCCGTCCTCTCGTGAACGGTCCATCTCCTGCAACGCTGTGCCGAGCGGGCTCTCCCTGAGGAGGAGAGTCGTCCGACTCGATACTCATGTGAAGGGTTAGTTTATTAGCGGTATACAACTTTAGTGCCCTGAAGAACGCCCAGGTGGTTGGCAAGGCGAGTGACTAAAGAAGTCATCGCCATGTTACCAACACGAGGAATGTGAGACAGCCAGTGATTGACCATATCCTTCATAGGGGAAACAAGAATTTTCTTGACCATAGCATAAAGAATCTGTAACTCAACTGTGTTCTCGGGGAGCAAATCTGCCCGGGGGAACACCGTCATAGACACCCATTGATGCATGAAACGCAAAGTGGGGTTATGAATACTGTTCGTGCGAGGTGCATGACAGTTGGTGTTTCTCGAAACTTTCTTCCAAAATGCAGCCCGCTCGAACCTTTTCAAAGCTTTGTTCGGGTCTAAAGAACAACGGCTTGAAAACCCGAGACCTGAACTGAAATCCCTCCAACAGAAAAAGAACTCTTGGTTGAAAAATCGAAAGTGAATCCCCCATTTTCCGGAACCAAAGTCGAAAGAAATTCGAGGGTGAGTAAGTACGAACCTTCCTCGTTGATGTCTAGAAATTTTCCCATCCGATGGCATGGAAAATCTCTGGGAACTCCTCGTCCATACCTGTGCTCCTGAGCAAGTCCTGCTCAAAGACGCGGGTGTGCTCGAAATCCTTCAACCGTAGCAGGTTGAAAGTGTTCCGCTCCTGCTCCGTCTGGATGATGATGTCGTTCTCACTGAGAAGCTGCCTGGCCGGAGGTGTGGCATAGCCCTACTCCGAACCAGCTTCTCCCTGCTCGTCAGTATCCATCCGGCTCGAGCCTCAGGACGGAGCTGGGGAACCCCCAGCATTGTCCGCTCGTCGGCCTAGCCGGGCGGAACGACGGAGTGAAGTGAAGAACTTCGACATGGATCTGCAAAAGGTTAGTGCACGACAACTATCCGAAGGACTGAATATGAGAGGTTAGCATAAGAAAATCAAGTCAGTCGTCCAAGAAAGTTGGTCGTTCTTGCATGAGAACCACCACAAAAGGTTAGTCATTCTTGTGGGTGTCGGAGACCACCACAAATACGTCCAGAATTTCAGCACAAAGATCACAACAAAAGCAAAATATTTTTGG
>OAMR01000055.1:223448-246262 GCA_900205405.1 Echinochloa crus-galli
AAATTTTGAGCAAGAACTTGGGAAGAACTTGAGCAAAAACTAGAGCTAAGAACTTGAGAGAGAGAGAAAGAGCTTATGGCGAACATTTCTGAGTGTATGAGTGTGTCAGAAGCTCACAAGCTTGCACCCAAATTTATAGGCTGAGGGGAGTGGCCTGGCCGGTTCGGCCGAAGGCTCTGGTTCGCCCAAACCAGGCCTGGTGGCCAGGGCACTCCCATGTGAGTGCAATACTCACATGGCTTTGTTTCCACTCCAAGTTTGTGTGGACAAAATTTCCCTAGGTCATGTGAGTGGATTTTAGTGGTAGGTGAGATGGAAATGTGACATGACCTAAGTGGAAATTAGTGGAGTCATCCCCATGCTGCCATGTTTGTGATAATTGGTGAGTGTGCAGCCATTTTTAGTGGGGTAGACATGTTTGGTGATGGTTGGTGGTGATGGTAAATAAATGGAGATGTTCTAGAAGGGGTGAAAATGATGAAAGTTACAAATTGCACCCTCTCTAATTAAATTTCAGCATGTGACCATTTTTTAACCAAGCTTGCAAAATTTTCTATTCTCCCTCAAATTAATTACTCAAGTGGTTCATTTATTTTGAAAAGAGAAATATGCAAATGCAAAGAGAAATTAAAATTTGGAAGGGAAATATGAGATACATACCGGTTTTCCTCGCGGCGAAAGCTCAGCTTTTAAGTCCGCGAGCGGGACTCCTCCTGTCTTCAATTACTCGTGTCATCGTCCGATCCCGGAGTGGATGACTCGGATGATGCAACCTTCTTCCGCCACATTTTCTTGTTCTTCTTTGGTGTCGGTGGCGGTGGGTTCGGCGTCTCTAAAGATTGTGGTTCGGACGCAACCACATTGACCTGCTCCAGGTTATTGGAATTTTGAATTGGATCAGTGCATACCTGAGTGCATTTCTCCACCCTGGACTTGAATGCGAACTTTTCTTCCTTGCCGTTGATGTTCAAGTTGATTTCTCCGGCTCCTACATCGATGTTTGCGTTGGCGGTGCTCAAAAATGGCCTCCCGAGGATGAGAGGTGTCTTTGTGTTGACCTCCATATTGAGCACCATGAAGTCCACAGGTACGAAGAATTCCCGGATTTTCACCGGAATATCTTCGGCTATTCTTGCGGGGTAGCGAATCGATTGATCCGCTAGCTGCAAATACATAATTGTAGGGGACAAAGAAGAATAGTTCGGTTTATCGAACACTACCTTGGGCATGACGCTGACGCTTGCTCCAAGATCCCACAGGGCATGGTTGAAGTGCTGCTCCCCGATCGAACACGCGATGGTAGGGCATCCTGGGTCCTTCTTCTTTTCTGGAAGACTGTTCAAGATGGCTGCACTGCATGCTTTGGTTAGTTTAATTACCTCGGTGGTTGGCAGCGCCCTTTGTTGTTAAGGATGTCTTTCAGATACTTGGCATGTGTGGGAACCTGCATAGCTTCAAGTAATGGGATATTGACATATAATTTTCGAATTACCTCAACAAATTTGCTGAATTGTTCATCCACCGTTGGCTTATGGCATCTTCTGGAGAATGGCAGCACATTCGGGTCATAAAACTCGTGAGGGACCACCTTTGCTTCCTTCTGCGGACTTGTCTTCTGCGGTTCTGCTGCGGCCTCCTCTTCTTCACTATCACTGTCTGTAGTGGCTGACTTTTTACCTGCACTGTCAGGATATGGCAGGTCTCGAGTGGTCTTACCCCTCTCGTGGTGACCGCTTTAACCTTTTCACGGGGGCAATTGTCTGGTTGCCCAAAAATTTTCCCAGCTACGGGCGAAGGTAAAGAAGCAGCTAACTAAGCAACTTGGATTTCTATCATTTTATTAAAGCTCAGTTGATTTTTCATAGCTGAAGAAAATGATTCCATCCTAGAGTCTATGCTTTCTAGAGTTTTATCATTAACAACAAGCTTTTTATTGATACTCTCAGTTATTTTCATTTGGCAAAACACAAGATCTCTAAGGGACGGCTGATTATTGAAATGGCCAGAATTGTAATCGTTACCTTGTTGAGGCCTCTCAAATGGGAGGTTTGGGTACGAATTCCAGCCTTGATTGCCGTAGTTGTTCGGTTGGTACCCGTTGTTATTGGAGTTGTTCATGTAGTAGGCATCTGCTCACGTTTCGAGACAGTCATTCCCCGAATGGCCAGTGTTGCCACAGACTTCGCAGGTCATGCGAGTGTCCATGGATTGCACCGTTTCTTGAGTAGGGGCCTCCAGTTTCTTCATCAGGAGGTCCATTTTGGCAACGAGCATGTCCAGAGCTTCAACTTGGTGAACTCCTCGGGTCTTCGGTTGAGTCCGGTCGTCGGACTAGCCTTGGTTCTCGACCATCTTCTCTATGGGGGCCTCCGCATGACTCTCCTCAAGAGAGAAGAACGAGCCTCCAGCAGCAGCATCCAGGTACTCACGGGCAGAGCTACTCAGCCTGTGATAGAAGGTTTGGATTATGAACCAACTCTGCATACCATGGTGAGGACAAGCAGAAATATAGTCCTGGAGGCGATCCCATGCCTCCGGGACTGTTTCATCTTTTAACTGCTGGAAACTAGCTATTTTGTTTCGGAGGGCATTGGTTTTCCCAACCAGAAAGAATTTTAGCAAGAAAGCGCTAGTGCATTTGTCCTAAGTGTCTATAGCTTCGCGGTTAGCATAAAACCATTGTTTTGCTTTGCCTAGTAATGAGGATGGAAATAAATGAAGGCGAATGGCATCGATACTTACTCCGCGTATTGTGAAAGTGTTGCAAATTTCCAGGAAATGCTGGAGATGAGCATTGGCGTCTTCGTGTGGCTTGCCGCAGAACGGGCTAGCCGTGGTTCATTTATTTTGGTGGCTTCAGCTCGAAGTTACCATCTCCGACTGGCGGAGCTGGTCCGGTACGCACATTCTCGCTTGATAGAGTGGAGAACTCGCGAATCGTCTTGCCGGCCATCCTCGATGAAGCTGGGTTCACGACGGGACGGACTGGGTTCGTCGGAGTGAGTTGCTTCTGAGGAGGTACAACACGGGGTCGCACTTCCTCACAAGAGACTCGGGATTTTCTTGGAAGTTTGACGGTATCTGGAAACCAGTCATGCACTGCTCTGCTCCACAAAGACCAACGAGCAGAGCAAAGATAAACCCGCTTGAGTAGCGGTACTCAACTAAGATAGCTCAAGATAAAAGTTCAAAAGTAATCTAGCTAAATGCTTCCCCGGCAACGGCGCCAGAAATGCTTGTTGGCACTTCTTACGATCCAATATCAGAATTGAGAATCCTGGTACTGGGGTAAGGAGTGTTTCAGTGGTTTTCCTTATGGCTTAGTAAAATATATAAATATTCTACAAGCACACAGAATCACCGTTGTAGCACTTCATCTGGGAGTGTCCCGAGGTATCGTAATTTATATTTCCGCAGGGAAGCTTTGGCAAGAATACTAGTGAACAGATATTCGAGACTACCGAAGAAAGGTACACGACTAGACAAGATAGGGGATAACGGTATTGGATAGGACTGGATATACCAGACACACTGCTCAAAGGATACTCAGGTAAGGGAGAGAAGAGATAGATAGCTGGGAGGACAACGAGAGGAGATAGAGGACTCCTAGATACTTTATCTGTCTATGCCACTCAAGTTTAGAGATACAGCAGCTAAGGAACTAGCACTAGAAGATCTGGGTTAACTCTATTGTCTTAGCTTCGGGACAAAGGAACCTATGGCACGCAGAAAGGGATGAGAAGGGGTACCACCAACTCCTCACTAGGGGATCCTACAGACCGGAACTAACGTGATGGACTACAAAGACTGGAAGGGCTGTCACCACCTTACGGCTACCACCTCTGTTGCGACGGGGGCAAACTAAGGCCACTGGCTAGTCTAGGAACCACTCCTACACTAGGCAACGACTACTTACTCTGCTAGCAAGAGCAAGCAACCTTGTCAATACTCTTGGTGAAAATTCACCTCAGTATCGAGCAAGATCGAAGAACCAACCAAGATAAAGACTCAAACAAGAACTAAAAGCACTAGAACTATAACTGACTATAGTCTAAACAAGATATAGATGCAACTAGAGTAAAGTATAGAAGTAAGCTATAAATGACAAAGGCAATTGATAAAGATAACTATATTTGTCATTGTCGGAAATGGCCGGCACTCCCTACACCGCACAGAAATACGCTGTGTCTCGTCCCTTGATGGTCGATGCGGAAGCTAACACAAGGACACGGGTTTATCCTGGTTCCGGCCACAGGGCCGTACGTCCAGCGGGGGCGTGCTCGCGCACTCGTATTAGCTTTGCACCGGGGTGCTTGTAGAGGGGAGCTACAAGTGGAAGCGGGAGAGGAGAGGCGTTCTCCAAGTCCCTGGTTTGTTGGTGGGAGTGATTGAGCCTGATGCCAATATCGGGTGTGTGTTGCTGTGTGTTCGTGTCTCAGCGTCAGCCAAGGCGTGCGAACTGTGTCCCTCTATAGGGCTCCTGTCTCTCCCTTTTATAGTTCAAGGGGGAGAAGGATTACAGTCGTGGGTACAGTGCGTACTACAGTGCGAGCTATAGTGTGATCTGTACGGTGTATCATGCGGAGGGGGCATGCTTGCTTCGGGCGTATCCCTCCCCTGCAGTTTAGTTGAGAATATCTTTAGGTCCTATCCGTCGGTACGACGCTTCTTTGCATCCATCTTGTCAAAGCCTCGAGGGGTCGCTCGATGATGCCTCGAGGCGGCAGGACTATCGCTTGGTCCCTCGCTCGAGGGGGGGCTCCGTGCCGCTTCGAGGGGTCGCACCCAGCAGTGGAATCAACTATTTGATCAATGCGCGGCAAAGGGAAAGGAACTTTGGGACATGCTTTATTTAAACCAGTATAGTCTACGCACATGCGCCATTTTCCATTCTTTTTCTTAACTAAAACAGGATTAGCTAGCCACGTAGGGTGAAATACCTCCTTGATGAACCCGGCTTCCAGAAGCTTGCGCAGCTCCTCCCCGATTGCTCGGCGCTTTTCCTCGTCGAAGCGTCACAGGCGCTGCACCACAGGTCTAGCTTGAGGTCGGATATCAAGGGAGTGCTCAGCGACCTCCCTCGGAATGCCCGGCATGTCCGAGGGGCTCCACGCAAAGATGTCGGCGTTGGCGCGGAGGAAGTCGACGAGCACTGCCTCCTATTTGGGGTCGAGGGTGGAGCTGACCTTAACTGTTCTACCCTCGAGATTATTCGGTTCGAGGGGTACAGCCTTAGTCTGCTCCGCGGGCTCGAAGCTGCCCGCGTGTTTGCGGTTGGCGTCGGCGGCCTCGTTGAGCATCTTCTCGAGATCAGCTACCTGAGCTTCGAGGCAGGCATGGGCCTCGGCACGTTCGACGCACTCCACGTTGCATTGGTAGGCGTGCTCGAATGACGGCCCGACTGTGATGACGCCCTTCGGCCCTGGCATCTTCAGCTTGAGGTAGGTGTAGTTGGGAACCACCATGAACTTGGCGTAGGCAGGCCGTCCGAGTATGGCATGGTAGGCACCTCGAAACCCCACCACCTCGAAGGGGAGGACTTCCTGGCGGAAGTTGCCCGTCGTGCCGAAGCAAACGGGCAGGTCGATCCGCCCGAGGGGTTGGACCTTCTTTCCCGGCACGATGTCATGGAATGCAGTTAGGCTAGGACGCAACTTGTCCACGCCAATCCCCATCAGTTCCAGGGTGCTAGAGAACATGATGTTGAGGCTGCTGCCTCCGTCCATCAACACCTTGGAGAATCGACAACGAGCGGATAATGTCCCGGGTTTGGGATGTAATTCGGGTGGTCTTCGCGATCGAAAGTTATGGTCTCCGTCGACTAGTCGAGGTATGATGGCGTGGCTGGTCGCACGGCGCAGACCTCTTGGCGTTCGCGCCATCGCTGTCGCGCAGACATGTTCGCTGAGGGCCCCCCAGCGATGAAGAAGACGTTCTCCACGACCGGGAACCCGCCGCCGGCGGCGTCGCTGCCATCGACGTCTCTCCTCGCGTCCTTCTCTCTCGCGACGAGTTGTCAGTAGTGCTTCTTGATCATCTCGCACTGCTCGAGGGTGTGCGAGACGACGGTGTTGTGGTACGGGCACGGCTTCTTGAGGCGGCGGGGGTCGAGGTCCTCGTCGGGCTTGATCAGCGGCGAAAGCTTCGTCAGGGTCGTCTTCGCGCTCATGACCGCGCACGGGCTTCGGGCCTCGCCGGCCTTGGTTGCTCTGCTTATGTGGCTTAGGCTTCTTCGTTTGCTCCATGGGTCGGCCGCCCTCCGCAGGCGCCTCCTCCACACGCTTCCCCTTCTTGCCATCGCAGATGGCTCGAACTGCTTCCTCCACGGACGTGAAGCTGGACGCGATGTCGAACAGCTCGCTGACGCTAGTGGGGTGATTGCGGCCAAGCTCGTTCACCAGCTTGGGGCACGTCGTGCCTTCTAAGAAGGCGTTGATGACCTCGGCGTCACCGACGTTGGGAAGCTCGGTGGAGCTCTTGGAGAAGCGTCGAATGTAGTCCCTCATGGGCTCGCTGGACCTCTGGCGGCACCCTCGCAGGTCCCAGGAATTGCCCGGGCGCACGTAAGTGCCCTGGAAATTTCCTACGAACAGCTTGACCAGGTCGCCCACTCGTGGATCTGGTTCGCAGGCAGGTGCTCGAGCCACTGACGGGCCGAGTCCGCGAGGTGGAGCGGCAGGTTGTGGATGATCATGTAGTCGTCCGTGGCGCTGCCTAGCTGACAAGCCAAACGATAATCATTGAGCCAGACTTCGGGGTTGGTCTCATCTGAATACATGGTGATGGTCGCCGGCTGTCGGAAGCGAGGGGGAATGGCCGCCGTGCGGATGGCGGGGCTGAACACCCGAGTCCCCGCGGGCTCAGGCGTCGGGCTCTTGTCCTCCTCTTCGTCGAAGCGCCCCCCGCGTCGTAGATGGTACCCTCGGCTCGTCGCGGTATCATATCTCTTCTGGTTCAGGGTGTTGCGAGCGTCGCCATCGTCGGCGGTGCCTCGCATATCCTGAAGCCGGTCCCTCGTCGGTCTTCGCTAGCCTAGGTGTTAGGCTATGAGCGCCTTGCCATCGTTCGTTGGACAGTTCGGCGTCCACTTCACCCGGCGAGGGGTGTGTACGGACTCCTCCTTGTCCTGCCTGGTGCCTTCGGCCCTCGAGTTGGCCTGCTGCCGAATGCGAGAGGCGAAGCTCTCAGCCTGCAGAACGGCCGCCTGCTCGACGAGGCTCTGTGCCTCGCGGTGCAGGAGTCGAGCCGATGGTGTAGACGGCTCGGGAATGGCCCATAGCAGCGTTACCGCGGTGACGAGCTTTTGGCTTGCGCGCGGCAAGTCGGTGTCGTCGTCGTTTTTGATGCGAGCGCGGGCAATGTGCCCTGCAGCCCTAGCGCGATTGCCGCGCTGAGGCTGCTGCGCTTTCAGGGTTGCCCGCAGCTGCTGCACCTGGCGGCGCTCTTCCTGGAGCTTGTACTCTAGCTCTCTGACTTGCGCCAGCTGGGCCTGCACCAACGCCTCGTCCCCTCGCGGCGTCGTGGCATTGACGTCGGCGGGCATCACGGCATCTAGGTTCGCCAGAGGACGGTCGCGGCTAGTTGGCGATGCCTCCGGGGTCTTGTCGTGGCCGGCGTTGTCCTCGGAGCCATCTTTGTTTTCGGACTCGACGTCGCCGTCGACGACGATGAAGCACTCCAGCAGAGGATCGCTCTCTCCTTCGCTGGAGACGTCGAAGCAGTAATCGACGGAGCTCGGCGTCCTGAGGCCCGGCGTAGTCCCATTCCTCGCCGCTTGAGCCTGGTGGGTACCATTCGTCAGGCGATGCGGCGTGGTGGTGGGTCGCGTCGTCCGACAAGGATGAGTGGCGGGCGCGATGGTGTCCCCTACGCGGGCGCACAGGACGCGCAGCCGTCCGTCCTCGCGGTGCGGCCACGTTACGCCGGTGCGTTGACGTGTAGCTACCCCGCGGAGGGGCAGGTTGACGAGTTCCCCCGCCGCTGCGCTGGGCAGTGGGGGGAGACGCTCGAGTTGGCTCCAGCCGCACGCGTCGCGGTCACCGCCCCCATCGTCCCCAGTGGGTCGGGGGTAGCCCGGCGTGTTCCGGGTTGGTGGCGGTGCGGCCCACGCCTATGTCGGCGCTGACCAACGAAGAGATCGTCACAGCAGCGTTTCGCATTCCTGTCGGGAACTGCGCTGGCGCAACACTCGCCGCTTGGCGGTTCCCCTCCGCGGGGTCTGCCGAAGGCGGCGCGGCTTCACCTGACTACGCGTCAGGCGGTGGTGCCCGCGGATCGTCCCAGTCAGGGAGTCTTATCTGCGGGGGCTATCGCTGCTCGACCTGCACCTGCAGGCCTTGCAGTCGGCGGCGATTCCGCAGTCCGCCCGCTGTTGGCGACGGCGGAACGGCCTCTTCCTCATCGGTGCGGCGAAGCTGCATGAGGTAGTCGGATCCATCGGACTCGAACGTCAGGCTCCCGAACTGGATGATGAATCCAGGTGGGAATCTGTTGGGAACCCCGTCGGAGGGCCCCAGCGTCGGACGGTCGTCGCTTGTAGCCATCAAGGGAACTAGTGAGAAAAGCGAATCGCACAGCGCATCCCCTACCTGGCGTGCCACTGTCAGTGTCGGAAATGGCCGGCACTCCCTACACCGCACAGAAATACGCTGTGTCTCGTCCCTTGATGGTCGATGCGGAAGCTAACACAAGGACACGGGTTTATCCTGGTTCCGGCCACGGGGCCGTACGTCCAGCAGGGGCGTGCTCGCGCACTCGTATTAGCTTTGCACTGGGGTGCTTGTAGAGGGGAGCTACAAGTGGAAGCGGGAGAGGAGAGGCATTCTCCAAGTCCCTGGTTTGTTGGTGGGATTGATTGAGCCTGATGCCAATATCGGGTGTGTGTTGCTGTGTGTTCGTGTCTCAGCGTGAGCCAAGGCGTGCGAACTGTGTCCCTCTACAGGGCTCCTGTCTCTCCCTTTTATAGTTCAAGGGGGAGAAGGATTAAAGTCGTGGGTACAGTGCATACTACAGTGCGAGCTACAGTGTGATTTGTACAGTGTATCTTGCGGAGGGGGCGTGCTTGCTTCGGGCGTATCCCTCCCCTGCAGTTTAGTTGAGAATATCTTTAGGTCCTATCCGTCGGTACGGTGCTTCTTTGCATCCGTCTTGTCAAAGCCTCGAGGGGTCGCTCGATGATGCCTCGAGGCGGCAGGACTATCACTTGGTCCCTCGCTCGAGGGGGGGCTCCGTGCCGCTTCGAGGGGTCGCTTGGCCGGGGGCACGGAGGCTAGCGTGGCGTAGGCCGCAGCCTAGTGTCAGACGCCTTTACCAGTTATGATGACCAGGAGAATATGGCCTGCTCCGCTGGGCCGGTACGACCGGCTTTTGTCCTGGCGATGGTGTCAGGCCGTATTCGTATGGGGCGGCCACTGCCCGGGTGGACGGGGGCAGGTGATGTAGGTGTACAGCCTACCGTTGCCACAGTGTACGCTCCATCGCCCGGAGACGTGGTCGGCAAGGGTTAGGAGACCTTTTGCTTGCCTTGCCGGTCCGGCAACGCCGTTTGACCAGGGCTCGCTCCCCGGTCATTAGTGGTTTCTTGTTGGTGGGGTCCCCTAGACCCGCTCGAGGGCGTTTCGGCGCGGGAGGCGACGGGGGGCCCCCGGCGAAGCCGAGCGGGAGTACGATTGGAGTCAGCGACACCAGGGGTACAGTGCCGCGCATGCCCCGCGCGGCTCTCGCCTGTCCGCATTGCAGGGGGCACAGTGCTCTCAGATCTTGTCAGATGCGACGTGCAAGGAGGATTTCTTTTGATTTCGGCGCCCGGTGCGGGTGTTGGGATCGCCGGTCCCTGCGCCGCTGATGAGACGCTTACTCGAGGGGTCGAGGTGAGCTCGAGCGAGGCGGAGCGGGGGGTCTGTGGCTCGAGGGGGAGGCGTGGTACCCTCGAGCGAGGCAGAGTTTCGGACGTGAATGCGTCGTTCCCTCGCGGGCCCTTGTTGGGCTTGGATGGCTAGTAGTGGGCCGCTTGATTTTGCTGGCGTGGGTCCATGTGTTTGCGGGAGGTAGTCTTTGTTATGCGTTTTTGAGGGTGGTTACCCTGATAACTAAGGGACCCCCTAATTTGGTCCTCGACAATATTGATAACTCAAAGTCTTACAAAAGGAAAAGTAAAAGATACAAGAGCTTATACCAGAACTTCTGAAGACGACTCCGGAACCTCTGAGGCACAGCTCGACTCAACTCTAACTCCCAACTACACTATCCTAACTCTACTAGAACAAGTGGAATGAGAGAGCTCCTTGGCTTGGTGTGTGTTTACAAGTAAAGTGTGTTGTCCTATTTATAGCTCCACAGGTCAGTTTGGCAGTTGGGTAACCGCCAAGGCACCTAGGACGGTTGGGGGCCAAGTCGGCCGAAGTGCCCGGGTTCGGCCGAACTGCCTCGTTCGGCCAAACCACAGGATGCACCGCCTTGGCCTCCAAGGGCCAGGATGCAATCGCTGGAGGCGGTTTGGGTAGTGGGGACGGTTCGGCCGAACCGCCTTGTTTGGCCGAACGGGCCTGGAGGCCCGGGCCTGCCCCCCTGCACCGCCTCTGCTCTGTGGACTCCCTGGGCCGGCCTCTGGTGATGTACTTCAAGCTGTGTGGGCCCAGGATGATGTGTCGGTCCTTTGGAATGAGTTGGCGGTCGTCCACGTGTCTTATGTTGCTGTCGTTTGGTCATCATTGTTGTGGACGGCTCCCGGTTGCTTTGTACGGCTAAGGGGGGTAACCGGCCGAACGGAGTCGTTCGGCCGATTTGGTCATTTTTGGCCCCAATACCGCGTATTTGTCGTAGTTGTACCTGCACAAGTGACACTCACCAAAACTCGTGGAACTTTATTAGAAATAAAACCTAAGTACATGGAATGTTGCATAAAACCTCATTTATTCCCGAGTATTGGTGGTCGGATTTGGGTTGTAACGACCGCACCTTGCCTAACGAGACATAACGAGACATAGCCAACGAAGCGCATCCATCCTCGGTGGAATCAGGAAACACCTCGCACCTTGCCTCCCACAACGCCGTTGGCCCATTGGTAACCACTGCCAAGCTAGAGCCGTACAAGCTACTTGACCAAGACCAGAGCCATTATACTTCTGGCGGTGATGACAGGCTCCTGGGTTGCCGCTTTAAGAACCGGTCCTTTGGGGGGGACACTAGAACAAAGCACACAGCACATGCTCTAGCTCCCTGATCCATGTTGCTAAAAAGCAAGTTTTATCATCATATTGAAGTGAACCATTAAGTAAAATTTAACAATTAAATAGAGGTGACAGTAGCTGCGCATAGCAAAGATTCTACCCTTGCATAAACCCAAGGTAATCAAGGTACAGGATAAACAAAGGTAGGTACAACCTTAATGGGAAACAATTTAGACACATGCAAATGCAAATAATGTATTAAAGGTGTTGAAAGTGCATCTAGGCACTTATGTGTTTTGGTGGTTTGTATGACAACATGATTAGTGATTTAACTTGTTTGCTTAAGCATATGAGCAGGGGTTTATTGTCAAAGGATATTCATGTAATATATTTGTTGACAAGTAAAGGTGCTCATCATTGGTTTATATTGGTAAATGCTGTCACGCCCGGTTTCAAGAACAACCCGAACACACCCTTTATGCATGCCTAGGATCAATTTTCATGCATAAAGTGACATCATCAGAGAATATCACAACATATATCAAATACAAATCGTATATTATTACAAAATGACCAAAGGGTCTTAAAGAAAATTACACAGTGGAAATAACTAATCGCAGCGAAGGGCTCCATCTTCCACAGGAAGTCGACCGGGGGCACGCCAACCTAGATCTCCACGACTTCATGAGCAACTTCGTCTCGCCAAGTCTTCATGCAGTAGATCCTTCTCATGGTACTATCTGAGCAGCATTTGGGGGAGACACAGCAGGGGGCTCAAAGGAAAAGGGTGAGTACACCTGGAGGCGTGTCCTCCGCAAGTGGGGGAGAAATATGACATGAAGGGCTTATGACAAGGAAGGCTTTATTTAGTGGACTGCAAAGCTCAAGTTTTAGCATTGGTCAAGTTTTAATTAAGCACCTAAGATTATATTGTGGATAAAGCTTCCCATAACCCAAACAAGGCACAGGTCACCCACCTGTCCTGATCCTAAGGTTAATATCTCATCATCCAGTCCAACTCCCAAACCACAGTAACCCTTCTGTGATTCATCCAACCCAACTATCCATGGTAGGGTCCAGGCCGCTCTTGACCGTGAGCACGGCTGTTATAACAATTTTACACTCTGCAGAGGTTGTACACTTTCACCATGAGTCGTGTCTCACCATTCGCTGGGGGCCACTAAACCCCCCTCACATTTCCAAGATGTGAGTGCTACGTGGTGCACTACGAGGCCTTTACATAGGTTCTCCAGCACGGACTAACCGGGTTACGGCATGCCCTGGCGAACCAGCGACACCCGAGGTTCCTTGCCGAACTCTTGGGAACACAGCCCTCATTCAGCCCAGACAGCTTAGCCCCGTCCACTGGATTACCCTACTTAATTAGCCAAGACTACACTGTAAATCCTCGGTGTCACTCCATAGACCGGTCCTTTAAAACTGACTCAGACAAGACTACCATCAAACAATCACAAAACAATCCATCATTCCACTTGCCTGAGTCACCTAGGGGTTCCATGTTTCTAACCAAAGCCACATTAACAAGTTGTGTATATCATTAGTCAAGATTAAACTATCAACCAACCCTGTTGAGCAAGCTAAGCATATACTACCCATAACAAAGGTACCACTAGAGGCTTCAAGGAATGATCATGAAAATATAGTAAACAACCTATATAGGATTCCCATCAAATTGACATCTAAATGCAGAAAGCATAAATAAAAAGTGATGATGTAAAATTAATAAAGGCGCAAGAGTCAAGATGATCAAGACACTTGCCTCTTTCCAAAGTCCCACTGCTCAGAAGCGTTCCTCAGCGTCAAACAATCAACTGAAACACAAACAATTTACAACTAAGGCAATACACCACACAAGGTAAAATAGTTTTGAAAAGCGCTCTATTAGCTAACGCTATCTACAACGAACACTAGAGAACAAGAACCAACTAGAACAGAGCTAGGATGATGAGAGGAAACGAACATTCGTCGGTCGGCCGATGATTGCCAATGGATGGTACGTATTGATGGATGCATGCTACAGGGAGATTTCGATAGGATAAATGCACTCTGATTGTAGAACACAATGAGGCATGAACATTTTGGGTGATAGGAATTGCATGTGCTTGCCAAGGGCGAGGCAATCGGCAAAACAAGTCGTGTGGAGGTGTTGAACGTGTTTCTCATGTGCTGGTCGTTCCTTTATAGATATCATGGATTCCTTTTGTGGGGCTGTAGAGGGTACATGGGAACACGTTGTAACCAAATGTTGCACCAAGAAGGTTAAGGCATCAACCGGAAAAACAGATACAATTTTAGGCGTTCATGCCCGACGAGAGGGACAGCAGGGCGACGAGCACTAAGAGCATCAAAAGGTTGATGTACATTGATCCTATTAACAAGACACTTTGTGGGATCATGTGAAACTATAAGATACATGATGTGGTCAAAGGTTTCGCTGATTTTTCACCTGGATCATCAGGGAACGCGAGCCCACTGCAGCACCAGTAAAACGGGCACGACGAGAGAATGGCAGTACTGTGACTGCCATAAATTTATTTAGGTTCCATAACTTGAGGATCTGTTTTGTGGAGATGCTAATGGATATAAGTACTACATACTGACCAAAAATCAAGTCATTTGGAGCACTAGATCAATGGGGAACGCGAAAGAAAAACACTGCAGTTTGGCTGTCTTTCAGCAGGAACAGCAAGCATGACAAAATTAATATCTCACAAACGGTGCAAGATATGACCATTCCCTCTTGCAGAGACGTGTGCAGGTACGTGATACACAATCTGGTAAAAGGATTTGACAATCCAATGAGTGAATCACCGGGGAACGCAATGCCAACAGAGGGCAGCGCTGCTGGCCGCGAGGACATCAGCAAGTTTTGTGAATAAACATTGTCGGGGATCATTGGGATTCGACTTATGGTGCATAATTTGCAGCAGGAGACATCAAGATAGGGGAAGAGTGGAGGGGGATTCTCACTTCGGGCCTGTTGTAGGGGTTGGAGACGAGCGTGACGATGAGAGGCAGCAGCGGCAGAGCGACGACGACGACGACCGGGCGGCGGCGGCAGCAACGAGGGGCTGTGCCGTTCAAGCAGGGACTCCACCAGGGGCGTTGACAGCTTTCACGTGACTTCTCCATGGAGGTGACAGCGGCGATCTCCACCAATTCACCATTCAAGTGCCCGGGGCAAGGAGTATGGCAGCAAAACGGATTTGCGGCGGAGAGGACTCTCCGTTTTGGTGGTTCGCAAGGAGAGGGAGGGGAAGATTTGAGAGGGGCCAGCCATGACCAGTAGGAGGAAGAAGAGGGGCTGCTGTTTCTTTTCCCCCTGCAATTAGGATGAATAATGGAGGGAGTAATTAGGGGAAGAGGAAGGGGAAGGGCGTGGGAGAGGGGGAGGGGCGACAGGAGAGGGAGGGGGCGGCATTGTGTCGTAGTTTTTCTTCTTTTTTTGTCGTGGGGGAGGGGTGACGTGAGAGAGGGCAGGGGGCCGCCACTTTCACGTGGAAAAGAGGGGAGGAGTCGACCAGAAGGGGAGGGGAAGAGGGGAGGGAGAGGAGAGAGTGGGCTTGGCCCATATTTGTTTATTTTTATTTTGCGAAAGAAAAAAAAAGGCCGGGATCATATGAAAACGAGATCAAGCCCGAATCGAGGAGAATCAAAGTGATGAGAATTGGTCCAAACAAGGATAGAGTTTTGGTTTGGGAAAGATTTTAGGATTTTTCCGAAGATCGAATTTGTGGAAAAGAAGAGAGAAAGCAATTTAAGGCATGAAAGAAGAGATATGCAATATGTTGTTCATGAGATTCAGAGCATGGATTTTTGTTTATTTGAGATTGCTTTGGTTCAATGAGACAAAAGAACAAGGGATACTTGGTTTTTGGGTTGGATAGGGTTTTTCTGAAGATTTGAACTCGACGTTAGATCGAACCTAGGCGTGTTTGGAAACACTTTATAAAACTATTTTACACATAAAACACTATGCAAGCGGCATGAATGCAACACCCGTATTTTTTTATAACCTATGATTATTTAGTTTATTTTAGAAAATAATTTTAACTTTTATTTGAAATTATACACACACTTCCTAATTAACTCAAATAAATTTTAGAAAATTTTAAAAATCCTAGCAATATTGAAACCAGGGTGTTACAAATGCAAACAAGTGTATGTGATCCCATGCAACCAATAGAGGCAATGACAAGTAAATGGAAATGACAAATGAGACAAGAGGACTATGCATATCGATAGGTCTCATCTAGAAGAAGCTTGTTAAATAATATTGGGACAATTAAATTGAAGATAATGGATATATCTCGGTTAGTTGAAGACATGGATTTCAATGTGGATTTCATGTGGATGCAAAGCAAAGCAAATCAAAACTTAAAGCGGCAATATAGGATGGAAGGGATCAAACTAGATGGCTAGTGACGAGGTACTAAGCGAAGTGAAGGACAAGAGTCGTCTTGTGGCCGAGGAACTTTGCTAGGGTGAAGAAACTAGTATTGTGGTTTGATCCCTAGGCATTAATCTAGCCTCATCTAGTGAAGCAATGCATTTAATCATTATTGAATCATATGAAGAAGTGGCTTATGAATTGGTATGGATTAGTGATCAAACACTTGGAAATTCTAAGTCACTACCTCAAGTGGGATTCACTCAGCAAGAATGGAATGTTGAAGCCCTCAAGTTGATATTGATCAAGCATGGCATCAATGAAGACATAGAAGCTCAAGTGGAGAGTTTATTTATTATTTGCAATCTTGAGTATAGGAATGTCGTACTATCAAGAGGGATGCAACTTTAGTTGTTTGACTACACACCAAAAAGTGCTCATAGGTCAACCCATGTGAGAAAGCCTTTGAGAGGAGCGTTTTTGGACATAGTGTGCTGTCTGGTCTAAAACCGGTGTGACCGGTTTTGGAAACCGGTGTGACCGGTTTTGGAAACCGGTGTGACCGGTTTTGGTGCCCAGGAGTGTAACGGCTAGTTTCGTTTGAAAAGCGGTGTGACCGGTTTTGCTCGGGCATAATGGCTAGTTTTTGTGTGTGGGGTATTTATACCCCCTAGCCCTCACCTTTGAGGGCTGCTGGTTCATTTGGTCCCTTGGGTGTCCAGAAGCACTTCAAGCACCAGCAAGCTCTCCCCAAGCCTCTCTTTGTGAGAGTTGGTTGAATTTGTTCATATCTTTGGATTTGGGTTGAGAGGGATTGTGTGAGTGAGCAATAGAGAGCTAGAGAGCTAGCCAAATCAGTGAGGAGTGAATCCATAGCTTGAGCACTCGAGGTTGAGGTCTAGCAACTCATTGAAGCATTTGTTACTCTTGGAGGTGAAGCCTCCTAGATGGCTAGGCGTCGCCGGTGAGTCACCAAGGTTGTGGTGTGCCACGGATTGTTTGTGCAGGTGTGGTCTTGCCTCCTTCGGGGAAAAGATCAAGTTAGTGGAACCGAGGAGATAGCTCGACCTTTGGGTCACTAAGGGCTTCCTCAACGGAGACGTAGGATTCGCTGCGCTTTTGGGCGGCCTTTGGGCAACAGCGAATCTGAACTTCAACTCCAAGCGTCTCTCTTTGGTTTGCCTCACTTTGTTCAATTCTAGCACATATATTTGCTTTCAGTTCGATCTACTTGGTTGTGCTCTACTTGTGTGCAGGGGCTTGGTGAACCTACTAGAAAGCATCTACAGAAGCACTCCACCAAGTTTCATTTGTGCTAGAGCTCGAAAGGGAGTTAGTTTGCATTATTGTGTTTCTCAGTCTGAAACCGGTTTGACCGGTTTCCCAAACCGGTCTGACCGGTTTTGGTCTGGAGTATCCGGACCTGGTCCAGAGTTTCCGGATCAATCTCCGGAGTATCCGGAGTTTGAGCTGACAATTTGTTTTTAAGTGCTGAAAATTGCAGAATCACCTATTCACCCCCCTCTAGGTGACATCATGGTCCTTTCAGGTGTGTAGGTAGCAAGGATTGTCCGTGCTATAACTTGCCTCAAATCCAGTACATTTACTCATAGTCTTTAGCTCTTGATCTTGAAATATCTCGAACGGCCTTCCTCTACTCGTAGCAAACATCGAGCACAACATGGAGCTTCACAAGCAAACAAACAATATACAACTAAGAACAATACATCAATCAAAGGAAAAGCTTTAGAAGAGCGAACTAAAGAATAGGGCTTGGTTCAATGGTCACGTGAGCACAAAGATCGCTGAAAACGGAGCAACAGTTGAAAAGATACAACTATCGGAAGATTTGCATTTAATGAAAGATTATAAGCTTCATTTATTTTAATTTAAATAAAACCATGTATAAATGATGAATACAAATTATATTTTAACCTTCAGAAAAGATGAAGTAAACTTAGTCATATTTTAATTGTAAATGTTTAAGTATAAATTATTCTGGTTAAAGTATTTATTTAAAATAAATCATACCAGAACATTTAATCGAATAATTTTATGAGTCATGTTTAAACTAATCAATATTATGATAGAAATACATTTATGTTGATATTAATCAATGTTAATATTTATTTATGAAAAATCGAAGTTTAACTCTATATTGCTTTTAATTAGAAAGAGCTAGTTATCATGTTAATGTTATTTATGCAAATCGAGATATAGCCTAAGCAACTTTTATTTATAAAAGTGACTGAATAACATTAATCAAATTAATACTTAACATGAAAACCGAGTTTAAACCTTAATTATATTTTAATTAGAAAAAAACACATTGAAATAACCTTTAATCAAATTAATGTTAAATAAAATTCAGAAATAAACTACATGTTAAATAACAGTGCTAATGTGTAGTTTAAGTTGATATGAATCTAACGCGACGAAAACGGATCAAATCGGAGCTAAAACATGAAAGTTATAGCGTTTTTAAGTTTCAGGGGCTTATTTGCGAAAAACCGAGGACCTATACGTAATTTCGTATGAAAACCGAAGGGCTGAACCATAAAAAGGCAGGGTCTGGACCGCGGGTTCTATTCTTTAAAAGCGTAGGGGGGTTTTCCGTAACTTGAGGGACCTATTGGTAATTATTTCTGAACAGGCCAGGACGGCGGGTTGATTTCGGGAAAGTGGAGGGGGTCTTTAGCAAAACGACCTCCGCTGACCGGTATGGGCTCCGTTGACTTGGGGCAGGGACGAACAGGGGCGGTTGGATCGCGATCGTGTGGCTCAGAACAGGTCCAGGGGAGGGGGGTCGGCGCGCGGCGGCGCATCGCCGGCGGAGCAGTGAAATCGCGCTACAAGCCTTGGTTCTTGGCGCAGATAGGCTCTATAGCTTCGGAAGGCAACAAAGAACGCAATAGTGGGGTTCTAGTCATCGGGAAGAGATGGTCCTTGTGGCGGTCGGCGATGAGCCGCGGTCGGGGGTCGTCGGCGAGTCGCGGGTACGAGCCACGGAGAGGGAGAGAGGGAGCGAGAAGGGGTCCGGGACTAATCTCACCTTCACGCGAAGCTGCCTCGAAGGTCGGGAGAGGCGGAGCAGCACCGGAGGCGGCGGATCGACGAGGCGGAGCTCCAATGGCAGCGGCGGCGGTAGAACTAGGGAGGATGGCGCTTGAGTGCTTGGGGATGACTTGGTGAGGGATTAGAGGGCTTGGTGGCTTGCTTAAATAGCTCCGAGGGAGAGGCAGGAGAGCTTGGTTGGCCGAGGCGGCACTAACGTCGAGGCCTCGGTTCGGCATGGTGCGGTGGCGCACTTTCCATTCGGGGGTGCGTGAGCTAAGGAAAGGGGGGACAGCGGGAAAGCTTCGTGGGGGATTCCAGGGGTCCACGGGCAGCGCGGGGACGGGCCAGGTGCGGGCCGAGGCGGTGGGGCAGTGCCGTTGTTGAGCTCTGGCTCGAGTCCGAGCCCAGCGCGGGGTGGAAGACGGGCCTAACGAGGGGGGTCCACCTGCCAGTGTGTGAACGATGAGGGAGGGGTACACAAGTTTGGGCCGGCGGGTTGGTGTGCTGGGCCGAGCGGGGGTGGGTTGGCGTGGAGAGGCAACCGGGCTGGTTTTGACCGAGCGGCCCAAGGGAGGCGATGGCGGAGCTGCGCGAGGTGGGCCGCGGGGACGAGCGCGCGAGCGGGCCGAGGCTGAGAGCGAGCTGGGCCGGGCGCATCGGGGAGAGTTGATGGGCTAGCTTGGGGGGAAAGAGAGAGGGGGAAAAGCGGGCCGCTCGATAAAGTTGGAGGGGCAAAACCGGACCTAGGTTTAAAACAACTATTCTAAGGCTCAAACAAAAGCAAATGAAATTTGAATTTAAACAGAATTTAAATTCCAATTTAATTAACCAGCAAGCAAAACTCAATGCGGCAGCATGAATGCAACACACACAACATTTTATTTATTTTTTGCAAATATTTTTATTTTTCTATTATAAATTTCCTGTAAATTAAATAAAGCTTGAAAATTTTTAGAAAATTGAGAAAAATATTGTATTAATTACGTTAAAAAATTCACATCCCAAAATTCAAAAATTTTGGGGTGTGACAAGCTTACATTAACTGGGAGCTAAAAGTTGATAATGAATTTGATGAGCATGACTTGTCCAAGAAACAAAAGATTTATATTGCCTCTAATGTTTTGACTGAATATGCTTTGCTAGAATGGAAATATATATGTAGGCATAACAAAGTTCAAGAATCTTGGGAAGATTTCAAAATTCTTTTTAGAGATGCATTCATTCCTTCAAATTATGCTGATTATTTGCTTGCAAAATTAGACAAATTGAAGCAAGGTAGTAGGACTGTGAGGGAATATTTCCATGTCTTTAAGACTTGTATAATGTTTAGTGGATTAGATGAATGCGTGGAAGATGTTATGAGTAGGTTTATGAGAGGGCTCAATTCTGAAATTCGAACCTTGTTAATTAGCAAGTCATATAGATGTATTGGTGAATTGTTTTGGCTTGCTGTTCATGCTGAAAAGGAGACTCTAGTATTTGTGAATAATTGCAAGAATGATGTGACCCATGATGTTCATAACTTGTCCACTCTACATGCTAACCAAGAGCAACAAATAGTGGAACCCACTGTAGATTTACCTTTGCCACATGATGAATTACTTGTTGTTTCTTGTGATAAAGAGGACTTGTGTGTTAACGATTCTTTTACTCATATGCCACAAGTAGATAATAAGTGTGATTCTTTTGGTTTGGAACTATACAAATGTGCTGAAAAAAAGCTTTTTAATCCTATTACTTGTGCACAAGATGAACTAAAATTAATGTCTTCATTAAATACTTTGGGTTATACTGAATTTGATATTATTTGTGATCTAAACAATTTAAAGGAGAAACTTTTTACATATTCTGAATTTTCATGATTGTCTAATCATACATATCACTTTGTTGGAAAGTATAATTGCAAAGGAGAGTATTTGGTGCATAAAGTTTATATTTGCTCTAATCTGAAATATCGTTTCGGGCTACAATATCACAATCAAATAGAGGGCTGGACTAACACTAATGATGTCTTGCAAAGTTTTGCTAGTTTTTCTCTTAAGCAACAGGGTCAGCCCAAAGAAGGGGAGCATTACTGGTTGTGGTCGTGCAACATAGATGTACTTCCGTGCACAAACAACAAAGGAATCACTTTACAATGCCACCAAAGCAAGTCGAGGACGACTTGTAGCCAAGAAGGGGAGAATGATGAGGACATGACCAGCTTAGATATGACCATGCTTATGGCTTGTAAACAAAATGTGAATCAATCCTATATAATGATTATTGTTGCTGCATTCGATGAATTGATGTTGCACCATGATGTGTGTTCATTGTCATTTTTAGAAATGCATACGTGGATTAAAAAGAGTGCTAGACACACATGGAAGGCATGGGGGACTAAAGAAGTTGACTCGGGACCAAGTCCAAGTGTTCCTCACGTCCTCCACCAGGCCACTACGGCACTTTTGGCCCAAAGATAGAAAGAGATCAAGTCTAACACGTTTTGGCGCTGGATTCGGACTGCAGGAAAGTGCTGACTTGAGACAGCCGCGACGATTACACCCGGACTCCATTTTGGGCGTTTAAGTACTTGATGGAAAGCTTATCAAGACTACTTTCCGATGGATCTGGACTCACCTTAATATCTATTTGGATGTAGCCGCAGTCGTCGATTTACTACCGAGACCTTTTCTGCCCACGGTGCCGCGTCACGTTATTTTGGGCCAATGGGCCATGTATCAACTTGGGTCCATTAGGGGCATGTCCTAGGGTTATAGGACGACCCCAACCTCGTCCTGGTCATCCTCCACCCTCTTTTATACCTCCATAGCCGCCACAAATAGATTGGGTTTTGTTTAGATCAAGTTTAGCCATTGCTACTTGCTTGTAAGCGCGCGTGCTGGTCCAGCCGCCCGTCTTCGAGTCGACGGAACCCCACTTCGTTGGTGATTGAGTTTGAGATTGAGACACTTCAATTCCCATCTAGTAAATTCAGTACTTGTATATACTTGTTCTTGCTAGTTCTTCAATTGCTTGCAGGACAGGTCGGGTGACGCGCTCCCACAAGAACGCGGCATCCATAGGAGGTGGTGTATCAGTTGATCATGTATTTGATTTTATCCAGCTAGAATTTATTCTATCTATTAGAAAATACGTACAATTAACCATTTAAATAATTTTTCTCGTTGATATCCCGTAGCTCTTATCGTCCACATATTTCTAAACATATTGAAAATTCCAAATTGAAGCCTTCCCTCGAATTCTCAAACCTATATTAATTTCATTTGCTATGTTTATTCTATCAAAACACATGGTTTACGATAGAAGGTGATGTGAACCCGCTGGGGTTTGTGCCCTATCTTTCGATGAGAGGCGTGGGGATAACTCGATTAGAGGAGACGACGTTCACGGCTCGACTACAACCTTGCAAATCTGCGCCTTAGCGACCGATACACCACCTCCTATGGATGCCGCGATCTTGTGGGAGCGCGTCACCCGACCTGTCCTGCAAGCAATCGAAGAACTAGCAAGAACAAGTATGATACAAGTACTGAATTTACTAAATGGGAATTGAAGTGTCTCAATCTCAAACTCAGGCTTCTTGTTAAGAATGAAGCACTTACTTTCAAAAACTCTAAAGTAAGACACGTTGGGCTTTTTACCTATGAGGATCTCATATGCCGTCTTGTTCAAGAGTTTGTGGAGGTAGAGACGATTGATGGCATGACAAGCGGTGTTGACGGCTTCGGCCCAAAATTGATCCGAAGTCTTGTATTCATCTAGCATTGCTCTTGCCATCTCAATGAGAGTCCTATTCTTCCTTTCCACAATACCATTTTGTTGAGGAGTGTATGGCACGGAGAATTGATGTCCAATTCCTTCTTCTTCAAGAAACATTTCAATGTTGGTGTTCTTGAACTCGGTGCCATTGTCACTTCTCACATTCTTGATCTTTCTCTTGAACTCAACTTGTGCTCTTCTTGCAAATTTCTTGAATGTCTCATGAACTTGACTTTTGTCTTGCAAGAAAAACACCCAAAGATATCGGCAAGTTGCCTCTCGGTGTTTACATGCCGTAAAGCAATATCTCCCTTAACCTCATGATCCCGTAAGAAATGATGGAGAATGTCTATGTGCTTTGTTCGGGAGTGTTGCACGGGGTTATTAGCTATTTTGATTGCACTCTCATTGTCACA
>OAMR01000055.1:246327-260278 GCA_900205405.1 Echinochloa crus-galli
CTCCCAACAGCTTCAGCACACCACAGGTAAATTAACACACTTCTTTACTCACTAATTTTTGTTTTCTTTTGTTTTTTCTTCTGGTCTTGATAGCCATTAATGCAACTAAATTAAAAATTTTGATAGTCTGGCATAAGAACATGCTAGGAAAAAAATATAAATTTTCGATGTGGGTCACTATAAAAGAGCTTGGTTTGTGCACAAATATAATTTGGAACTTGTTTTGGGAGTACTTGATGACAAGGACATCACTGGCTTAGATACGACCATATTAATGGCTTGCAAACCAAAGGTGAATCAATCCTATATCACAATTATTGTTGGTACATTCGATGAATTGATGCTGCGCCATGATGTGTGTTCATTCTCATTTTCAGAAATACATACGTGGATTAAAAAGAGTGCTAGACACATATGGAAGACATGGAGGACCAAAGAAGTTGATTGGGGACCAATTCTAAGTATTCCCACGTCCCCCATCAGGTTACCACGTCACATTGGCCTAAGGAAGGAAAGAGACCAAATCCAACACGTTTTGGAAAGTCTGGATTCGGACTGCAGGAAAGTGCTGACTTACGACGGCCACCACGGTTTCATCCGGACTCCGTTTTGGGCGTTTAAGTACTTGATGGAAAGCTTATCAAGTCTAGTTTCAGATGGATCCGGACTCACCCTCGTAGCTGTCCATATGCGGCCGCAATCATCGATTTACTACCGAGACCTTTTCTGCCCACGGTGCTGCGTCACCTTATTTTGGGCCAATGGGCCGTGTATCAAGTTGGGTCCATTAGGGGCGCGTCCTAGGGTTGTAGGACGACCCCAACCTCGTCCTGGTCGTCCTCCACCCTCTTTTATACCTCCATAGCCGCCACAAACAGATTGGGTTTTGTTTAGATCAAGTTTAGCCATTGCTACTTGCTTGTAAGCGCGCGTGCTGGTCCAGCCGCCCGTCTTCGAGTCGACGGAACCCCACTTCGTTGGTGGTTGAGTTTGAGATTGAGACACTTCAATTCTCATCTAGTAAATTCAGTACTTGTATCATACTTGTTCTTGCTAGTTCTTGAAGCTTATATTGATTGGGAGCTTAAGGTAGATGCAGAATTTGATAATTATGACTTGTCTGAACATGAAATGATTTTTGCTGCATCTAGTGCTTTAACAAAATATGCTTTGATTACATGGAAACACATTTGTAGGCACAACAAAGTTCCACAAACTTGGAATGAATTTAAAATGCTTTTTCGAGATGAATATGTTCTAGAATATTATGTTGACTGTTTACTTGAAAATTTGGACAAATATATTAATGGCTTGCAAACCAAAGGTGAATCAATCCTATATCACAATTATTGTTGGTAGATTCGATGAATTGATGCTGCGCCATGATGTGTGTTCATTCTCATTTTCAGAAATACATACGTGGATTAAAAAGAGTGCTAGACACATATGGAAGACATGGAGGACCAAAGAAGTTGATTGGGGACCAATTCTAAGTATTTCCTCATTTTCCATCAAGCTACCACGTCACAATGGCCCAAGGAAGGAAATAGACCAAATCCAACACGTTTTGGAAAGTCTGGATTCGGACTGCAGGAAAGTGCTGACTTGCGACGGCCGCCATGATTCCATCCCGACTCCGTTTTGGGCGTTTAAGTACTTGATGGAAAGCTTATCAAGACTACTTTCCGATGGATCTGGACTCACCTTAATATCTATTTGGATGTAGCCGCAGTCGTCGATTTACTACCGAGACCTTTTCTGCCCACGGTGCCGCGTCACGTTATTTTGGGCCAATGGGCCATGTATCAACTTGGGTCCATTAGGGGCATGTCCTAGGGTTATAGGACGACCCCAACCTCGTCCTGGTCATCCTCCACCCTCTTTTATACCTCCATAGCCGCCACAAATAGATTGGGTTTTGTTTAGATCAAGTTTAGCCATTGCTACTTGCTTGTAAGCGCGCGTGCTGGTCCAGCCGCCCGTCTTCGAGTCTTCGGAACCCCACTTTGTTTGCGATTGAGTTTGAGATTGAGACCAGCCGCCCGTCTTCGAGTCTTCGGAACCCCACTTTGTTTGCGATTGAGTTTGAGATTGAGACACTTCATTTCCATCTAATAAATTCAGTACTTGTATCATACTTGTTCTTGCTAGTTCTTCTATTGTTTGCAGGAACGGGTGTCGCGCTCCACAAGATCGCGACAACCGAAGGAGGTGGTGTATCGGTCGCTAAGGCGCAGATTTGCAAGGTTGTAGTCGAGCCGTGAACGTCGTCTCCTCTAATCGAGTTATCCCCCACGCCTCTCATCGAAAGATAGGGCACAAACCCCAGCGGGTTCACATCACCTTCTATCGTAAACCATGTGTTTTCGATAGAATAAACATAGCAAATGAAATTAATATAGGTTTGAGAATTCGAGGGAAGGCTTCAATTTGGAATTTTCAATATGTTTAGAAATATGTGGACGATAAGAGCTACGGGATATCAACGAGAAAAATTATTTAAATGGTTAATTGTACGTATTTTCTAATAGATAGAATAAATTCTAGCTGGATAAAATCAAATACATGATCAAATACGCGATGAGTAACTTGGGCTAGGCAACAGAAAAACTACCACTAGCTCTCAAGCAACGACAGTGTTTGCCACGCTGTGCCACATTTGAAACAAAGGTTGTGTTTAGTTGCCATGAAAAGTGTGGTCGAAAAGTCACATCTGGTAAAATCAGACACTGTAGCGCACTATAACACTTTTTGTTTATTTGTTGTAATCATTGTCTTACCATAACCTAAATTGGCTCAAAAGATTTGTTTCGTCGTGTACATCAAAACCATATAATTAGTTTTTTTATTTACCTACAGCTAATGCTCCATGTATGAGGAGAGAGATTTGATGTGATGTGAAGGGACTTTTTGCATAGTGAAATTTTGGATGGGATTTTTGGAACTAAACACAGCCAAAGTCATGGCCGACTTAGATCAGGGATTAGAATTAGAGACCAAACATACACATTTGATCAAAATTTTGCAATAAAATCCATGTAAACTTTGTATGTCTAACAATAGTTTATATATGTAGAATCTTCTTATCACTTTGTTGATGTGTCTGATGTATTTGTGTGAGATTTCGTTGACTTTCATCTAATCAGTCCCATAGTATGCAGTCTCTTCTCACCATAAAAAATCATGACACATTTTGGTCTTCTCACGTCACTTGCATCTCATCATGGATCCGTTGTCGTTCTAGAGCACGATGTCCACCAAAGATCTCTCCTTTACCGTGTTCCTAATCGATTCATACTCTTTTGATATGCTTTTTTAAAAATCTATCATGTTTCATCTAATCAACTTATAGTACCTCGTCTGGCACCGCCGTACAGTCCCCTTAGTCTTATCACATTGCTTGCATCTCCGCCATCATTTTTTTATGTGAAGATCTCCGCCATCGGTTCCCACCAAGGATCTTTCCTTTGTCATGATCCTCATCGACCCATAATCATTTATTACATTGTATTTTTAAAATAACTTATGATGTTTTATCTAATCAACATATCTTACCTCGTCTCCTCTCGACGTTCCGCCCTGCCGTACACACCCCTTCGTCATGTCACATCGCTCGCATGTCCGTTGTCGACCTGCCGACGTTTCTGGGCATGGCGTCCACTGCTGATCTCTTCTTTGTCGTGCTTAACATCGACCAACAATTTTTTAGTATGTTGTAATGTTTTTTGAAGAATCCATGACATTTCATCTAATCAACCCATAGTATCACATCTTCTCTCGCCGTCTCAAAGCGCCGCACACACCCCCTTTGTCTTCTTACGTTACTTGCATCCACATCGTCAACCTACCGTCGTTCCCAAGCACCTTATCCATCGATGATCATTTTTTTTGCCGCGTTTCTTGTCAGATGTGGAATCGGCGTGTACATTACACTCACGTACCTTCGCGCACGAAATCCCCTTCACCCGTGACAACGCACGAATATATTTGCTAGTATAGATATAGACTAGCATAGTGCCCGTGCGTTGCCACGGTAAAATACTAATTGTGGTATCTTTTATCATAACATTCTTTTTGTTGAACTCAACTAATATATACATACTTGGAGGTCAATGAGTCTCTAATTTTTAATCTCTTATTTGAGTAGGTTCGTTTCACATGTGCATTTCTTATTGGATAAGAGCACAACCATACCTTGAGTTACCAAGTGGGAATATTACCAAGTGGCAGACAACCATCCGTCTATCTGGCACATAACATGTCTAATTTTGTTCTTGTTGATTTCTTTAGGACGTACATGTCTACGGTAGAAATAGAGCTTCAAAAATTTTGACATTGTGATGACATCACACATCAACATATATGTGCAGCTAGATCTAACCTTTTTCCTTGCACTCACTTAGGTTTAACTTTGCCTGGTCCTTGTACTAAAAAAAACTTTGTCCGGTCTATGTTAAAAACAAATTTGCCTAATCCAACAATCAAACGCTGCTTGCTTTTTTTTAGAATTAAACGCTGCTTGCTCTCTCTTCTCCACGTACTGCTGCCTACTGAGCCTTGACTCGCCCATCGTGCTTGGGCCAAGCGTTGGTGCGACCCACACCGACGCCACCAGTGCTGCACGTGAGGGGAAAGGACGAGGCCCATACCGCCAAAGACGTGTGGACGCGAGGAGGCCCGTTTTTGAGTTGGCGCTGTTTTTTTCCTCGATTCTTGGAACAACAGACAACGGGTTGGAGTCGGAGACAGAGCTGACTAATAAAAGGACTGCGGTTTAATTAATAAAACTTTAGGGTTTTTATTATAAATTTATGACGTACCGCAGAAACAATCCTTACTTTATAATTAGGTAGAGATCAAACGCTGCTTGCTTTTTTTAGAATTAAACGATGCTTGCTCTCTCTTCTCCACGTACTGCTGCCAACTGGGCCTTGACTCGTCCATCGTGCTTGGGCCAAGCGTTGGTGCGACCCACACCGACGCCACCAGTGCTGCACGTGAGGGGAAAGGACGAGGCCCATGCCGCCAAAGACGCGTGGACGCGAGGAGGCCCATTTTTGAGTTGGCGCTGTTTTTTCCTCGATTCTTGAAACAACACACAACGGGTTGGAGTCGGAGACAGAGCTGACTAATAAAAGGACTGCGGTTTAATTAATAAAACTTTATGATTTTTATTGTAAATTTATGACGTACCGTAGAAACAATCATTATTTTATAATTAGATAGAGAGATAGAGATATAATACATGTCACGTAACCAAATGATGCCATAACCAAATGATCCTATATATCAGCTTAATTATAATGTTATATAAAAACTATGTACAGGCCGGTGGGACTGCGGTAATCACCCCCCACATCGCGTCCGCCGCCTTGCCCCTAATCGCAGCGCCGCCGCCGATCCCTCCCAGCAAACAGATGGCCGCGGACAAGCGCCCCGCCGGCACCTCGCCGTACCTACCGGCGGAGCTCATCCCGGACATCGCGCGGCACCTGACGACACTCCAGGACTTCTTCGCCCTCCGCGCCGCCTGCCGCTCCTACCGCGCCGCGCTGCCCCCCTCCCGCGCCGTCCTCGCCTCCCAGCCGCCGCACCTCCTCGTCCCCCACCACGCCTCCTCCCTGCTCTCGTTGGCCCTCGTCCACCTCCCGCGCCGCAGCCTCCTGCGCTTCCGCGCTCCCGCGCCCCCTCTCCCTGGCGCCGTCGTCGCCTCCGACGGCGCCCGCGTTGTCACCTTCGACCACTTCGCCCGCGAGCTCTCCGTCACCCACCTCCTCTCCGGCGAGCGGGTCCGCTTCCCCGACGCCCCCTTCCTGTTCTCTCGTGCAGTCCTTGCCGGGGACCTCGTCCTCCTCATCGCCCCGGGGTGGGTCCACTACTGCCGCCTCGGGGACGGCCGATGGCGGGAGGCGTATTGCCGTCTCGGGGGCTGCGACGGCGGCCTCTACATGATGATCGGCATGCTCGATGTCAATGGCGTCCTATATGCGCTCCTCAACACGTGCCAGCTCGCTGTCGCGGAGGTGAGTGATAATAAGGTTGAGTTAAAGCTGCTAGGAGGGGAAGTCAGCGACCCTGTCAGAAATGCTTGGATGGAATGCAAGGATTTCATGCTTGGGCAGTGCTCTGGTGTACCCTTACTCATCTTCAAGGTGTCAGTCAAGCCGGAGTATAAGGTTTTCCGATGGGAACCTGTGGAGCAAAGGTGGGAGAGGGCTACAAGCCTGGGAAGGCGGACGCTTCTCATGTCTGGAAATGGCTTTGATGCTTGGCTTGGTCCGGATTCACCTGGAATTCGAGGGGACTGCATATATGAAGCCCTGCCACAGGCTGCAGGTTGGAGTGAGTACTCGTTGGTTGACAACACTTGTGAATTTGTCACTATTGAGTACCAAGGTGCACCAGAGTTAGATGCTGTAAGAAAGCAGGTTTGGGTTCTCCCGAGCTTATACTGATGTTGGCCTATGCAGATCAAATTCTGAGGTTCAATGCATCAGCATCATCTAAAGGTCCTTTTGCTCATCTGCACGATTGCACGATTCAATTTGAGTGCAAATGGTGTTCTAATCTTAAAATATCTCCACAAGTTCTACAATTGGCATGATCTTTCCTTGGGCTAGCCTCACTAATACTGTTATGTAGTCCAACATTTGGATTCCACATGATGACGGATGATTTGACTCCTTTTGGTGATCAGATCTTCTGTTTATTCTTAATAATTTCAGGATGCTTACTCCTTGCGAAGTCAAGGATGGAGCTATGGATTTTAGTGTTCTGAAATGGTCTTTCCAATAGCTATTTTCTTTTGGAGAAAAATAAAAGCTGTTTGCACAACAGTTTCTGTTGCAAACCAATGATCATCAGTTTTATTGACCCCTAACCATGGAAGCTTCGGTTCAAAACTTACAAATCGGTAGAGTATTCTTGAGGCCTTCAGGTTCATTGAAGATGACAGATATTTATTTGGTCCTCTGTGGGAAATCAGATCTCATCCTCCAAACAATGTACAATCTTTACATGGTTGATCAAGACTTTACTTGGTTATGAAGATCCTGTTGCCACAGCAAGCACAAGCTGTTCTGGCTTTTGTTTTGAAAGGTAGACTGAATACACTCACTTGCTTCGCCGGTACCTTGATGACTACCCTGTATTCCGTGCATTTTGTCTCAAGAATGATCCAAAGCTCATCTCTTTGCCCAGTGCTCTTTCAGCAGTAATTTTTGGTGTGTTCTTGGTTTCAGTTGGGTCCTGTGTGTCTATATCCCTTTTTGACATGTTGGCTGAGGATCGCCAACGCCTTGGATAGCACTTCTTTGGAGAGGAATGATATCACTTTAACAATGGGTTCTGGTCCTTCCAATAGTGCAAGGAACCATGAATTGTCATGTCCAAGTCCATTCCATGCCAAGGCAGGTTGATAGGTATGTTATGCTATTTAGCGCACAGGATGATATTGTTGTGGCCCAGAGCATGCAATGGAACTCAATAAATTAGAAGTTCCACACGACCACACATGTTTGAATATAATCATATACTGCTTTTATATTTTACTTTCTCATTATTATAGGCTAGTTGTTTACAGAAAAAGAATGAAATTTCAGGTAAAAATATCTACTCTGTACATTATTAAGATTCATACTATCAGAAGAAGGTTGCATGCTTACCCATCAAGCCAGAACTGCCAGGCCACATCGAGTTCAATGAGCCCAGAGCAACACCCCCTAAAGGTAATGACAATTAGCAACTAGTCTGGCTGCTTTATGTTAAGTACTTATGTTCTTTGCTATGATTGCTGAGAGATGTTTTCTAGCTATATGTTTCTATTTCGTTTTTGCGACACTAATTTAGATGAGTACTTTTACTGCTACTGAATTCATGCTGCAAGTGTTAGGAGTATATTTCTTCCCATTCATCTTGATTCCATCAACATATTAAAATTTTAAAGATAAATGACAATAGTAAGTGTGTATGGACTTTATTTCTTTATTACTAAACTTTGGTCACTCTTTTAGGTTATCCATTAGAAGAATGAGACATGGATAGAAATGCATGCCACAAGTCCATTTATATTCCCCACCACACGCACACACATAGACAGACAAAAGGACTTTTAAAAATGCTCCACTCAATCTAGTGACATTACCTCATCAGCTGAAGTTGGGTTTACAGCAAGAAGCTGCTGATTCTCCCTTACTCTTAAGAATAGCATCAGCAACCAGCTTATACACTTTGAACTTATCTCGAGTTCTAAGAATGTTTTGCTTTCTCATTTCTTGATCGTTCGTCTATCCAAATAGCCTATATGTGTTTCCCTATCTTTGTTCTATATAGTCAGCATTTTGGAATTTTAGGTTTTGCAGAGCCTTGAGTCTCTAGTGAACAGTTCATGGAAATACAAAATTGATAACTTTATTCTTGGGAAAGTTGTACATAGAATTTATTTAGAGTTAATTGTACCCACCATACAACTACTTATATAGTTGTATCACTTTGATACAACAAGTAGTAAAACGTGTAAATGCATACAGAAACTTATCAAATTTGTGGATATATGGTCACTTGTATGCCATATGGATGTATTTTGGCACAATGGCAAGTAATGCGAATGCCTTTATGCATTTAACTCCTTGATGTATCTATTTCATTGTTCCATGCGAGGCTTTTGCTTCCGTTTTGCTCACAGACAATATGTTTTGAGGCATTGCATACATAATCATCATTTTGGGGCTTCTAAAACTATGCTTTCAACAGCATCTAGTTTATTCCACTACCAGTTTTGTTTTTAAAGCAGTGAAGTAACATTTGTTCCTAAAAGGTCCGACATGTATATATGTTGTATGTTAGTGGAAGAGTTTTTCAGTGTGGAGATAAATTTATTTGGGATTCTTTTGTTGAATTTAAAAACATGATATATATGAATGAGAATCACTACAGGGACCATGCCATAATAAATAAGTAATATATGATTGATTTGGTCACTACTATGCTAATATATACATGGTATACATACATACATACATACTAGTATATATACTCATCATATACTAATTCCAAGACTTGCTAGGCCGCTGCATAACAAATCCACAAGTGCATGTCAGTGCTAACATGAAACAAACAACATAAAACCAATGTTAAGCAAGTAATTAAACAAACATGGCGTAGATAGATGCTTGCGAGCGTATGCGTATCGTGAATGCCATTTATGTTTCAATTCTTCTGTATGTGTGCACTCTTCTGTATGTGTGCACTAGTATTCATCAATTTTTTTTTGTTAATTTCACGTCCAAATTTCTTTTGCACCTTTAGGGGCAACAACCTTTGCTTTTAACAACTGCTATATAAGTAGTTCAATTTGTTTTTAATTGGAGCCTCTAATTGCCATTTGGCCCTATGCCCTCAAAATTAAGGCCTGTACTTAGTATGGACGTTGCACACATGATTAAGATTTACATGAGAAGCGAGAACACAATAGAAGGCTATATGTATAAAACTATCCACAACACCTGTCATGGTGGCAAAATATGGCTACATGGTATATACATATGACAATAGATGCACATACTAGATAAATTCATGTATCTTTTTGCACATTTTACTACTTGTTGGACTGAAGTGATACAATGACACAAGTTATTGTATGATGTGTGCAATTTATTCGTTTATTTACAGTCTTGTAAAGAAAACTGGTGTCACTCAGAGTGCTGTGCCAAAAATTGAAGTGCCACAACCATTAGGGAATATAAGGACAAACAATCCAATCTATGCAGAACTAGCAAATTTGTTACAAATTGCAGATGGTTTATGAGCTTGTAATCAATTTCTTCGTCACATTCTTGCCATTCTCTGTAGAACAAGGAGCAACAATTTGAGGATACTCTGGCAGACCTTTTGTAACTTGTCACTTGCTTTGCCATCAGAATAGCCTATGTAATTTTGATGCTGTTGCTACTATCCATTCCTTGCACACTAGAATTCAATCTCATTACATAAATTTGATACTGACCTTAAATGCAAGAGCTATATTGTGATCTCAACATTTTACTTTCGTATTGTTACCCTAAAGCATGATATCAAAATTAATTGGTATGTTCCCCTATGAACAGTTACTTATGGTGCGTCATTGGGTTGAGGTATATGGTTTTAATGGATCTCCCTCTAGACTCGTTAGCAATGAATTTCGACGTACTGGTTAATCTCTTTGTTTTGCTGTTTCACCACAATATTTGGGATTTCATGGCACGCTACATACATGAACTTACTTGCAAACCAACCCTTTCGTGCAAATTTTGGAAACCAACATGCATGAGGACATGCATGGGAGGTGGGAGGGGGAATTTGCAAAATTACAGGGAAGGTGGGAGGGGAGATTGGCAAAACCAGCATGCATGGAGGTGGGAGGGTCATTGGATCAATATCGTGTGGATCAGATTGTGGTTTTCAATGTTTGCACGGAGGGGTTGGTTTTCACCTGATACGTTGTCAACTACCAAAGTATGCTATGATAGGAGCAGACATTGCATGATATTATCATTCCTCTCATTTGTACTGTAATGAAAATTACTTTGAGACTTCGAGAAATGTTGTGGTTGCCATTGTCCTATAGTTCTTTGCTCAAACTAACCAACATGTGCACCTGCAATTTTGTCATTGCATTCCATCGCATAAGATGCTTCATCATTTTACACCCTTAACAAAAAAAGAAAAATCATGATACAGGCGTAATAAGACTAGCAAAATCATTCATAAAATTAGGCTTATTAGCATAGATCAGCTGGGCGCTAGGCGAAATCTAGACGCTGACCCATTGCCTAGCACCTAGTCGCGTCTAGTCGCCGCCTAGGCGCTAGGCGGAACCTAGGCGCTGAGCCATTGCCTAGCGCCTAGGCGTCGCCTAGCTGAACTATGCTTATTAGTTGTAGTGGTCATGTTATCGTCTGCATAGTTAGGTCCTGTACGGAATGGAATGGAAGGAGTACACAATTTTCGTTCCTTTTTTTTTGTTACAAAAAGGAGCGCTGGAGATATCGTGCTGATTGTCTGGATGCATCGACTATATGCCCCGTAGGCTTTACCTGCGCGTGCCACTGCATAACCTACGTGGCTGCATCGGGATTGCGTTTGCCTGATGCATTTTTGTGAAGTGTGAATTAGTCTCGAAAAGCTTCATGCGATGCTAATCGTTTCCAAAATAAAAAAGGTTTTGTTCCATAAGGGCACAACACAGCCTCAGCTGTTGTCAGAATCGAAAATATAAATTAAATAAGAAGTGGTTAAGATTGGAATAATAAGACCTCAACTACAAAAAATCATTTTCTTTCTCAATAACTGCGTATAGTTAGAAAAAACGGTCCGGTTACATGCCAACTCCATGGCATCGGGCTAATAGTCTCTTAACTACAAAAATCATATAATCGCAAATTTCATTGACTATAACGTAGAATCAGCTCCATTATCCAGATTGTAAAATGTAAGATCACACGATATAATTGAGATTTGGAACTAATATCTTACACAGCAAATAAACATCCCGCAGCAAATATGTTGTTCCCTGTTCTCCGGTGCGCGAGTCTATGATTAGGCTAATGATTGTTTGAGTTGGTATGTGATGAGTACATGACATCCATGCATATGACCATGCTTGGGGGATGGCATGGAGTTGGAGGAGACCAGCAAAGGTGTCCAAACCTAGAAGGAGGCCCGAAGCTTATCCGGTTCGAGACGCCAAGGTGGAGGCCTAAAGAAACTCAAGTTCGAGTCCGCCTCGGAGTCCAGGAGCAGCCCGCACTAAATTGGTCGCCTAGGTCGCATACCGGCTCGGTTTTTGACGTTCTACATATGCTTGGAAAGCTAACGAGATAAGCTATCGACGAAATAAATTGACATCCACAATCTGTCCTGATGTTGCGTCGCCGTATTTTGTCCTTTGGGCCGTGTATCGTGTGGAACCCATAGGGGGGCGCCCCTTCCTACCCTAGCACACCCCTTTAGGCTATATAAACTCAGTAGCCGCTGTCGTTTAAACTTGGGTTTTGCTTAGATTAATCTGTTGAAAACAGTTTCGCCGTCATCGGTTTGTAGAACTTCAACTTTTGATCTTAATCATACATCTGTAGTGTCACTTTATATTGAGAGATGCTTCTTTCGAGTTCTTGCTTGTGTTCTTCGTTGCGCAGGCAGGGATTAGCCTTCTTGGCGAGGTCAACCGGGTTGTGACACGGTTGATAACCAGAGGAGTCGTGGTGCTAAGATTGCAGGGATCGAGTTTGCTGACTTGAAGCCGGATCGGTAAGTTGCGCTCCGCCCAAAACGAGTTATCCTTCACCTGACGGAAGATCGGGAAACCCTAGTTCCCATCACAAGCCATCTTTGGAAGTGGTGTGGCTACAGGAAGGTATGCAATGGGGTCATCAGAGCCTCTGGGAGATCCAACTGATGCAGAGACCATTGACGTCGATACTGATGCACCACCAGCGACCGCAAAAGGCGCAGTAGGTTCAGGTGGGAAGAGTGAGGCTTCAAGTGGTGGCAAGAGGAAGAGGGGTTCTGATGGCACAACTGGTGGGATGCAAGGGCTGACTAATGCTGTTTGGGGGTTTGTAGGAGCTGTTCAAGACAGTATCCATGCTGAAGCAGCCCCAGGGATTGTGAAGGCTGTTATGGGATGCACCAACTTCTCCAAGCCACATCTGATGTTTTGCCTTGACCACCTGATGGAACACAAGAGGTCTACCCTGGGTT
Source organism: Echinochloa crus-galli (assembly GCA_900205405.1). Classification (NCBI taxonomy): domain Eukaryota; kingdom Viridiplantae; phylum Streptophyta; class Magnoliopsida; order Poales; family Poaceae; genus Echinochloa; species Echinochloa crus-galli. The sequence goes on from OAMR01000055.1 coordinate 259,066, forward strand.
TCCTTGAGATGAATGATGAGGAGAAGGACCTGTGGCTTGCTACACGCCTGAGCAAGAATAACCTACTTGGATGAATCATCACCCAGCCAACATTGCATCTTTTTGGGAGAACAACTTCTAACCACTTGACTGACAATTTGAGCCATCTGGCTATAATTTGTAACTGTAATTGATGACTTTACCTTGGTTACTTCTGCTTGATTATATTCAAGCCTCTTCTGTAAATTAGGATGATGATCAGGTGGTGACTAGAGCATAGGAAAACAAGTCTAGTGTACAACTTTGAACTTGTATGCATGCTATGCTATGCATTTCATTATGAAAATATGTTGAGACTTCATTCTCACTTATTTTCAAGTTTAATTCTCAGTTCTATGCATGTTATGCTTTAGAGTGATTTGGCTTTTGTCTGTTGTATGTATGTGCAGTGTCATCATGAAGTGGTATGTTGTGTTCGCTGGGAGGAACCCAGGTGTTTATTCAGATTGGGTATCATGTCAACGACAAGTTTCAGGATTTAGTCATGCAGTTTACCAGAGTTATAAGTCAAGAGCTGAGGCATTAGAAGCATTCAACTATCACTGCAGTTCAGCCCAGCGCAAAGAACTGAGCATAGGAAGAGCCACAGAGATTGCACAGGCCAAGGAACAGGAGGCAGTTGTTGATGTAGCTGTCAAAAATCACCCTATGATTCAAACAACTCTTCTTTTCATCATTGTGATCATCCTAGTAGCCATTTGTGTCAAGTTGTATTACATGTAACAATTCAATTCAAGTCTAATTTGTATCAGCTGACTTCAACTAGGAACTTTAATTTGTTTCATGGCATCTAACAGCAAGTTTGCAAGTTTGCATCAAGTCACAAGTTCACAGACACATTCCATGTTTTCATCAAGTCACAAGTTCACAGACACATTCCATGTTTTCATCAAGTCACAAGTTCACAGACACATTCCATGTTTTCATCAAGTCACAAGTTCACAGACACATTCCATGTTTTCATCAAGTCACAAGTTCACAGACACATTCCATGTTTTCATCAAGTCACAAGTTCACAGACACATTCCATGTTTTCATCAAGTCACAAGTTCACAGACACATTCCATGTTTTCATCAAGTCACAAGTTCACAGACACATTCCATGTTTTCATCAAGTCACAAGTTCACAGACACATTCCATGTTTTCATCAAGTCACAAGTTCACAGACACATT
>OAMR01000055.1:263728-321412 GCA_900205405.1 Echinochloa crus-galli
CTTCCCGAGATTCGCAGAGGAATAGGACCAAGGAGGAGACGGAACAAGAAGATTCTGAAAACAGAGATCTTCTGGAGTTGGATCACCATGCTTCTTCTGTGTTGATATAGTTGCAAAGCTTCTGCTCCAAGTCTTCTTTAGCTTTGTTTCTTCATTGCGGGGATTGCCTTCTGGTTTCCTTGATGTTCTTCACTTGATTTATGTGAATAGATAGCAAGAAAAACAATGAGGTACGGAGAAAATAGAGAGAGCCCAACTACACAATCATTACAAAGATCCAAATCACGCATAGGCACAATGACAACCAATTCAAGCTCCTAAGGACAAGATTCACACAAGACCGACATCACTGGGTTTTGAAAAGCGTAACTAGATGATGCGTATGATAATCATGGTGGTCTCCTAAAGTTTGATCATCCGTTCTAACTAAGATGCGATCCTACAGTCAGCATAGCTCTGATACCAATCTGTCACACCCGGATTTACACAGAAACCCGAATGCTGCTATATGTGTGCCCAGGAAGTCCACAGAACACATATAGATAACAAATATGAATAACAGAGTACATATGCTCGAATAAAAATAGTTTTACATCAGAGTTTACCTAAAACACAGCGGAAGACTATCTATTAACTATCTCCACAGGTAGAGCCTCAAGTCCACAGGGACACCGACTGGTTGACCATAGCTTAGAATACAGACGATCCTCAGGAATCTCGGTAGTTGTCTCTTTCACCCCATCTGTTACCCATCCGGGATTTTGTGATATGCTACTTAGCAATTATAGCACAGGTGTATGAAGGCTCAAAATAGGCTAGACTCGGCTCAACTGCATTCGCACTTTTAGTTGGTCCGTTTTAACATTATCCAAGTTACTACAATTAAATGAATCCCAGTTGTACCCCAATTAATAGAGTGTGAGTAACATTAAACATCAATAACAATCAAGTTCTAATAAAAAATGATCCAGACCGCTCGTGACCCAGAGCAAGGCTATCATGACAGATTTACATACCAGTCGCGTAAAAGTTCAAAGGAACTTTGCACCCAACCACGCGGAGGTGGATCAGACCTCACAAACCACACTTCCGGGGTGTGATCGCATAGGGACGCTACGAGGCTTTCACAAGACACCCTAACAAGACAGTAGCCGCTGTGGTACTGCAAGGTGGTGAGACCCTAGGCACCGAGATCGACTGACTCCCAGGGCGCAGTGATAGGAGGGTCAATGGCGTCCAGAGCGCAGGCTACGCAAGCCAACCAAAGCGCAACGTGCGGAGTTCCAACGCGAGGACTCCCAACACGGGACTGTGCCTAACGAGACATAGCCAACGGAGCGCATCCGTCCTCGGTGGAATCACCTTTAACCTTGCCTCCCACAACGCCGTTGGCCCCTCGGTAACCACTGCCAAGCTAGAGCCGTACAAGCTACTTGACCAAGACCAGAGCCATTATAGTGCTAGCGGGGGCGACAGGCTCCTGGGTTGCCGCTTTAAGAACCGGACCTTAGAGGGAGACACTAGAACAAAGCACACAACACATGCTCTAGCCCCCTGATCCATGTTGCTAAAAAGCAAGTTTTAACATTAAAGTTGAAGTGGCTGAACCATTAAGTCAAATTTAACGATTGAATAGAGGTGACAGTAGCTGCGCATAGCAAAGTTCTACCCATATGCATAAACCTAAGGTAAACAAGGACAGGATAAACAAAAGCTAGGTACAACCTTAAAGGTACATCAATTTAGACATATGCATGTATGAAATAAATGATTAAAGGGTATGTAGGTAGCAAGGATTGTCCGTGCTATAACTTGCCTTAATCCATAGTATAACCACTTTAAATCTTCAGCTCTTGAAACTCTTCTTCTTGACGATCCTCTACTCGCAACGATCAACGAGCGCGAACACAACATGCAGCTAAACAAGCAAGCAAACAATATACAACTAAGAACAGTACACCAATCAAAGGAAAAGCTTTAAAAGAGCGCGCTGTTGGCGGTCGTTACAGACCGATTTCCGACCTCCAACCGAGTATAAAACAAGCACATCAAAGACACACACCATAGCTATAGGGCTTATTACTGACTATTTCCACAAGTTTTGGCGATTGTCCATTGTGCAGGTACAAAATGGAGACATACGTGCTATAGGGGACGGAAATGATAGATTCGGCCGAATGACACGATTCGGCCGGTTATCCCGAACCAGGCAGTTCGGGCGAACTGGCCAGTTCGGGCGAACTGACCGGTTCGGCCGAACCAGCCCGGCTGCCCCCTCTCGCGCACCTGCACGTGGGTTTGCACCTTCTTCCCCCCTGTTTACTCTCCGCTCGCGCACCTACACGTTGGTTTGCACCTTTTTCCCCCTTTTTACTTTCCTGTGTTGTCTCGTTTCGGAAAATTGAAAATGCATGCCTCACATAAACGAAACGAACTCGGTCTCTCTTTTATATCATGACTGCTGCATGTTGTTTATTTCAAACTCTATCTAGCACTTGTGAAATTCATCATAGGACCCCCCCTGATCTAAGTTGTTGATGTTTGTGATATGACTCGATAAAATGAACCACTTGTTCACACCAACATTGCATGTTGTTTATTTCAAACTCTATCTAGCACTTGTGAAATTCATCATAGGACCCCCCTGATCTAAGTTGTTGATGTTTGTGATATGACTCGATAAAATGAACCACTTGTTCACACTAACATTCGGGAGAATTTTATTTTTGAAAAAATGAAAATCTTGCTCTATTCCTTCATCCTTCCACAAATACCACATTACCACATATGCTAGAGAGTTTACTCCAGAAACCTGTCATATCCTGTATGAAGTCTTGTTGAAAGTTATGTTCTTGGAATGGATCACATTGTCTGAGGTCTGTTGCAAGCACACCAATAAACCAGCTAGTAGAGCTTAGGATCGGTAAAGAACTTATCCCTGTCTCCAGAGAGAGAAATAAAGGACTCATGAAAGTCCAAGAAAAAAAATCCCAAAAGGGGAGAAGAAAAGAAAAAGGGGTCAAAAAGGCTGAGGAACAACATGAACTCTGTATCATTAACTTGCAACATGACCGAGGGCAGTGATGAGAAGCTCCAGGAGCCAATCTTTGGCTTGACCGAAATACTCGACATGACAAGGCCACCACCTGAGAGACAAAGAGAAATACAAAAGAGAGTGAGTGAAAGGAGAGAACTCCAGAGAGCTGAGTGTCAGGGATGAAGGGAGACGAGCCATTTAATTGCGAAAACCAGAAAACCCACCTTCAAGGTTAACGGACAGCGGTTGAAGATTTTAAGTTTTGGCGATTGTCCATTGTGCAGGTACAAAATGGAGACATACGTGCTATAGGGGACGGAAATGACAGATTCAGCCGAACGACACGATTCGGCCGGTTATCCCCCTTAGCCGTGCACACCACCGGGAGCCGTCTACGGTGACACCTCGTGACATGCGGACGACCGACACCTCATCCCGGGCCGAAACAACACAAAGCCATTTACGAGGAGCTAGCCAGGAGGGCCCACGGGGCAGAGGCTGCACGGGGGAGCTTCACCAGGCCACAGGGCCCGTTCGGCCGAACGGCCCACTTCGGCCGAACCGCCCCCAAAGCTCCACCGCCTCACACACCGCCTCTGCTCCAAGGCGGTGCCACGTGCCCGTTCGGCCGAACTCCTTGGTTCGGCCGAATCGGCCTCTTCGGCCGAATGGCCCGGCACCGCCTTGAGCTGCCTTGGCCGCTGCTCCACTTCTCCACCGACCCTGGCTACTATAAATAGAGGCCCGGTTTCACCTGCAAGACACACAACACAAGGGTAGAGTGCAGGCAAAGCGCTGTTAGTTCTCCACTTGTATCAGTAGAATAGGGAGAGATGAGAGGTGAGCGTCCCGGAGAGGAGCCGCAGTGTCGGCCCCTCTTCCCGCTGTACCTCTACGGATGCGGCTTCACTTCGAGTAACATCCAGGTCTTGTCTGGTAACTCTTGTATCTTTCACTAGTAATCTTGCCAAAGCTTCCAGTGGCCTTAGTTTATTCCCGTCGCAACGGAGGTGGTAGCCGTAAGGTGGTGACAGCCCTTCCGGTCTTTGTAGCCCATCACGTTAGTTCCGGTCCGTAGGATTCCCCAGTTGGGAAATAGTGGCACCCCTTCTCATCCCTTTCTGTGTGTCCACCGGTTCCCTTGTCCCGAAGCAAGTATCTATCTGTATCCTCTGATCTGCTCGATCAATCAGTAGAATACCTCTACCAGACTCGTACCCTCTCTACCCTCCTATCACTCCTCTTCTCTTTGTTGTTGTCATCCACCTCATCCATACCATTCACTCCATTCCATCTACCTAGGACAACTTAGTTTAGAATCAGTCCACTTCTCGTTCTCCGTGGAAATCGATACCTTGGAATACTCCCGGGTGAAAGCTACATCGGTATCCGTCCGCTTGCGGATTTATCTGTAGGCCGTAAGGAGTGCCAACAAGCTTTCTGGCGCCGTTGCCGGGGAACGGTAGCTGTTCTGATTCCGAACCCAAGTTGTCCGTGTATCCCACCACCATCCACCATATGAATTCCACCCTCACCTTACGCCAACACTCGGCTCCAAAGGGCGCTTGTTTGGAGCCACCACCATCATCACATCCCATATCCACACCCGGCTATGAGCTACGTCCCGGCTTCATAGCCATGGTTCGTGAGCAATCGTTCTCAGGAACGAAGGCCGAGAGTCCATACGCGCATTTGCGCGAGTTTGAGCAACTCTGCTCATGCCTGACCATTGCGGGCATGACACAAGAGACACTCAAATGGAAGCTATTCCCGTTTTCACTAGCGGGAGGAGCAAAGAAATGGTACTCTCTGGCTGTCAGTACTATGGACGGGAGCTGGGATGTTCTCAAGGAAAAATTCTGCCTAAACTTCTTCCCAGTCTCCAAGGTAGCCAGTCTCCGAGCGGAAATCATTAACTTTAAGCAATTAAAGGGAGAATCGTTAGGAGCTGCCTGGGCTCGTTTCAAGTAAATACTGGCCTCAGGACCGGACCTAAGCCTACCAGAACCTGTTGTTTTACAACACTTCAGCCTTGGCCTCTGTCTCGTAGCCACCACTTTCTTGGACTCTGCTTCTGGAGGGTCGTTCTTTCATTTGGTTCCTAGTGAAGTGAGGGTAGTCCTGGACCGTATCCTAGACAACACCCCCTACACGGGAATCTATGATGAACTCCCCGATGAAGAAGAGAAGCAGCCCGAACCTGAACCTAAAGAGCCAATACCAGTCCAATCCAAATCCATTAGCTCTTCTGGTCCATCAGAACCTGAAGCTCATTTCGAACCACAACCATATTCTAGCCCGGACCATTATGATTCACTCTACACCACTCTCTATGATTTTGACGATGATCTATTCGAAGACATCGGGAGTGCAACAAGTTTCCCACGGGAACGACGTGTAGAGCAAAAGGATCAGGCCCCCGACAAAGAAGAATTAGAATACCAGCGGGAGTACCTAGGACGTCTCTCTGCTATCATGAGTCGGGAGTGGCTAGATGAGGCCGAAGCCTCGACCGAGGTGGTCAAGATGCCCAGAAAAACCAAAAGGATATTCTGTGAGATCATGGGCCTTGACCGAGAAGTTGGGTACGACCCGAGCCTCGGAATCAATATAATCTCTAGCTCTTTGGTGCAAACCGAATTCTCTGATAACTCATGGTCATTTTCTCAAAAACGACTTAAGTTTACTTCAGGAAGAATCCTGGACAGTTTGGGGATCTTACGCGTCACACCCGTTAAGGTCAACGATCCTGAACTCTTCATGGATTTCCACATCTTCGACCTACCTAGCACTACCACACACCCCATCTTCCTAGGCAGGCCAATCTTGAAGATTCTGGAAAAAGCACCAATAAACCAGCTAGTAGAGCTTAGGATCGGCAAAGAACTTATCCCTGTCTCCTATGCCCAATCTTTGAATACTCCAACAGAGGTAGACCCCGATCCTGACCCGTTAGAGGAAGTCAGGTCAGCTTCTTTGCTAGACCTCGAACAACATATTCCAGAAGACGATACTCCATTCTTTACGGAGGAAGAGGAAACTCATCTCCCGATTGAGCTTGATACAAACGAAACTCCAAAACCATCTCCAATCGAGCTCAAACCTCTTCCGCCTGGACTTAGGTATGCTTTCCTCTTTGGGGATAAGCAAACTCCAGTGATCATTAGTGATAAACTCTCCGAGGTAGAAACCCAGCAACTCATCACTATCCTGGAGAAAAATCGATCGGTCTTAGGATATCCTCTCCAAGACCTGAAAGGGATTAGCCCAAATCTTTGCACTCATCGCATCCCGATCGATTCTGAAGCAACACCGTCTCGGGAACCTCAATGACGGTTAAACAATGCCATGAGAGAGGTCGTGAAAAAGGAAGTTCTCAAACTCCCTCACGCGGGGATCATCTACCCTGTCCCCAATAGCGAATGGGTTAGTCCCGTTCAAGTCATTCCTAAGAAGGGAGGAATGACGGTAGTGCGCAATGATAAAAATGAGCTCATCCCCCAGCGCACTGTCACTGGTTGACGTATGTGCATCGACTATCGTCAACTCAATAAGGCCACCAAGAAAGACCACTTCCCCCTTCCGTTCATAGACGAAATGCTTGAACGGTTAGCCAAACACTCTTTCTTCTGCTTCCTTGACGGTTACTCTGGGTACCACCAAATTCCTATCCACCTAGAAGACCAAAGTAAAACCACGTTCACATGCCCCTATGGGACGTACGCCTACCGGCGAATGTCCTTCGGGTTATGTAACGCACCTGCCTCTTTTCAACGTTGCATGATGTCTATCTTCTCCGATATGATTGAGGAGATTATGGAAGTGTTCATGGACGATTTCTCAGTTAACGGAAAGACCTTTACCGAATGTCTGAAAAATCTAGACAAGGTCCTCTAGAGGTGTGAAGAGAAACACCTTGTTTTGAACTGGGAAAGTGCCATTTTATGGTGCGAGAGGGGATTGTCCTAGGACATAGGGTGTCGGAACGTGGGATCGAGGTAGACTAAGCGAAGATAGAAGTGATCGAGCAACTTCCACCTCCCACAGACGTTAAGGGGATCCGTAGCTTCCTTGGCCATGCCGGATTCTATAGGCGTTTCATCAAAAACTTCTCCCGGATATCTCGGCCCTTGACCAATCTCTTAGCCAAAGATGCCCCCTTCGTTTTCGATGAGGAGTGCTATGCCTCATTTCACACCCTCAAAAAGGCACTCATCTCCGCTCCCATCATCCAGCCTCCCGACTGGAGCATCCCATTCGAAATCATGTGCGATGCGAGCGACTATGCTGTAGGAGCTGTGTTGGGCCAAACTAAGGACAAGAAGCATTACGCTATCTCGTATGCTAGCAAAACGCTCACTGGCCCCCAGCTCAACTACTTCGTCCGATCTTCCAATCGACGACTACTTGCGGGATGACACCCTCCTTAAGGTCACCACTGGTGATCCGTGGTATGCCAACATAGTAAACTACATGGTAACGGGTTATGTCCCCCCTGGAGAGAATAGGAAACGGCTATATGCCCCCCCTGGAGAGAATAGGAAACGGCTAGCCTATGAGAGCAGACTACACCTTTGGGACGACCCGTACCTCTTTAGGATTTGTAGCGACGGACTCCTCAGAAGGTGCGTACCCGCACATGAGGCTTATAAAATCCTAGAGAGGTGCCACGCAGCCCCGTACGGAGGACACTACGGTGCATTCCGGACCAATGCTAAAGTCTGGCAGTGTGGTTTTTACTGGCCCAGCATGTATGAGGATGCGAGAGCATTTGTCATGCGGTGCCCCTGCTGCCAGAAACATGGGAACATCAATACTAGAGACGCAATGCCACTCACTAGCAATCTTCAAGTAGAAATCTTCGATGTCTGGGGAGTAGACTTCATGGGTCCCTTCCCAAACTCCGAGGGTTGTCAGTTCATCCTAGTAGCAGTGGACTACGTCTCAAAGTGAGTAGAAGCCTTGCCTTGCGTAGCTGCTGACTCTAAGAGCGCGAGACGAATGTTTCATGAGGTTATATTCCCCCGTTTTGGCGTTCCTAGAATAGTCATTAGTGATGGCGTCTCCCACTTCATAGATTCAGCCTTCTGTAAGTATCTCTCAAGTTTGGGGGTGCAGCATAACGTAGCCACACCTTATCACCCCCAAACTAGCGGTCAAGCAGAAACTTCCAATAAGCAAATCAAAAACATTCTGCAAAAGACCGTAAATGAGATGGGCAAGCAATGGAAGGATAAACTTCCAGATGCACTCTGGGCGTACCGCACGGCTTATAAGACGCCCATAGGCATGACCCCATATCAACTAGTCTATGGCAAGACCTGCCATTTACCTGTGGAAATGGAGTTTAGAGCTCACTGGGCCATTAGGAAGTGGGGTATGGATCTTCTAGCTGCCGGCCTTAAACGGAAGATCCAGCTGGCCGAGTTAGATGAGATGAGGGAAAGAGCATACCATAGCTCCCGGCTATACAAGGAACGGACCAAGAGATGGCATGACAAAAGGATCAAGGTCAAAATGTTTAAGCCGGGAGACAAGGTCCTTGTCTTCAACTCCCGTGTCAAGCTTTTTGGTCACGGGAAGTTAAGGAGTAAATGGGACGGCCCGTTCACAGTGATTAATACTGCATCTCACGGGGCCGTCACATTGCAAGACGAGGATGGGAATGCATTCAAGGTTAACGGGCAACGGTTGAAGATTTTCCTGGAGCCTGAGCCTCCGCCACTGGATGACTTAGATGTCATCGAGTTCATAGAACTCTGAAACCCGTCCGTAGAATTATGGCCCAAAACCCCCCATTTAAATATCTTATGGTCCAAAAATCTCCTGAACCTCGAAAACCCTCGACCAGAGAAACAAGATCCGACATGGCTCGCACCCCTGGGGGCCCAGAGGCCAGTTCGGCCGCACCAGACCAGTTCGGGCGAACTGGCCAGTTCGCCCAAATCCTAGGGTTCGGCCGAACCAGGTCCCCTGGCCCCCCGTGCGAATATTTGTCTCTGGACTCATCTGCAGTTGATGCTATCCCGAAACTCGCGAGGGAAACATCGGGAAACTCATTTTTCCTAATCAGAAATCCCCGATAAAACCCGAAGTCTCTCTGTCGACTTTCTCATCTCATCTACAACCTCTCTAGCCCATACACACAGCCACCATGCCTTCCTCTTCCTCCAAGGCTGCATCCTCAGCTAGGGGCTCAAGCCCTGCTAGCCGGAATGGCGAGTCTTCATGGCCCGAGCAAGCCTACCGCATCTCCGACGTCGACTCGCTCGACGAGGGGAGGCGCGGGAGAATGCCCACTCGCACAACTACACCACGTGCCGACTCCCCGCGCCGCGCTGCCATAGAGGACCTCCTTGCTCCTCTAAAAGGAATCAAGAAGCCACCGCACTCGCCATCGCCAAGACCCAGCACGGGGCAGCTGCGCCTAAGATCACCAGACTCGAACTTCGGTGCGATAGTGCCCAAGGAGGAGGATGGGAAGGCGCCGGAGTTCAAGCCGAACATCCCGCTGCGGTTCACCATTAAGTGTGAGCGCACCGCAACGGGGTACGGCAAGGTCCTCGTCCCGCAGCTGAATCGGGACGAGCTGGGGCTAGCTGAATCGTCCCAGTCCTCTCCTCCACGGCGCCATCCCAAGGTCCGGCGCCACAGGCAGCCCCCGCCCATCAAAGGGCTGCCCGGGGACATGGAGTTCTCGGAGGAGGAGGACGGCGAAGAAAAGAAGCCGCCCACCGTGGAGAGCCTGAAGGAGGAGCTGGCACTGGCACAGCAAAAGATCAACCACCTAGATGAGAAGGTGGCGGAGGCTGAGCTTGCCCGCATGGAGTCAGAGGACAAAATGGAAGTCCTCCGCAAGGCCTTATGTGCGAAGCTCAAGAGGCTTTTCAAGATCACGGGACACGAGGATCTCTATGGACCGCCTTCAGAGTAGTGTCCCGCGGTCGTCCCGTTTTTAGATAGAGAACCATTAGTTAGTTTGGTTTGCTAGTTGTTTGATTAATTCATTTAATTTTCTGTAGATCAATGTTTAGGGTGCTCTGAATTTATTTCCCTTCAAATACTTGTTTCCAATCATAGCTCGTTGAATAAATAAAAGTTTGAATTGTTTGCAAGAGAGAAAATAAAATTGTCGCTCCGGTCGGTGCATTTGAGCCAACCAGACAATGCCTTGTCTAACAGAGAGTTGCACGAGTACAGGAACGACACAGGAACGCATGGCACGACGGACCGAGCCCTAGGGGCCAGTTCGGCCGAATTTGATGTGTTTGTTTTATACTCGGTTGGAGTCGGAAATCGGTCTGTAACGACCGCCAACAAGCTCCCCAAACTTAGATCTTTGCTCGTCCCGAGTAAAGAAATTAAAACATGGGCAAGACTAAAGTAAGGTTCTCTTATAATCATGAATACTTGCATATTGAATATCAAACCTTTCTCATACCTGTGAATTTGTAGTGGCTACTTCCCGGATCTTGGGCGTTGATAAATGGAACGACTCTAACAACAAGGTCCTCTTGCTCATCCTGCATTCGGGTTTTTGGTTTTCGCAACTAAATGGCTCGTTTCCCTTCTTGGGTCACACCCGTTAAGGTCAACGATCCTGAACTCTTCATGGATTTTGACATCTTCGACCTACCTAGCACTACCACACATCCCATCTTCATAGGCAGGCCAATCTTGAAGATTCTGGAAAAAGCACCAATAAACCAGCTAGTAGAGCTTAGGATCGGTAAAGAACTTATCCCTGTCTCCTATTGCAGGCGAAGCACTGTTAGTTCTCCACTTGTATCAGTAGAGATACGGAGAGAGGAGAGGTGAGCGTCCCTGGTAGGAGCCGAAGTGTCGGCCCCTCTTTCCGCTGTACCTCTACGGATGCGACTTCACTTTGAGTAACATCCGGGTCTTGTCTGGTAATTCTTGTATCTCTCTCTGATTAATTGAGCATTCAGTTCTTACTTTTATATGCTTGCTGGTTCTTCGTTCAATGCTTTATAAAACAAACACAATGGGGACACACACCATAGCTATAGGGCTAATTACTGACTATTTCCACAAGTTTTGGCGATTGTCCATTGTGCAGGTACAAAATGGAGACATACGTGCTATAGGGGACAGAAATGACAGATTCGGCCAAACGACACGATTCGGCCGGTTATCCCCCTTAGCCGTGCACACCACCGGGAGCCATCTACGGTGACACCTCGTGACACGCGGACGACCGACACCTCATCCCGGGCCGGAACAACACAAAGCCATGTACGAGGAGCTGGCCAGGAAGGCCCACGGGGCAGAGGCTGCATGGGGGAGCTTCACCAGGCCACATGGCCCGTTCGGCCGAACAGCCCACTTCGGCCGAACCGCCCCCAAAGCTCCACCGCCTCACACACCGCCTCTGCTCCAAGGCGGTGCCACGTGCCCGTTCGGCCGAACTCCTTGGTTCGGCCGAATCGGCCTCTTCGGCCGAATGGCTCGGCACCGCCTTGAGCTGCCTTGGCCGCTGCTCCACTCCTCCACCGACCCTGGCTATTATAAATAGAGGCCCGGTTTCACCTGCAAGACACACAACACAAGGGTAGAGTGCAGGCGAAGCGCTGTTAGTTCTCCACTTGTATCAGTAGAATAGGGAGAGATGAGAGGTGAGCGTCCCGGAGAGGAGCCATAGTGTCGGCCCCTCTTCCCGCTGTACCTCTACGGATGCGGCTTCACTTCGAGTAACATCCGGGTCGTGTCTGGTAACTCTTGTATCTCTCTCTGATTAATTGAGCATTCAGTTCTTACTTTTATATGCTTGCTGGTTCCTCGTTCATTGCTTAGTTGATTGGTATAATTGTATACTGATTACTTAGCTTGGGTGCTTGTCTTTCTGCACTAGATAAGTATTAGTTGACTAGTGTAGGCGTGGTGCCTATACTTGAGACTAACTTAGTTTATTCCCGTCGCAACGGAGGTGGTAGCCGTAAGGTGGTGACAGCCCTTCCGGTCTTTGTAGCCCATCACGTTAGTTCCGGTCCGTAGGATTCCCCAGTTGGGAAATAGTGGCACCCCTTCTCATCCCTTTCTGTGTGTCCACCGGTTCCCTTGTCCCGAAGCAAGTATCTATCTGTATCCTCTGATCTGCTCGATCAATCAGTAGAATACCTCTACCAGACTCGTACCCTCTCTACCCTCCTATCACTCCTCTTCTCTCTTTGTTGTTGTCATCCACCTCATCCATACCATTCACTCCATTCCATCTACCTAGGACAACTTAGTTTAGAATCAGTCCACTTCTCGTTCTCCATGGAAATCGATAGCTAAGGGATCGGGCTTGGTTCGATGGTCTCGTGAGCGCAAGAATCGCTGAAAACGGAGCAACGGTTGAAAAGATACATCTACCGAAAGATTTGGTGATTAAATAAACAAAACTATGTGCTGGATATATTTTAATTAAATAAAATAATTTGTGAGGGTTATTTTAGAGAAATAGCCTATCCAAAGTCAACACAAATTAAATCTTTTAGAAAAGTCAGAGTGAACATAGTCACATTTTAATTATAAATATTCAAGTACAATTTATTCAAATTAAAACATTAACTTGAAATGAAGCATGTGAGAGCATCTAATCGAATATCTTTATCAACCGTGTTGAACTAATCAATATTATAATCAAAAACATATTTATGTTAATATTAATCAATGTTAACATTTATTTATGAAAAGCCGTAGTTTAACTCTAAATTGCTTTTAATTAGAAAGAGCTGGTTAAGTAAACATTAATCAATTTAATATGGTTTTATAAAGCCGAAGTAAAACTCTAATTAAATGTTATTATGAAAACATGATTAAATAGAATTAACCAAACTAATAAGTACAAGCAAACATGCCCGTGCGTTGCATCGGGAAAAAAATATTTCACAAGCCTCTAGCCCAATAAATATCAGCACATTATAATAATTGAGATAAGAAAAATTTTAAATTTGTATGCATGTCATAAATAAATAAATATCATGTAGTGTAATTATAGAAAACATAAAAATACAATGTATATGATACTATAAGTTGAACTATTTTAATAATGTTGAGAACTCAAGGATTCAAATGTAAAATACGTGTTCTAGGAACATTTGCTTTGCAACGAATGATGGAAAAGAAACAGATAAACTAATCTTTAAGTCTAATTGCTTCATAACCTTTATCATATTGACGGATCATTTTTTGTTAGGTAGAAAGGCCTCATTTCAATGTAGTGTAAAGAGATAAATTCATCAGCACAACATTATTTATCTTAAATAGGCAAAAATTTATATGTTTTACCTTTTCTTCTCTCACGATCACTCAAATTGCTGCTGCTTTCAATTCTAAGCACCGGTCACATGTGCCTCCACGGTCGCAGGAGTACTCTGTACATCTGCGGTCTGGGCCATGCTGGCCTCCACCCTGAAATGCTGAATCCCTCCGCCATCCCAACGATACGCTCGTCGCGCATCCTAGCACGGTCATCCACAGTGGGCCTCACCATGTTAATTACTCCACACCTCGATTCTTCTTTCCTTGTCGGTCTCTTCCTGTTCTCTTTCCCCTTCTACCCTCTGCTCATCCTTTCCTCGCGGGATCCAGCGAGAGCGAAGTGATGATGAGCAGAGCCACAGCGGGCGCGGCTACATCAGCTCGTCGGCAATTCGGCATCCGTCAGATCCCTCGACCGAGGGGCGCGGCGACCTCCTGTTGGCTGGGACAAAGGTGATGATTTTTTTCCTTTTTTTTTGTTTTCTTATTTTATTTAACCTTCTCCTTCCGTCTTTCCAGCAGCTCCTCTCCATGGAGGAGTAGAAGCCCTCCTCCCGTGCGCGAGCGCTGTCACCGCGGCGGCACATGCCTCCGTCGCATCGGCACGTCCATGCCATCGGGCACTCTCGCTCTTGTTGCACGCCGGTGCGGCATAAAAATCGAGGGCTTTTGAATTTATTTTCTCTCGTTTTTCTTATGTAAGAAAGGATCGTTTCTGAGTTTTGTTCTCAATTCGAATTTGGATCAGGGAGGCCGGGGTGGGGGAGATCTCAAACTCGGGAAACTCTCCGATCGGGTTCCTGCTCGGGCTGTTGGTGGGGAAGCGATAGGGTCCTGGGTTGGGGAGGGCTCTATGGGTTTTTTTGAAAAACAAAGTATTTAATAAAAGGACTGCGGGTTAATTAATAAACTTTAGGGTTTTTATTGCAAAATTATAATGTACCGCAGAAACAATCCTTGCTTTATAATTAGGTAGAGATTATAGAAAACCGATATGTAAACCCTAATTTGCTTTTATCTGGAAAAGACAATTAAATAGCATTTAATCAACTTAATATTAAATAAAAATTCAGAAACATGCCACATGATAAATAGCAGTACTAGATCGTAGTTTAAGTTAATATGAAGCTAACACAACAAGAACGGATCAAATCGGAGATAAAACGTGTAATCTATGGACTAAACAAGGCTACAGGGATCAGATCGTAATTAACCCTAGACTGCAGGGGCTAGCAGGGGATTTCTGCATGACTCAGTGAATAGGGCTTGCAAAAAGGGTAAACTTCAGGGGTCAGATCCAAAAAGTGCTCAGGTTGGAGTTAAGTGTGAAGGGGAAAACTTGTAGGGGGTTTTCTGTGAGATCGCCAAGACACAAGTATGGATCCAACACGTTACAAGATTCTCCGGGGACCTATGTGAAAATCTACCGTGTTCTTCCTCTACACAGCACAGGGGCGCTTCGCCGGCGCTCCTGGGCAACGGCTTGCCAGCGTTTTAGCGGCCAAGGGTAGTGACTAGATGGCGCATCGGAGGGAGGAGGGAGAGGGGAACGCGAGGGTGCTGCTCACCATCGGCAGAGACGGCGGTGATGGCCGGATTTCGCTCGCGGTGGACGACATGGCCGGCGGCGAGCGGCTCACGCGGTGAAGGCGCTCCGGCGGCGAGATGGCCACGGTGACAGGCGGCGGAGACGCGGCTTGGCTCGGGAAGCTTGCGGTGACCGCGGCTTGGCCCGCCAATCACCGAAACGGCCGGGATTGCAAGGAAGGCGGCGGCGCTCTGCTCCGCGGCGGCGGTGCGCTGCGCAGAGAAGAGAGGGCGGCGGTGGAAGGGGATGCTGCTTCAGGGGATCGGCGTCCGCGCTGTTTATAGGGGCGCGAGGCGCGGCTACGAGGGTCGCTCGCCGAGATGGCGCAACCAGCGCGCACGCCGAGGTTTTCTGGCGGCGGCGGCATGCGTCGCGCGTTAGGCGCCGGGAGAGGAGTACTGGTGGGTCGGGTTGAGCGCTGGGCCGAGCGGCTCGTTGGGCAAGAGCTGGGAGGCCCGGGTGGAGGCGGAGGGGCAGGTGGGTGCGGAGCGGGCCAAGCTGGGCTGAGTAGAGGCGGAGCAGTGGGCTGTTGAGCTAGGCCGCGAGGGGAAAGCTGCTGGGACGCTGGGCTGGACTGCGCGCGTGAGAGGGGGAGGAGGCAGCCTGAGCCGTGAGCTGGAAAGGAAAATAGAGGGAGCGAAATTGATTCAAGCGAATAGTTTAAGGGGTGAAAACGAACTATGGGCCAAACAACTTTTCTAGGGCTCAAAACAGCGCGATTCAAACTCGAATTTAAATTAGATTCAAATTCTTATTTGAACTACACACAAGCAAAACTTAATGCAGCAGCATGATCGCAACACACACAACATTTTATTTATATTTCGCAAATATTTTTATTTTTCTATTATAAATTCCCTGTAAATTAAATAAAGTTTGAAAAATTTTAGAAAATTGAGAAAATTATTGTATTAATTATGTTGTCGTCGCGCATCCTAGCACGGTCATCCACAGTGGGCCTCACCATGTTAATTACTCCACACCTCGATTCTTCTTTCCTTGTCGGTCTCTTCCTGTTCTCTTTCCCCTTCTCCCCTCTGCTCATCCTTTCCTCGCGGGATCCAGCGAGCGGGGTGATGATGAGCAGAGCCACAGCGGGCGCGGCTACATCAGCTCGTCGGCAATTCGGCATCCGTCAGATCCCTCGACCGAGGGGCGCGGCGACCTCCTGTTGGCTGGGACAAAGGTGATGATTTTTTTCCTTTTTTTTTGTTTTCTTATTTTATTTAACCTTCTCCTTCCGTCTTTCCAGCAGCTCCTCTCCATGGAGGAGTAGAAGCCCTCCTCCCGTGCGCGAGCGCTGTCACCGCGGCGGCACATGCCTCCGTCGCATCGGCACGTCCATGCCATCGGGCACTCTCGCTCTTGTTGCACGCCGGTGCGGCATAAAAATCGAGGGCTTTTGAATTTATTTTCTCTCGTTTTTCTTATGTAAGAAAGGATCGTTTCTGAGTTTTGTTCTCAATTCGAATTTGGATCAGGGAGGCCGGGGTGGGGGAGATCTCAAACTCGGGAAACTCTCCGATCGGGTTCCTGCTCGGGCTGTTGGTGGGGAAGCGATAGGGTCCTGGGTTGGGGAGGGCTCTATGGGTTTTTTTGAAAAACAAAGTATTTAATAAAAGGACTGCGGGTTAATTAATAAACTTTAGGGTTTTTATTGCAAAATTATAATGTACCGCAGAAACAATCCTTGCTTTATAATTAGGTAGAGATTATAGAAAACCGATATGTAAACCCTAATTTGCTTTTATCTGGAAAAGACAATTAAATAGCATTTAATCAACTTAATATTAAATAAAAATTCAGAAACATGCCACATGATAAATAGCAGTACTAGATCGTAGTTTAAGTTAATATGAAGCTAACACAACAAGAACGGATCAAATCGGAGATAAAACGTGTAATCTATGGACTAAACAAGGCTACAGGGATCAGATCGTAATTAACCCTAGACTGCAGGGGCTAGCAGGGGATTTCTGCATGACTCAGTGAATAGGGCTTGCAAAAAGGGTAAACTTCAGGGGTCAGATCCAAAAAGTGCTCAGGTTGGAGTTAAGTGTGAAGGGGAAAACTTGTAGGGGGTTTTCTGTGAGATCGCCAAGACACAAGTATGGATCCAACACGTTACAAGATTCTCCGGGGACCTATGTGAAAATCTACCGTGTTCTTCCTCTACACAGCACAGGGGCGCTTCGCCGGCGCTCCTGGGCAACGGCTTGCCAGCGTTTTAGCGGCCAAGGGTAGTGACTAGATGGCGCATCGGAGGGAGGAGGGAGAGGGGAACGCGAGGGTGCTGCTCACCATCGGCAGAGACGGCGGTGATGGCCGGATTTCGCTCGCGGTGGACGACATGGCCGGCGGCGAGCGGCTCACGCGGTGAAGGCGCTCCGGCGGCGAGATGGCCACGGTGACAGGCGGCGGAGACGCGGCTTGGCTCGGGAAGCTTGCGGTGACCGCGGCTTGGCCCGCCAATCACCGAAACGGCCGGGATTGCAAGGAAGGCGGCGGCGCTCTGCTCCGCGGCGGCGGTGCGCTGCGCAGAGAAGAGAGGGCGGCGGTGGAAGGGGATGCTGCTTCAGGGGATCGGCGTCCGCGCTGTTTATAGGGGCGCGAGGCGCGGCTACGAGGGTCGCTCGCCGAGATGGCGCAACCAGCGCGCACGCCGAGGTTTTCTGGCGGCGGCGGCATGCGTCGCGCGTTAGGCGCCGGGAGAGGAGTACTGGTGGGTCGGGTTGAGCGCTGGGCCGAGCGGCTCGTTGGGCAAGAGCTGGGAGGCCCGGGTGGAGGCGGAGGGGCAGGTGGGTGCGGAGCGGGCCAAGCTGGGCTGAGTAGAGGCGGAGCAGTGGGCTGTTGAGCTAGGCCGCGAGGGGAAAGCTGCTGGGACGCTGGGCTGGACTGCGCGCGTGAGAGGGGGAGGAGGCAGCCTGAGCCGTGAGCTGGAAAGGAAAATAGAGGGAGCGAAATTGATTCAAGCGAATAGTTTAAGGGGTGAAAACGAACTATGGGCCAAACAACTTTTCTAGGGCTCAAAACAGCGCGATTCAAACTCGAATTTAAATTAGATTCAAATTCTTATTTGAACTACACACAAGCAAAACTTAATGCAGCAGCATGATCGCAACACACACAACATTTTATTTATATTTCGCAAATATTTTTATTTTTCTATTATAAATTCCCTGTAAATTAAATAAAGTTTGAAAAATTTTAGAAAATTGAGAGAAATATTTTATTAATTACGTTCAAAATTCACATCCCAAAATTCGAAAATTTTGTGGTGTGATAGGGTTTTGGCATGGTTCTGCATGGAACGCGCCGAGTTCTTTTTACGGCGCCCAGCCCCCGAGCATGCGAGGGTTTTGGCGTGGTTCTACATGGAACGTGCTGAGTTCTTTTCAAATGGAAACATATCCCATACGTCAATTTCGGATCCAGCGGATCGCGTATCGCCAATCCCGCGGATTCCGTCCGTTAGTTTCGGAGCCGTTAGGTCAGGGCGGCTTCGCGTTATAAATACGCAACCACGGCCGCCGTCGACGTCATCCATCCGCTGTGCCGCACCCTTTGCCTTCCCCGTCTTTCCTTTTGAGCTCAGCCCACCATTGCGCCCGAGCGTGCTGCCTGAGGCCGCATAGGACCTGTAGATCGATCCTCACCAGCCAGGCCGCGCACCCTGGCGCACATCCACCCCACATTTCGCTGTCGCCAAGAGAGAGCCATGGCCGAAGAAGCCGCCGCCCGCGCCGCCGTTGAGGCCCTAGCAGCTGCCGGAGTGCCGTTGGAGGCAGAGCAGGACGCGGGCTGGGGTAAGACGAAGATGACGGCGGAGCGGCTGGAGGACATGGCGAATCGGGGGGTTCTTGCCCCGAAGGACACCATGACATGGAGGCTGCCCGGGAAGGAGAAGAGGCCTTTCGAGAACACCAACGAAGTTGCCGTCTTCGCACACTTCATCGAGCGCGGCTTCAGCACTCCGACCGGTGATTTCTTCCGCGGCCTGCTACACCACTATGGTCTGGAGCTTTCCCAGATTATTGATATTTCGTTCTTCATCTATCTCTGGCATGCCTCCTAAGGAGCGGGACTCCTGACGCTATCTGCCGATCGGGGGAGAAGCTGAAGACATCCCCGAGTTGCTGGCGATGATCGCCGACCTGAAGCGGAAGGGGTTGACTGCGACGGCAGTGGCCATTTCTTTTGTATCCCGGGCGATCCAACCTATCAAGGATTGCGTCCACCCGGCGTACGAGTTCTCCGGCCGTAGTGACCCGACCCGGGAAACTACCCGGGGGATCGACCCGGACGAAGTCATGGAGCGTGTGGGTGTCATGATGCGAGGGCCGGTGACCAACCAAGGCAAACCGCGCCCTTTTGCTCTGAAGAATCCTCCACCTGCGGTACTTGCTTCTGTCTTCCGAGATCATTTGATTGCTTGGCGTACACGCTTTGCTTGTTATTTGAGTTTTGTCTTATTCATTTTTGGACTAGGAGGTGACCAAGCGCTTCTTTAGCCTAGCACCGATGCCTGATACGTACCCGGCGTCGCGTCAGAAGATAATGAGGCTAGAAGAGACGAGGGAGGATCGGCTTCCGGTCATTGATGACCTCGAGGCGTGGGAGTCGGATGAGTTCGGTTCCCCGCCAAGTGCTGAAGATGTTGCTGCCAAGGCGGCGAGCACCGCTGCTACTCTTGGAAGAACCCGGGCAAGTACCCGGAAGGTGCCGGGGTCCTAGGCGCTTACCACAGCGTCCGAGTCCCGGAAGAGGCAGACTTTGGCATAGTCGTCAGCTTCGGGTACTACGCGACCGGAGAGGCGTCGTACGACGCCTTCGGCCAGTGAAGACGCGGCCGCCTCAGCTGGTGAGGAGGAGGGTGACTAGGGGCATGGTCGGTCGAAGGAGGTGGTTCTTGTCCAGCCTCCCGTCCCTGTACTGATGCCGGCGGATAGTCGGCCGCCGCGCCCGTTTGGCTTTGTCTTCAAGCGGCCGAGCAGGAGCAATAGGTTAGAGTCGTGACTTGGTTAAGTTGCTCATGGACGGCCCTTTTGCTTCACTACTTACTTGTGTGTTGCATTCACTGTTGTACTTCCAGGGACTTGGCCGAGCTCTAGGACACGTCCCGCACTCGGTCCGGCGAAGGCAACGAGCGGCGAGGCTCCATATCGCCGGACCCGACCGTCACCGAGCCGCTGCCACAGCAGGTGATACCGCCTGCTAGCGCAGTAGGCGACGCGGCTGTGGAGGCGAGCTCAGCGGCCCCAATGGATGTGGCTGTCATACCGCCGACTGCTCCGAGTGCTGGTGGAGGGGCAGGGTCTGACGCAGATCCGGACATGCCCGATCTTGAGGATGAATGCTGCTCCTGAGCAGCATGCTATTCAGGGGGACCTTGTGGGGGAAGAGGAGGAGGTGAACCGGCCGGAGCGCTTCGAGCACCTAGCCAAGAACCAGGAGGCGCTGGATCAAATTCGTAGCTCCTCCGATGTGATGATTGGGAATATGGAGGTAATTTCTTCTACGCCTTGCCCATGATTCTTGTTGTGCGTTGAATGTAGATCCTGATATCTGGCACCATGGAGTGCACGCGAATGATGCGTGTGGCTGAGGAAGAGTACCGCGAGCTGCAGGAGCTCAGGACCCGGGTGCGCACCATTGCAAGCGAGGCACCGCGCAACTCAACCAGGACTCGCTATCCAAAAGGACTCGGACGCGGAGGGCACCGTGCAACTCAACTAGGAGGTTGTGAACCAGCTGGAGGCTACCAATGCCGGTGAGTGCTCTGATCTCTGAATGTCCAAGTTTTTATTTGACTAGCGGGGTACTCGGCTACTTGTGAAGCTGTACTTATCTTTGTCGTTTGGCGCTTTCAGATCATGCCCGGGAGAAGGAGCGCCGCGAGAGTCGGCTTGCGGCGGTCGACGGCAAATACAAGGAGACCACAACCGTGCTTGAAAAGAGGGACGCCAAGTTGAAGCGCGCCCTTGAAAGTGAGCAGAAGCATGTGCGACGCCGGCTTGAGTTTCTCGTTTGTGTTGATCATGAAGACATAACACTTGGCTATGGGTGGTTCTCCTGCGCAGGTCATGCCAGCGAGACGAAGACCTGGGAGGAGAAGGTTGCCAAGAAGCAAGAGGAAATTCAGAACGCCAGTGATGCTCAGCGCCAAGCGGTGCGTGACCATGAGGCGGCTATGAAAGGTACGTCCTAGCGCCGAGTCGTATACCATTGGCGGTTGTTTTATGACGCCAAGCTTACGTTCTCTTATGCACATGTGCAGATGCCGTGGATCGATACGATGCTCTGGCGCAGGTGGCAGTATTTCCCTGTGAAGGGATCCATTTGCTGGAAGGCAGGCCGGAAGAACTTCTTGTTGATCGCCTGCGCCATCACCTTGGTGACGCGAAGGACATGGCGGCAGCGACTACGCAGTACGCGGTTTATAGCACTCTGGCCCTTGTCCGCATGTACCACACCGACCTTGATTTGGAGGCAGTCCAGGACGGCTACCACCCCAGCTACTCGGAGGATCAGTTTGCGGCTCTTTCAGACTCGTTCGCCGGTTTGGTGATCGACATAGTGCTTAGCGTTGTAGATGTGCCTGATTTAGGTCATGCCGAGTAGGCAAAAAACAAGATTATGTAGGACTTTGGAGAACAAGTCGTAAACTCATCTGTAATGGTTGCTACGTTTAGAGTTTTTATGCTTTCTTTCTGAGTTGAATTGATAACCCTTATCACTTTACCGCGATCATGACAAGCGTCAGGTACTCGGGCTGAGAACTGGCTGTGATGGAAACGGCACTCCTATATGCTACGATGCTCGGCGTGGAGGCTTAGTCGTAGGTAGGGTCCCGGCCGAGTACTTTTACGCATGTTTATATGTTGGATATAGTGCATCGGACTTGCCATGTTTTTATTTGACGAGTACATGGTTTTTAATGTGGTTTTGACAGTATAAAAAATGCACAAACTCCATCTTATAGACGGAAAACTCTTATTGAATACTTGAATCGAAAAGGGAGAGGTACATAGTTGTTCTTATGGACTAGGGATAGAACTAGGTGAGGTGCTGGATATTCTAGACGTTCGGGACCCGATCGCCATTTGCCCATTCCAGACGATATGTTCCTGGCGATATGACCTCTTTAACTATGAAAGGGCCTTCCCATGGTGCAGATAGCTTGTGCTAGCTTGCCGAGATCATGACTCGGCGTAGGGCGAGGTCACCGACGTTCTGAGAGCGCTCCTTGACGTTCCTATCGTGGAACCGCTGAATCTGCTACTTATGTCGCGCATGCCGAGTAAAGGCACAGAGCCTCTGCTCTTCTAGTGCGTCGACGTCGACCCGCTGACTGGTTTCTGCTTCTCCTCCTCCATAATTTTTGATGCGTGGAGCTCCAAACGCTAAGTCGGTCGGTAACACTGCCTCAGATCCGTATACCATGAAGAAAGGTGCGTACCCGGTTGCTCTGCTTCTCTGGGTTCTTAGACCCCACACTACATGTGGTACTTCTTTAGCCCAGCGGCTTGTGCATGGGTTGAGTGAATTGTAGATGTCCTTTTTGAGGGCATCCAGTACCATGCCGTTTGCCCTTTCAACCTGCCCATTGCAGCGCGGGTGGGCAATTGATGAATAGTAGACGTCAATCTGACTATCCTAGCAAAAATCCCATAACTCATGCCCTGTGAACTGGGGGCCGAGGTCGGTGATAATTCAGTTTGGAACACCGAAGCGATGCGTTAGCTCTTCTATAAAGGCTGCTGCTGTGGCCGACTTCGTGTCGGTGACGACCTTGTATTCAATCCATTTGGTGAACTTGTCCACAGCGACGAGGATGTTTTTGAGCCCGCCTAGGACCGGCTTAAATGGCTCCATGTTGTCCAAGCCCCAGACTGTGAAGGGCCAAGACGGGGGTATAGTACGGAGCGCCTGAGCCGGCAGGTGCTTTTGTTTTCGGAAGAATTGGCACCCGGCGCAACGCTGGACGAGTTCCTTTGCGTCAAAGACCACTATGGGCCAGAAGAACCCGGATCTGTAGATCTTTCCAACCAGCGTTTTGGCTGCCGCATGGTTACTGCAGGTGCCCGAATGAACGTCGTGCAACAGTGCCAAGCCTTCGCTGCGTAGGATGCACTTCATGAATACCCCTAAGGATGTTGCTTTTCTGTATAATTCCGCGCCGATGACCATGTAGTTGGCACTTCGCCGACTAAGCTGTTCGAGGGCAACCTTGTCTTGTATTTTTCTTGTATGGCCATGCGGTCGTTTTTGACAAACGCGATGAGGGGTTTGCGCCAATCTTCATCTTGCTCAGGTGAGGTCGTGACCGCTGCGACAACTTGGTCGGCGGTAGTTGTGGCGTTTTCCTCGTCCAATAGTTTGATGGACGTTTTTCGCGGATCTTGTACGAATATGCCGGCGGGAACTTGGGATCGCTTGAACCCCAGTTTGGACAAGACGTCAGCTGCCACATTTTCTTCACGCGGTATGTGGCGGCATTCGAGCCCGTAGAAGTGGGCTTCCAGTTTGCGGACTTCCGCGTAGTAACCGTCCATGGTTTCCTTGGAGCACTCCCAGTTTTTGTTGACTTGCTCGACTACCACATTCGAGTCTCCGAAGCATAGTAGGCGCTTGATGCCCAGAGTACTCGGCGCCGTTGTTCGTCGCTTTGTAGTCGATCTATAGCACATACTTTAGATGGTTGCCTTCGAGGTTTAGGGCTCCGTCGAAGTACATCGTCCAATGCTCGGGTGGCTCCACTGGCGTGGGAGCTCGGATCTCGGTCCACTCGGCTAGGAAGTCAACCAAGACCTGCGACTTGATGGATTGCCTTGACCTGAAGGTGATGTCGAAGCTTTCGAATTCTACTGCCCACTTGACGACTCGACCATTGATGTCGCGGTTGTGGAGGATCTCGCCAAGCGGGAAGTTTGACACCACGTGTATCGGATGCGCCTGAAAGTAGTGGCGCAGCTTTCTTGAACAGATCAAGAGCACATAAAGTAACTTATGCGGGTGCTAGTAACGGACTTTGGAGTCGGTTAGCACTTCGCTGACGTAGTATATAGGTCTTTGAACCGGGTTGGAATGTGCATCTTCTTGACATTTGTTGGCGGTCGTTACAAGCCAAATCCGACCACCAATACTCTGGAATAAATGAGGTTTTATGCAACATTCCATGAACTTGGGTTTTATTTCTAATAAAGTTCCACGAGTTTTGGTGAGTGTCACTTGTGCAGGTACAACTACGACAAATACACGCTATTGGGGCCGAAAATGATCGAATCGGCTGAACGACTCCGTTCGGCCGATTACCCCCCTTAGCCATACAAAGCAACCGGGAGCCGTCGACGACAACGATGACCAAACGACAGCAACATATGACACGTGGACGACCGCCAACTCATTCCGAAGGACCGACACGTCATCCTGGGCCCACACAGCACGAAGTACATCACCAGAGGCCCGCCCAGGGAGTCCACAGAGCAGAGGCGGTGCAGGGGGCAGGCCTGGGCCTCCAGGCCCATTCGGCCGAACAAGGCGGTTCGGCCGAACCGCCCCCACTGCCCAAACCGCCTCCAGGGATTGCATCCTGGCCCTTGGAGGCCAAGGCGGTTGTTGGCGGTCGTTACAACCCAAATCCGACCACCAATACTCGGGAATAAATGAGGTTTTATGCAACATTCCATGTACTTAGGTTTTATTTCTAATAAAGTTCCGCGAGTTTTAGTGAGTGTCACGTGTGCAGGTACAATTACGACAAATACGTGCTATAGGGGCCGGAAATGACCGAATCGGCCGAACGACTCCGTTCGGCCAGTTACCCCCCTTAGCCGAACACGACGAGAAGCATAACCGGAGGTCGTCCATGTCAGCGATCACTAAGAAGACGACTGTGCACGCCACTTGGACAACCGACACAACACTTCTGGGCCGAATCAACATGAAGACCATCAAGTACAAGCAGCCCAGGAGGTCCACGGAGCAGAGGCGCGCGCAGAGGGGCAGGCCTGGGCCTCCAGGCCCGTTCGGCCGAACAAGGCGGTTCGGCCGAACCGCCCCCAGCCTGGAACCGACTCCCAGGGGAAAATCCTGGCCCTTGGGAGCAAGGGCGGTGGATGCCTCGGTCGCCCTCTGATCCCCTTGGCCGGTACTCCACCTCAACCACCATGTCCAAGCTATAAATACAGTGTCCAAGTGCCCGGTTTAACACACACCACTTGGGAGCAAGTCTCCATTCCATTCTCTCAAGATGTAGAGTTAGGCTAGTCCTGTTGGGAGTTAGAGTCAGGGTCGAGCTTCGCTCGGGGTTCCGGAGTCGTCTTCTGGAGTTCTGGTAAAGCTCTTGTATCTTTTCCTTTTCTTTATGTACGACTCTGAGTATTCTCAATATATTTCCTTCTGCATTTACTTGAGTTCTTTGTTCTACATTTATTCCGGAGTAAGTGTAGAATGTCTAGTCCTGGTTATAGTTGTTGTAGTCTGGCTCTAGAAGTTCTCTCTTAATTCTTTATCTTAATTGGTTCCTCGTTTCTGCTCAATACTTGCGGTGAATTGTCACTAGGGTATTGACAGGAGTGTTTGCTCTTTCTAGGAGAGTGAGTAGTTATTGCCTAGCGTAGGTGTGGTACCTAGTCTAGATGGTAACCTTGGTTTATTCCCGTCGCAACAGAGGTGGTAGCCGTGGGGTGGTGACAGCCCTCTCGGTCTTCGTAGCCCATCATGTTAGTTCCGGTCCGTAGGATGGTAGGCTCCCCGTAAGATGTGGGATGTTGGTGGCACCCCTTCTCATCCCTTTCTGTGTGTCGCTGGCTCCGTTCCCGATGCTGAGATAATAGAACTAGGAGAAGAACCATAGTTGCCATTCTTCATGCTAGCTATAATCTTTGCTAGAGTTATCTCAAGGCCGGTGGAAGTATATAGGAATCCTTTCCTGTCTCGTTGTTCTCCAACTAGCTAGACCGCTCTTCTATCTCTATCCTGAACTTCTCCTTGTGTGTGTCAACTGCATATCACTCCTATCCTATCCTTTACCCCAGCCTTGTTAGCCGGTACTTTAATTAGTAGTTACATCCTTGTCAATCTTGTTAGCCTGTACTTTAACTAGTAGTTACATCCTTGTCAATAGTCGACACTCTTTATCCAATGCTTCCCTGCGGAAATATAAATACGATACCTAGGAATACTCCTGGGTGAAATTCTACATCGGTATCCGTGTGCTTGTGGATTTATATCTGTATCGTAAGAATACCAATGAACACTCCTTGCACCATTATCGGGATTCACAATCCTGATAGTGGACCGTAAGAAGTGTCAACAAGCATTTCTGGCGCCGTTGCCGGGGAAGCAATTGGCGAAAGATATTGATGATTGACATTGGTGTCTACTAATTTAACCTGCCGCTAGCATTAGCGGGATCACCCTTGTTTGCTTGAGTTTGTTTGAAACAGGAGGAAGAGAGCCCAGGGTGCCCGATCGTACATAATTTATCAATGTATGCCCCTGTCTACTGCAATGAGTACCGTACGGAAGCTTCTGAAGAAAATTTGCACAGGTATGTGTTCATAAATATACATATTTTATCATAACGACGTGCAGAATGGAAGAAAGATCGTCGTCAAGGAAGAAAAAGAAAATCAAATGTCACGGACGAATGACGCTGCATCACCGCAATTCTGTCTCAAATTGTCGGTAATGGCGAGAAAAAATCAAGGTATGTGAGATAGTCCAGCTCTTAGACTTTAAATTTTGAGCTTTATCCTTTAAATTTTTACATTATCCACTGCATGTTTGCTTTGAATCACTTAATTTAGAAATTCATGTATTTTATCACCCCAATTTTTTTTCCAAATCCACTGCATATTTCCCATTCTTTTATTTGCATTTATTCACCCCACCATCGTTTTGCATTGAAAAAAATATAAAAAAACTAAAAAAAATCAAAATAAATATCCAGCGATCATTGGCTTTAGGCCAAGGTGTTCGTATGTCTGCAAGCCTTGATTCAAGGCTAGTGGCCGAACTTCACCTGGCCTTGCCAGTTTTCGCTCGTTCTTTGCGCTTCGCGCAAGAGAGGAGACGTACTCCACGCCTCCGCTCCTTTGCCGCTCCACTAGCTTGTTTTAGGACCCATTGTTTCAACATTCGCATACAAGCTAGCTTCACGACATTCCACTAGTTGGCATATTTGAGTGCCGATCCCCTTTGCCACACCCACGACCGTGTATCCTTACACGGCAACATCAACACGGAGGAGCATTCAGTCAACTACGTGGAGTCACGTCGGCGTAGTGCCATCACCGTGGCATCAGTTCTGAAAGTCTTCATCATCAGATGCCAACGGTGGGCACACTCAGGTACGTGAAAAAAAGGGTTTTCACTTTTCACCATAATTAAAGCAAAGTTAATATGCTCATATTCAATCTCCATGTGAATACTTCTTGATGTTATCATGCCACCTTTATCTGTTTCGGTCTGCTTTGGTTTGAATGTATGAAGCTTAATACATTCATAAGCTCTTTAAATTAAGCATGGTACTTAGGTTAATTAGCTTGCTTTAATCAAATTTAACATGGTGTCAAGTTTGATTAATGAACCTTTAGAGCAATACTTTTATGGATATTGGTTGCATGTGTGGACTAATCCCTATAGAAAAATCAAAAAAAAGAAAAGAATGGGAGGTCCCAAACTCTACTTCACATCGGAGATGAGCCACGACCATGGATACATTTGAAGCCCCGGGGTTGAATAGTGTTCCCAGGTACGCACACTTTCTAATACAATTACATATAACCTGGAATAGGAAGTTGCATCGTCTGAGGCATCCTCTCCAGATCGGACGGTGACAAGAACAATCAAAGGAAGGAGAAGTCCTGCTTACGGACTTAAAACATGGGCTCTCGCCGCGAGGTAAACCGGTATGTATCCCATGTTTCCCTTTCCAAAATTTTAAATTCATCACTGCATTTGCATTTTTTTCCCTTTCCAAATGTGAATCACCCTTGCATGAGAATTAAGAGAAAACAAAAAAAAATTCGGGGAAGTGGGCAGTTCAGCCGATCCAGTTCGGCCAAACCTACCCCTGCGCCTGAATGTGCACTAACCTGTAGGGTTATGTCAAGAAAAGACTGGAGAGTATAGTTAGCCAGGTACACCATTCACTTCCAAATACTTACACCCTGTGGCACAAACTCCACTTGCAATATCCTTTCACCCAACACTCAACACATCCATCCATCCATCCAGAGCCAAATTTCGTGCAAACCCCATACTTGGTTAGGTCGGCCGAGGGTCTCATCCTCGACCGATCCTAACCTGCACCTTCTACCACAAAATTTGCCCCACCAGTACAAAAGCATGGTCTCCACCACTCCACACTGCTACACACTTCATTCCATCACAATCATGGCAACATGGGAGTGGTGTGATCCTTTGGTCATGTTATCCTGTCCACAAAAATCCACCAAGTTCCCATGCCTTTGTGTTGGACGAGGCTCGTAAGAGGAGGCCAACAGGGTGAATATCACAGTGGCTCGGTCGGGCCATGGTGGTTTAACCGAATTCCTCCTCCTCTCACTTGCCTGTAGGTGACACTCTTAATGCATGGAGGAAGCTTGCTCCAGTCAGGTTTGCACTTGTATATTCCTTGAGTACTTTTCTCTCTCAATTCAATGCAATGTTGGATTCACTTGAATGAAAAAAAACAGAAAAACAACAAAACATTTCCTTTGTTTTGATCATTATGCTGCTTCATGAAAACGGTTTATGGAGGCTAAATCCCTGTAAGAGTGACAAACCCCAAATAACTAAATGTTGAACCTTGATCCTATAGTCCCTCGGGTATTGTCGTTCTAACATTTTGCAGGCATCATCTCGTGGTCTCTATTCCTAAAGACGATCAAGCACATTCGGTACACGAGCATTGGTGAGGCTAGGGACACTCCCCTACTTCGTCACATGTCTCGGCACCGATGAAGGCCAACTCAGAGATCACTGACACCGATGTTCCAAGCCAAGCTTGGGGGAGGACCCTCACGAGGTAAGTCCCAATCGTATCATTATAAGCTGCATCTTTGATCTGGTTTTGCTTTCATTTTAGTTTGAATAATAATAAAAAAAATACCAAAAATATTTGCTTTCGAATAAATAAACTCCCAACTATGCATGGAATGAATCATATGCCTCTCACTTTGGAAATAATGAATAGTTGCTCTGTCATTAATTTTGCAAGTACTTTGTTTCAACTAGTTGCTTATTTTGTGCTTGAATTAGTTGGCATGAGTAATAATGAACCTGAAAAGCTTGTGGGAGGACATGCTTTATTCCAAGTTTAAGTTGTTGTGGGGATTGATATAGTGAGAATTTGGTTAAGTTCTAATTCTGCTCTTAGTACGGGGAAAATCTCGGAGATTCATGCTTTCAAAATGAAACAAGTTCATCATTGGTCAAAATACCTACCAGAGCCATATGATAAACTTAATCGGAGATTTATGCTTTTAAAATGAAACAAGTTCCTCATTGGTCAAAATACCTACCAGAGCCATATGATAAACTTAGTTGAAAATTTCTACTCATATGCTGCTTGTTATCTTAGTGAGCTTTGTCAAATTGTTGTGACCTTTGAGTGAAGCATTCATACTCTTAGAGATCGAGATCCACGTACACACACCACCTCTCACTTGCAATTCCTACACTGGGAGTTAGCAGACATTTTCCATCATCCATCCACAAAAATAAATGCTCCATGTTCTATGATTTTCCTCTCCAAATATTCTTGATAGAGACATGGGCTATGCAAAAAGAAAAGCATGCCAAAGAAGCATGGCAAAAATAAGAGAAAAAGAAAAGCATGCCAAAGAGCATGGCAAAAAAAGAAAGAAAGCATGCCAAGTGGCATGGCAAAAATATGAGAATAAAAGATAGCCCATGTTCTCGAAAATAAATCAAGGAGAGGGAATTCATCCAAGGAGTTCCACCATATTCCACCATATTCCATTCCACCATATTCCACTCCATCCATATCCACACACTTACACCTCTCGATCTTAAGGTATGATTTGTCTCCTCAGTGATCTGGTTTTTGACTTAGCAAAATATAAGATGCATGCATGCCCTCATCCTTTGTCCCTGAGCCACACAGAAAGCCATATTAGGTGATAGTATGAAAAAGAAGGAACAAGCCTTTGGTGAGGATTCAAATACACTTGAGTGATTGAGTGTGCCAATTGAGGAACAATTTGAAGTTTTCAAAAAACTTGTGAAAAACTCCGAGATGGGATCCTGAAAAGAGTAGGGTGGAATAAAACTGAGTTTAACTATTCATCCTTTCAACCGCCCAAGATAAGGAGATTGCTATAAGCCCCATAGGTAAAAAGGTGAATTAAAAACTTTGCCTATGATTCAAGTATTTTTGAGCACTAGTTGTTTATAAAGTTACTTGCAAAGTAAATAACATTGTAGCAACTCCTGATCCACCGAGCCTAAGTTTATATCTTTGCTCGAGAACGATCAAAGAGCTAAGCTTGGGGGAGCTTGTTGGCGGTCGTTACAACCCAAATCCGACCACCAATACTCGGGAATAAATGAGGTTTTATGCAACATTCCATGTACTTAGGTTTTATTTCTAATAAAGTTCCACGAGTTTTGGTGAGTGTCACTTGTGCAGTTACAATTACGACAAATGCGTGCTATAGGGGCCGGAAATGACCGAATCGGCCGAACGACTCCGTTCGGCCGGTTACCCCCCTTAGCCGAACACAACGAGAAGCATAACCGGAGGTCGTCCATGTCAGCGATCACTAAGCAGACGACTGTGCACGCCACTTGGACAACCGACACAACACTTCTGGGCCGAATCAACACGAAGACCATCAAGTACAAGCAGCCCAGGAGGTCCACGGATTAGAGGCGGCGCAGGAGGGCAGGCCTGGGCCTCCAGGCCCGTTCGGCCGAACAAGGCGGTTCGGCCGAACTGCCCCCAGCCTGGAACCGACTCCCAGGGGCAAATCCTGGCCCTTGGGAGCAAGGGCGGTGGATCCCTCGGTTCGGCCGAATTGGGCAGTTCGGCCGAACCGGAGAGTTCGCCCGAATCAGGGGGAACCACCCTCTGATCCCCTTGGCCGGTACTCCACCTCAACCGCCATGTCCAAGCTATAAATACAGTGTCCAAGTGCCCGGTTTAACATACACAACTTGGGAGCAAGTCTCCATTCCATTCTCTCAAGATGTAGAGTTAGGCTAGTCCTGTTGGGAGTTAGAGTCAGGGTCGAGCTTCGCTCAGGGTTCCGGAGTCGTCTTTTGGAGTTCTGGTAAAGCTCTTGTATCTTTTCCTTTTCTTTATGTACGACTCTGAGTATTCTCAATATATTTCCTTCTGCATTTACTTGAGTTATTTGTTCTGCATTTATTCCGGAGTAAGTGTAGAATGTCTAGTCCTGGTTATAGTTGTTTTAGTCTGGCTCTAGAAGTTCTCTCTTAATTCTTTATCTTAGCTGGTTCCTCGTTTCTGCTCAATACTTGCGGTGAATTGTCACTGGGTATTGACGGGATTGCTTGCTCTTTCTAGGAGAGTAAGTAGTTACTGTCTAGTATAGGCGTGGTGCCCAGACTAGATGGTAACCTTGGTTTGCACTCGAGTCCACGGTTGTGTGGTAGCCGTTAGGTGGTGACAGCCCTATACGGCCTTAATATTCCATCACGCCTGGCTCTTATGGTAGGCTCCCCGTAAGATGACGGATGTTGGTGGCACCCCTTCTCATCCCTTTCAGTGTGTCGCTGGCTCCGTTCCCGATGCTGAGATAATAGAACTAGGAGAAGAACCGTAGTTGCCATTCTTCATGCTAGCTGTAATCTTTGCTAGAGTTATGTCAAGGCCGGTGGAAGTATATAGGAATCCTTTCCTGTCTCGTTGTTCTCCCACTAGCTAGACCGCTCTTCTATCTCTATCCTGAACTTCTCCTTGTGTGTGTCAACTGCATATCACTCCTATCCTATCCTTTATCCCCATCTTGTTAGCCGGTACTTTAACTAGTAGTTACATCCTTGTCAATAGTCGATACTCTTTATCCAATGCTTCCCTGCGGAAATATAAATACGATACCTAGGAATACTCCCGGGTGAAATGGTACATCGGTATCCGTGCGCTTGCGGATTTATATCTGTATCGTAAGAATACAAATGAACACTCCTTGCACCATTACCGGGATTCACAATCCTGATAGTGGACCGTAAGAAGTGTCAACAGCGGTGCATCCTGTGGTTCGGCCGAACCAGGCAGTTCGGCCGAACCCAAGCACTTCGGTCGACTTGGCCCCCAACCGTCCTAGGTGCCTTGGCAGCTACCCAACTGCCAAACTGACCTGTGGAGCTATAAATAGGACATCACACTTCACTTGTAAACACACACCAAGCCAAGGAGCTCTCTCATTCCACTTGTTTTAGTAGAGTTAGGATAGTTTAGTTGGGAGTTAGAGTTGAGTCGAGCTGTGCCTCGGAGGTTCCGGAGTCGTCTTCAAAAGCTCTGGTATAAGCTCTTGTATCTTTTATTTTTCCTTTTGTAAGACTTTGAGTTATCAATATAGTTATATTTATCACTTGCCTTTGTCATTTATAGCTTGCTTCTAGTTTACTCTAGTTGCATCTATATCTTGTTTAGACTATAGTCAGTTATAGTTCTAGTGCCTCTAGTTCTTGTTTAAGTCTTTGTCTTGGCTGGTTCTTCGATCTTGCTTAATACTGGAGGTGAATTGTCACCAAGAGCATTAACAAGGTTGCTTGCTCTTGCTAGCAGAGTGAGTAGTTGTTGACTAGTGTAGGAGTGGTTCCTAGACTAGCTAGTGGCCTTAGTTTGCCCCCGTCGCAACGGAGGTGGTAGCCGTAAGGTGGTGACAGGCCTTCCGGTCTTTGTAGTCCATCATGTTAGTTCCGGTCTGTAGGATCCCCTAGTGAGGAGTTGGTGGCACCCCTTCTCATCCCTTTCTGCGTGCCATAGGTTCCTTTGCCCCGAAGCTAAGACAATAGAGTTAACCCAGATCTTCTAGTGCTAGTTCCTTAGCTGCTGTATCTCTAAGCTTGAGTGGCATAGACAGATAAAGTATCCAGGAATCCTCTATCTCTTCTCGTTGTCCTCCCAACTATCTATCTCTTCTCTCCCTTACCTGAGTATCCTTTGAGCTGTGTGTCCGGTATATCCACTCCTATCCAATACCGTTGTCCCCTGTCTTGTCTAGTCGTGTGCCCCTAGTCGTGTACATTTCTTCGATAGCCTCGAATATCTGTTCATTAGTATTCTTGCCAAAGCTTCCATGCGGAAATATAAATTACGATACCTCGGGACACTCTCAGGTGAAGTGCTACAGCGGTGATTCTGTGCGCTTGCAGAATATTTATATATTTTACTAAGCCATAAGGAAAACCACTGAAACACTCCTTACCCCAGTACCCTAGTACAAGCATTTCTGGCGCCGTTGCCGGGGAAGCATTTGGCTAGATTACTTTTGAACTTTTATCTTGAGCTATCTTAGTTGAGTACCGCTACTCAAGCAGGTTTATCTTTGCTCTGCTCGTTGGTCTTTGTGGAGCAAAGCAGTGCATGACCGGTTTCCAGCTACCGTCAAACTTCCAAGAAAATCCTGAGTCTTTTGTGAGGAAAGTGCGACCTCGTGTTGTACCTCCTCAGAAGCAACTCACTCCGACGAACCCAGTCCTTCCTGTCGTGAACACAGCTTCATTTTGGATGGCCGGCAAGACAATCTGCGAGTTCTCCGCTCCAAGTGAGAATGTGCGTACCGGACCAGCTTCGCCAGTCGGAGATGGTAATTTCGAGCTGAAGCCAGCCCTCATCAACATGGTGCAGGCTAGCCCGTTCTGCGGCAAGCCACACGAAGACGCCAGGCCAATGCTCATCTCCAGCATTTCCTAGAAATTTGCAGCACTTTCACCATACGCGGAGTAAGTATCAATGTCATTCGCCTTCGTTTTTTTCCATTCTCATTACTAGGCAAGGCAAAACAATGGTTTTATGCTAACAGCGAAGCTATAGACACTTGGGGAAAATGCACTAGCGCTTTCTTGCTAAAATTCTTTCCGGTTCGGAAAACCAACGCCCTCCGGAACAAATAGCTAGTTTCCAGCAGTTAAAAGATGAAACAGTCCCGGAGGCATGGGATCGCCTCCAGGACTATATTTCTGCTTGTCCTCACCATGGTATGCAGAGTTGGTTCATAATCCAAACCTTCTATCACGGGCTGAGAAGCTCTGCCCGTGAGTACCTGGATGCTGCTGCTGGAGGCTCGTTCTTCTCTCGTGAGGAGAGTTGTGCGAAGGCCCTCATAGAGAAGATGGTCAAGAACCAAGGCTGGTCCGACGACCGGACTCAACCGAAGACCTAAGGAGTTCACCAAGTTGAAGCTTTGGACATGCTCGGTGCCAAGATGGACCTCCTGATGAAGAAACTGGAGGCCCTGCTCAAGAAATGGTGCAAGCCATGGATGCTCGCATGACCTGCGAAGTCTGTGGCAACACTGGCCATTCGGGGAATGACTGCCCCGAAACGCGAGAAGATACCCACTACATCAACAACTCCAACAACAACGGGTACCGACTGAACAACTACAGCAATCAAGGCTGGAATTCGCACCCAAACCTCCAATTTGAGAGGCCTCAACAAGGTAACAATTACAATTCCGGCCATTTCAATAATCAGCCGTCCCTTAGAGATCTTGTGTTTGGCCAGATGAAAATAACTGAGAATATCAATAAAAAGCTTGCTGTTAATGATAAAACTCTGGAAAGCATAGACTCTAGGATGGAATCATTTTCTTCTGTTATGAAAAATCAACTGAGCTTTAATAAAATGATAGAAACCCAAGTTGCACAGTTAGCTGCTTCTTTACCTTCGCCCGTAGCTGGGAAAATTTCTGGGCAACCAGACAATTGCCCCCGTGAAAAGGTTAAAGCGGTCACCACGAGAGGGGGTAAGACCACTTGGGACCCACCATATCCTGACAGTGCAGGTAAAAAAGCAGCCACTACGGACAGTGATAGCGAAGAAGAGGAGGCCGCAGCAGAACCACAGAAGACAAGTCCGTAGAAGGAATCAAAGGCGGCCCCTCACGAGTTTTACGACCCGAATATGCTGCCATTCCCAGAAGATGCCATAAGCCAACGGTGGACGAATAATTCAGCAAATTTGTTGAGGTAATTCGAAAATTATATGTCAATATCCCATTACTTGAAGCTATGCAGGTTCCCACATATGCCAAGTATCTGAAGGACATCCTTAACAATAAAAGGGCGCTGCCAACCACCGAGGTAAATTAAACTAACCGAAGCATGCAGTGCAGCCATCTTGAACAGTCTTCCAGAAAAGAAGGACCCAGGATGCCCTACCATCGCGTGTTTGATCGGGGAGCAGCACTTCAACCATGCCCTGTGCGATCTTGGAGCAAGCGTCAGCGTCATGCCCAAGGTAGTGTTTGACAAACTGAACTATTCTTCTTTGTCCCCTACAACCATGTATTTGCAGCTAGCGGATCAATCGATTCGCTACCCCGCGGGAATAGCCGAAGATATTCCGGTGAAAATCCGGGAATTCTTCGTACCTGTGGACTTCATAGTGCTCAATATGGAGGTCGACACGAAGACACCCCTCATCCTCAGGAGGCCATTTTTGAGCACTGCCAATGCAAACATTGATGTAGGAGCCGGAGAAATCAGCTTGAACATCAACGGCAAGGAAGAAAAGTTCACATTCAAGCCCAGGGTGGAGAAATGCTCTTAGGTATGCACTGATCCAATTCAAAATTCCAATAACTTGGAGAGGTCAATGTGGTTGCGTCCGAACCACAATCTTCAGAGACGCCGATCCCACCGCCACCGACACCAGAGAAGAACAAGAAAATGTGGCGGAAGAAGGTTGCATTGTCCGAGTCATCCACTCCGGGACCGACGATGACATGAGCAATTGAAGACAGGAGGAGTCCCGCTCGCGGACTTAAAAGCTGAGCTCTCGCCGCGAGGAAAACTGGTATGTATCTCATATTTCCCTTCCAAATTTTAATTTCTCATTGCATTTGCATATTTCCTTTTCCAAAATAAATGAACCACTTGAGTAATTAATTTGAGGGAGAATAGAAAATTTTGCAAGCTTGGTTAAAAAATGGTCTTGAGTAATTAATTTGAGAGAGAGTAGAAAATTTTGCAAGCTTGGTTAGAAATAATTGGACACATGCTGAAATTTAATTAGAGAGGGTGCAATTTGTAACTTTCATCATTTTCACCCCTTCTAGAACATCTCCATTTATTTACCATCACCACAAACCAGAACCAAACATGTCTACCCCACTAAAAATGGCTGCACACTCACCAATTATCACTAACATGGCAGCATGGGGATGACTCCACTAATTTCCACTTTGGTCATGTCACATTTCCATCTCACCTACCACTAAAATCCACTAAAAATGTCCTTGGGAACTGATAAACTTGGAGTGGAAACAAAGCCATGTGAGTGCTGCACTCACATGGGAGTGCCCTGGCCACTAGGCCTGGTTCGGGCGAACCAGAGCCTTCGGCCGAACCGACCAGGCCACTCCCCTCGGCCTATAAATATGGGTGCAAGCTTGTGAGGTTCTCACACACTCATACACTCAGAAATTTTCGCCAGAAACTCTTTCTGTCTCTCTCCAGTTCTTAGCTCTAGTTTTTGCTCAAGTTCTTCCCAAGTTCTTGCTCAAAATTTGGTTCCCTTGCATCTCTAGAAAATCCCAAAATTATTTTGCTTTTGTTGTGATCTTTGTGCTGAAATTTTGGACGTATTTGTGGTGGTCTCCGACACCCACAAGAACGACTAACCTTTTGTGGTAGTTCTCATCCCCGCAAGAACGACTAACTTTCTGGGACGACTGACTTGATTTTCTTGTGCTAACCTATCATATTCAGTCCTTCGGATAGTTGTCGTGCACTAACCTTTTGCAAATCCATGTCGAAGTTCTTCACTTCACTCCGTCGTTCCGCCCGGCTAGGCCGACGATCGGACGATGCTGGGGTTCCCCAGCTCCGTCCCGAGGCTCGAGCCGGATGGATACTGACGAACAGGGAGCAGCTGGTTCGGAGTGGGGCTAAGCCACACCTCCGGCCAGGCAGCCTCTCAGTGAGAATGACATCATCATCCGGACGGAGTAGGAGCGGAACACTTTCAACCTGCTATGGTTGAAGGAGTTTGAGCACACCCGCGTCTTCGACCAGGACTTGCTCAGGAGCACGGGTATGGACGAGGAGTTCCCAGAGATTTTACATGCCATCGGCTGGGAAAATTTCTGGCACATCAACGAGGAAGGTTCGTACTTACTCACCCTCGAATTTCATTCGACTTTGGTTCCGAAAAATGGGTGGATTCTCTTTCGATTTTTCAACCAAGAGTTCTTTTGCTCTTGCAGGGATTTCAGTTCGGGTCTCGGGTTTTCAAGCCGTTGTTCTTTAGACCCGAACAAAGCTTTGAAAAGGTTCGAGCGGACTGCATTTTGGAAGAAAATTTCGGGAAACACCAACTGTCGTGCACCTCGCACGAACAGTATTCATAACCCCACTTTGCGTTTCATGCATCGATGGGTGTCTATGACGGTGTTCCCCCGGTCAGATTTGCGCCCCGTGAACACAGTTGAGTTGCGGATTCTTTATGCTATGGTCAAGAAAATTCTTGTTAAATGACATTGTAGCAACTCCTGATCCACCAAGCCTAAGTTTTTATCATTGCTCGAGGACGAGCAAAGGTCTAAGCTTGGGGGAGCTTGTTGGCGGTCGTTACAACCCAAATCCGACCACCAATACTCGGGAATAAATGAGGTTTTATGTAACATTCCATGTACTTAGGTTTTATTTCTAATAAAGTTCCACGAGTTTTGGTGAGTGTCACTTGTGCAGGTACAACTACGACAAATACGCGCTATTGGGGCCGAAAATGACCGAATCGGCCGAACGACTCCGTTCGGCCGGTTACCCCCCTTAGCCGTACAAAGCAACCGGGAGCCGTCTATAACAACGATGACCAAACGACAGCAACATACGACACGTGGATGACTGCCAACTCGTCACAATTTTTGACCAAACGACAGCAACATATGCCTTCATAATTTTTGAAGCGTGGAGCTCCAAATGCCAAGTCCGCGGGTAACACTGCCCCAGATCCATATACCATGAAGAAAGGTGAGTACCCGGTTGCTCTGCTTCTCTGGGTTCTTAGACCCCACACTACATGTGGTACTTCTTTAGCCCAGCGGCCAGCGCATGGGTTGAGTGCATCGTAGATGTCCTTCTCGAGGGCATCCAGTACCATGCCGTTTGCCCTTTCAACCTGCCCATTGCAGCGCGGGTGGGCAGTTGATGAATAGTAGACGTCAATGTGATTGTCCTGGCAAAAATCCCAGAATTCATATGCCCTGTGAACTGGGGGCCGAGGTCGGTGATAATTCGGTTTGGAACACCAAAGCGATGCGTTAGCTCTTCTATGAAGGCTGCTGCTGTGGCCGACTTCGTGTCGATGATGACCTTGTATTCAATCTATTTGGTGAACTTGTCCGCCGCGACGAGGATGTTTTTGAGCCCGCCTAGGACCAGCTTAAATGGCCCCACATTGTCCAAGCCCAAGACTGTGAAGGGCCAAGACGGGGGTATAGTACGGAGCTCCTGAGCCGGCAGGTGCTTTTGTTTTTGGAAGAATTAGCACCCGACGCAACGCTGGACGAGTTCCTTTGCGTCAGAGACCGCTGTGGGCCAGAAGAACCCGGATCTGTAGATCTTTCCAACCAGCGTTTTGGCTGCCGCATGGTTACTGCAGGTGCCCGAATAAACTTCGTGCAATAGTGCCAAGCCTTCACTGCGTAGGATGCACTTCATGAGTACCCCTAAGGATGCTGCTTTTTCTGTATAATTCCGCGCCGATGACCATGTAGTTGGCACTTTGCCGACTAAGCTGTTCGAGGGTGACCTTGTCTTGTATTTTTCTTGTATGGCCATGCGGTCGTTTTTGACAAACGTGATGAGGGGTTCGCGCCAATCTTCATCTTGCTCAGGTGAGGTCGTGACCGCTGCGACAACTTGGTCGGCGGTAGTTGTGGCGTTTTCCTCGTCCAACAGTTTGATGGACGTTTTTCTCAGAAGTTGTACAAATACACCGGCGGGAACTTGGGATCGCTTGGACCCTAGTTTGGACAAGACCTCGGCTGCCACATTTTCTTCACGCGGTACGTGGCGGCATTCGAGCCCGTAGAAGTGGGCTTCCAGTTTGCGGACTTCTGCGTAGTAAGCGTCCATGGTTTGCGGACTCCCAGTTTTTGTTGACTTGCTCAACTACCACCTTCGAGTCTCCGAAGCATAGTAGGTGCTTGATGCCCAGAGTGATGGCTATTCTGAGCCCATGGATTAGCGCTTCGTACTCGGCGCCGTTGTTCGTCGCGTTATAGTGGATCTGTAGCACGTACTTTAGATGCTTGCCTTCTGGTGATATGAATAGTACTCCTACGCCAGCTCCTTCGAGGTTTAGGGCGCCGTCGAAGTACACGTCCAATGCTCGGGAGGCTCCACTAGCGTGGGAGCTCGGATCTCGGTCCACTCGGCCAGGAAGTCAACCAAGACATGCGACTTGATGGATTGCCTTGACCTGAAGGTGATGTCGAAGCTTCCGAGTTCTACTGCCCACTTGATGACTCGGCCATTGATGTCGCAGTTGTGGAGGATCTCGCCAAGCGGGAAGTTGGACACCACGTGTATCGGATGCACCTGAAAGTAGTGACGCAGCTTTCTAGAACAGATCAAGAGCGCATAAAGTAACTTCTGCGGGTGCTGGTAATGAACTTTGGAGTCGGTTAGCACTTCGCTGACGTAGTATACCGGTCTTTGAACCGGGTTGGAATGTCCGTCTTCTTGACGTTTGTTGGCGGTCGTTACAACCCAAATCCAACCACCAATACTCTAGAATAAATGAGGTTTTATGCAACTTTCTAATAAAGTTCCACGAGTTTTGGTGAGTGTCACTTGTTGTCACACCCGGATTTACACAGAAACCCGAATGCTGCCATATGTGTGCCCAGGATGTCCACAGAACACATACAGCTTACAAATATGGAAATCAGAGTACATATGCTCGAATAAAATGGTTTTACATCAGAGTTTAACGCAACACCTAAATAAAACACAGCGGAAGTCTATTAATTATCTTGACAGGTAGAGCCTGAAGTCCACAGGGACACCGACTGGTTGACCACAGCTCAGAAGCACAGACGATCCTCGGGAAACTCAGTAGCTGTCTCATTCATTCCATCTATTGCCCATCCGAGATTTTGTTGAATAATGGCAAGCGTAAGTAAATGTCTTATTTAGCAAGTATAACACGGGTATATGAAGGCTTAAAAGAAAGGCTTGACACGGCTGAACTGCATTAGAAATTTTAGTTGATTCATTTTACCATAAACCAAGTTACTACAATTAAGTGAATCCCAGTTGCAAACCCAATTAATAAAGTAGAGGTGAACATTAAACAGTAATAAGCATCAACTTCTAATAAAAAAGGATCCAGGCCGCTCGTGACCCTGAGCAAGGCTATCATGATGATTTACACTCTGCAGAGGTTTCGCCCTTTACCTACCGGTCGCGTAAAAGTTCAAAGAACTTTAAACCCAACCATGCCGAGGTGGCCAAACCTCTTAAACCACACTTCCGAGGTGTGATCGCATAGGGACGCTACGAGACTTTTCACAAGACACCCTAACAAAACAGTAGACGTTATGGTACAACACAGGCAGCATGATCCAAGGCACCGAGATCGACTGACTCCCAGGGCGCTCCCGGAGGAGGGTCAATGGCGTCCAGAGCGCGGTAAGAATACCAACAACAAATTAAATAACGCAACGTGTGGAGCCCCCGCACTAACGGAAGCTCCCAACACGGGACTGTGCCTAACGAGGCGTAGCCGACGGTACCCCCGTCCTTGGTGGATCAAACCATACTCTCACCCATGCTTCTCATAACGCTGTCGGCCCGTCGGTAACTACTGTCAAGCTAGAGCCGTACAAGCTACTTGTCCAAGACCAGAACCATTATAGTTCTGGCAGTGGCGACAGGCTCTTGGGTTGCTGCTTTAAGAACCAGTCCTTACGGAGAGACACTAGGGCCAAGCACACAGCGTACGCCCTAGTTCCCTGATCCATGTTGCTAAAAAGCAATTTTAACATTAACGTTGAAATGAACCATTATATCAAGATTAACAGTAAAGCAAAGGTGACAGTAGCTGCGCCTAGCAAACTTTTACCCATATGCAATAACCCAAGGTAATCAAGGTATAGGACAAACAAAGCTAGGTACAACCTTAAAGGGAAACAATTTAGACACATGCATATGCAGTAAATAATGTATTAAGAGTGTGTAGGTAGCAAGGATTGTCCATGCTATACTTGCCTCAAATCCACTATAATTACTCATTGTCTTCAGCTCTTGATCTTCAAGCTCTTCTCCTTGATAGCACTCAAAACACGTTCCTTCTAGTCGCAGCAATCATCGAGCACAACATGCTAAACAAGCAAACAAACAATATACAACTAAGAACAGCACACCAATCAATGGAAAAGCTTTAAAAGAGCGCGCTAAAGGATAGGGCTTGGTTCTATGGTCACGTGAGCGCAAGAAACGCTGAAAACGGAGCTACGGTTGAAAGGATACAACTATCAGAAGATTTGTATTATTAAATGACACCACTATATGCTTGATTGATTTTAACTAAAGAAAATCATAAGTAGAAATTATTTATAATTATTTATGT
Source organism: Echinochloa crus-galli (assembly GCA_900205405.1). Classification (NCBI taxonomy): domain Eukaryota; kingdom Viridiplantae; phylum Streptophyta; class Magnoliopsida; order Poales; family Poaceae; genus Echinochloa; species Echinochloa crus-galli. The sequence goes on from OAMR01000055.1 coordinate 305,429, forward strand.
ATAAATTTGGTCATGTCACATATTAATTGGAAATAAAATATGTGAGAGTGTATCTAATCGATTAACTTTATGAACCTGGTTAAATCAATATTATAATTAAAAATACATTTATATTAATATTAATCAATATTAACATTTACTTATGAAAAGCCGGAGTTTAACTCTAAATTGCTTTTAATTAGAAAGAGCTACTTGAGTAATCATTAATCAAATTAATATTGTTTTATAAAGCCGAGGTAAAGCTCTAATTAGTTGTTATTCTGAAAACATGATTAAATAGAATTAACCAAATTAATAGTATTATAGAAAACCGATATGTAAACCCTAATTTGCTTTTATTTGGAAAAGGCATTTAATAGCATTTAATCAACTTAATATTAAATAAAATTTCAGAAACAGATCACATAGTAATTGACAGTGCTAACGTGTAGTTTATGTCATTATGAATCTAACGCATCGAGAACGGGTTGAATCGGAGCTAAAACATGGATTTTATGCATAAAACAAGGTTGCAAGGATCTATTCGGGATTAGCTGTAACCGGCAGGGGTTAGTTTGGAAGATTTCGTAGACTCAGTGAACAGTCACTGGGAATAGGGGAAACCTCGGGGTTTGATATGTAAAATGGCTTCGGCTTGGGTTTATGAGCAGGAGTTTAATAGTTCCAGGGGGGTTTTCTGAGAAAACACCAAGACACAAGAATGGCTCTAGGGATTTCGCATTTTCCCGGGGACTCAACTGCAAAACCTCATCTTCTTCCTTGAGAAAACACCGAGGCGCTCGCCGGCGCTCCTGGGCGGCTTGGCTCGCCTGCGTCTGGGTGGCTGGAGGGCTTCGTCGAGGGGCGCAACAGAGAGGGAAGGATGAGGGTAATGCGAGGGGATGCTCACCATGCGCGGGGACGGGCGGCGCTGGCCGGGATTTGGCGGTCGGCGGAGCCAGCGGCCGGCGGCGAGGTGTGCTCGTGGTCGAGGGGCTCCGGCATCGTGTTGGCGACGAGGACTGGCGGCGGAGCTGCGTCTTGCTGCGGTGAACCTCGAGGTGGCGGTCCCCTTCACCGGCGTCGACTATGGCGGCCGGACGGAGGAAGCAGTGGACGGCGGCGACGGCTCCGCGTGGGGAAGCGGCTCGGGTGGGCATCCGATGACGGGGACCGGCCGAGGAGCTTCGTCACGGCGAGGAGGTGCTCGATGTGGCTCCCATTGGCTCCAAAGGGGCTCGTCGCCGGCGAATCGGCGGCCATGGCGGGCGGCGGCGCTGTGCTTGCCCATGGCGGCGGCACTGTGCGCAGAGGAGAGGGCGGCGGCTCGGTCTTGCGGAGGCCTGGCAGCGCGTGGATTAAAAGGGGCATCGCTGAAAACGGAGCAACGGTTGGAAAGATACAACTATCGGAGGATTTGAATTATTAAATGACACCACTATATGCTTGATTGATTTTAACTAAAGAAAATCATAAGTAGAGATTATTTCAAATAATTATGTTTGAATTTGTAAGACCGGGGTAAACCTTAATCATATTTTATTTATAATTATTTATGTATAAATTACACCAAATTAATTATTAATTGGAAATAAAATATGTGAGAGTGTATCTAATCGATTAACTTTATGAACCTGGTTAAATCAATATTATAATTAAAAATACATTTATATTAATATTAATCAATATTAACATTTACTTATGAAAAGCCGGAGTTTAACTCTAAATTGCTTTTAATTAGAAAGAGCTACTTGAGTAATCATTAATCAAATTAATATTGTTTTATAAAGCCGAGGTAAAGCTCTAATTAGTTGTTATTCTGAAAACATGATTAAATAGAATTAACCAAATTAATAGTATTATAGAAAACCGATATGTAAACCCTAATTTGCTTTTATTTGGAAAAGATATTTAAATAGCATTTAATCAGCTTACTATTAAATAACAATTCAGAAACATGTCACATGGTAATTGACAGTGCTAACGTGTAGTTTACGTTGATACGAATCTAACGCAACAAGAACGGATTGAATCGGAGCTAGAACGTAGATTCTATGTGATAAACAAGGTTTTAGGGACCTGGATGCAATTATCTATAGCCAGCAGGGGTTAGCTTGGAAGATTTCATAGACAACGTGAACAGTTGCTGAGAAAAGAGGAAACCTAGGGGTTAGATCTGTAAAAGAGCTCGGGTGGGTTTATGTGCAGAAGTTTAATAGTTCCAGGGGGGTTTCCATGAAAGACGCAAGACATATGAAATGGATCTAATATTAAGTGATTTCTCAGGGACCCAGACACGAAATGGTCATCTCCTTCCTCAGAACGGCAGTGGCGCTCGCCGGCGCTCCTGGGCGGCTCTGCTCGCCGGTGCTGGGGTGGGTAGGGAACCTAGGCGACGCGCGCAACAGAGAGGGAAGGGGGAGGGGTTCGCGAAGGGATGCTCACCGGCGGCGGAGGACACGCGGAGCGGCTTGAATCGCGCCGGCGGCGGAAGCAGAGGCCGGCGGCGGCGGCTCACGCGGGGGAAGCTCCTTCGGTGGACAAACGGCGACGAGAGCCGGCGGTGGAGATGCGGCTCGGCGAGGAGGGGCTCGTGGTGGCCTCGAATCCACCTGGCGACCGGCGGAGGCGGCGGAACGACGGTAATGGCGTCGACGGCGGCGCTTGACCTGCGGCGGCGGTGCTGCGCAGATGGCGGGGCTGAGGTGGAGGCTAGGGCAGACGGACGTGGAGCCTCGGGGCCTCGGGTTTTATAGGGGCACAGGCACCGCGGGCATCGAGGGTGGTGCGGCACGCACGCCGAGAAAACCGGCGGCGGCGGCGGCGCGCGTCGCGTGCGGGAGGCCGACTTGGAGTCGTGAGCCGCGCGTGGGGCTGGGCCGAGCGGGGATGCAGGGCTCGAGCGCTGGGCCGGCCTGGTGGGCCAAGCTGGGCCGGAAGCGGAGGCTGGCGGAGGGAAGGCTGCTGGGCCGCGTGGAGAGGGGAAAGCGGAGCGAGCCGACGCGGGGAAAGGAGTTGGCCGCGAGCTGCGCGAGGCTGGGCTGAGCTGGGGAGAAAGAAAGAGGAGCAGGCTCGGCCCGAGAAAGAGTTCAGGGAGGAAAAACGAACTTTGGCTAAAACAACTTTTCTAGACCTCCAGACAATAAAATTCAAACTCGAATTTAAATTAGATTTAAATTTATAGCCAGCAGGGGTTAGCTTGGAAGATTTCATAGACAACGTGAACAGTTGCTGAGAAAAGAGGAAACCTAGGGGTTAGATCTGTAAAAGAGCTCGGGTGGGTTTATGTGCAGAAGTTTAATAGTTCCAGGGGGGTTTCCATGAAAGACGCAAGACATATGAAATGGATCTAATATTAAGTGATTTCTCAGGGACCCAGACACGAAATGGTCATCTCCTTCCTCAGAACGGCAGTGGCGCTCGCCGGCGCTCCTGGGCGGCTCTGCTCGCCGGTGCTGGGGTGGGTAGGGAACCTAGGCGACGCGCGCAACAGAGAGGGAAGGGGGAGGGGGTCGCGAAGGGATGCTCACCGGCGGCGGAGGACACGCGGAGCGGCTTGAATCGCGCCGGCGGCGGAAGCAGAGGCCGGCGGCGGCGGCTCACGCGGGGGAAGCTCCTTCGGTGGACAAACGGCGACGAGAGCCGGCGGTGGAGATGCGGCTCGGCGAGGAGGGGCTCGTGGTGGCCTCGAATCCACCTGGCGACCGGCGGAGGCGGCGGAACGACGGTAATGGCGTCGACGGCGGCGCTTGACCTGCGGCGGCGGTGCTGCGCAGATGGCGGGGCTGAGGTGGAGGCTAGGGCAGACGGACGTGGAGCCTCGGGGCCTCGGGTTTTATAGGGGCACAGGCACCGCGGGCATCGAGGGTGGTGCGGCACGCACGCCGAGAAAACCGGCGGGCGCGGCGCGCGTCGCGTGCGGGAGGCCGGCTTGGTTGGCGTCGTGGGCCGCGCGACTTCGGCTTGGGGCCGGCGGGGAGAGAGAGAGCTGGGCTGGGCTCGGCTGGAGGGGCCCAAGAGCGGGGAAGGGAGGGGGCTGGGCCGAGAGAGAAGGATTGGGCTGGCTCGGGAAAGGAGGGAAGGAGGGGGACAGCTGGGCCACGAGGAGTTGGAGGAGCAGAAGAAGAACGGGCCAATACTTGAGGGAGCAAAAGTGGACTCAGACCGAAACAACTTTTCTGAAGCACGAAACAAGGCAATTCAAACTCGAATTTAAATTAGATTTAAATTCCGTTTGAACTACACACAACCAAAACTCAATGCAGCCAGCATGAATGCAACATGCAAAACAATTTATTTATATTTTGCAAATATTTTTTTATCATAAATTCCCTGTAAATTAAATAAAGCTTGAAAAATTTTAGAAAATTGAGAAAATTATTGTATTAATTGCGTTAAGAATTCACATCCCAGAATTTGAAAATTTTGGGGTGTGACACTTGTGCAGGTACAACTGGTTTGCCCGGAGGTTCGTGGGTGTTGGTCGTTTTGATGATCATGCTGCGCGTTCTAGCAATATCAAGTGTGTTGGCACATATTTATGTCAACATACTTTTTGGCGACTCCGCTAGGGAATAGAAGATCTTGGTTGTAAAACCGATCCAATCTACTCCAACAGTATCAAGGTCAAATTGTGATCTTGACAAGGGAAACATCATCACCGCGATGATGGAAGAGCTCATTGACGAAGAGCGGAAGCGATACCTAATTGCTGAAGAACACTTCAAGGCTCAATTCTTGAAGGGCTTCAAGAAGATCGCGGAGGCTTCAAGAAGATCGCGGAGGCTTCGTCAAGAGAGTTGAGGAATTCTCATGCCAGCTTTTAAGTTGGCTAACGATCAAGTTGAAGAGCTTCCTAAGGTAACTAGCGAATACTCTGATTGAATGCAATAAATAACTCGTATGATGGATGAAAAATTACATGCTGCACAAACTGTTGCTAGTGAGTTATTTGTTACTTTGGCTAGTGATATTGATTCACTTAAAAAAGGTAAAAGTAGTTTAGAAGAATCTAATTCTTTACCTACAATAGATCCTAGCTCGTCTGGTGTACTAAAAGATTTCAAAGATCCAAATTTAGGCATGCTGGTGCATCTTTATGCAGGACAGCCACGTCATCCTAGTTCGGTCAACGAACCGGTTAGACTGGTTTTTTATACCGGTCAGACCAGTTTTTCATACCGGTCAGACCGGTTTACCTAGTTCGGGTAAGACCGGTTCTGTGGGTGCTGGTGTAACAAATTGAATGATTTTGTCTAATTCAGTTGCTTCTGGTCCTACTTTTATGGCTCCTCGTACTACAGTTGTAGGAAGTGTACCTTTGGGATCAGATGTTTCTCATGGACCGATTCCGAATGTTTCTCAAACAATGGTGCATAACATGGCTTGTTTTACGCAAAATACAACCAATGGGAACTATCAAGCCGATTTCTCTAGATTCAAAGAGGATATGCCTAATACAATTAGAACTAAGCTTGGGATTGATATGAGTAGTTCACGTTTGTATCAAAAACCGTATCCTCCTGAATCTGTATAACCTATATAATTGGTACCCACTACAAGTCATGGTTAGATTTCTCTCAACATGCAAGATGTCCACGCCACCATCCACTAGATCTTTTCTCAACATGCAAGTTGTCCACATCACCATCCACTAGAGTCATGAATTTATTTCTTCTACTGATTTTCTGCGACTATGCATTATGTTAGTCTTTGCAAGTAGTCGAGTACTATGCTACAAATTTCTAAGTAGTTCTCTCAATAAAATGAATGTGTTTTTCTCTACAATTTGTTTGCAAAAAATAGCGCGATGCAATTATTGTCTTTGCAAGTAGTCGAGTACCAAGCTATAGATTTCTAAATAGTTCTCTCAATAAACTGAATGTGTTTTTCTCTACATTGTTGTTTGAAAAAATAGCGCAATGCAATCATTTTAGTGTTTCTACTTTAAAATTGCATCTTCAAATTTTGTAGAAATTCCCGCAGCACCTAGTTTGATTTAGTTACTTGTCCTAATGGTTGGCATGTTCCTGAATTTGTTAAATTCAATGGTGAAGATAATCGTACTACTTTGGAACATGTTAGTCAATACATTTTGCAATTAGGGGAAGCAGCTTTTTATGAGCCATTGCGTGTTCGCTTGTTTTCATTGACTTTAACTAGATCTTCTTTCTCTTAGTTTTCTTCGCTTGCTCCTAACTCTATTCAGAATTGGACTCAATTGGAGCGTAAGTTTCATGATCACTTCTTTAGCAGAGAAAATGAAGCTAAATTAACTGATTTAACATCGATTAGATAAGGCCGAGAAGAATCGGCCATAGATTACTTTAGAAGATTTAAAGATACAAAAAATCGGTGTTTTAATTTGGCAGTTTCAGAAAAAAGATTTAGCAGATTTAGCTTTTGCGGGCTTGCGATCTTATTTGAAAGAGAAATTAGAAGGTTTTGATTTTCTCTCTGTTAATCATTTAAAAATGAAGGTCATGAGTCTAGAGCTTAAACTAAAACATAGGAAAGAAACTGCTAAGCCTCATCGTTCCAATGTGCATGTTGTTAATAATGATTCTGATAGTTCGGATGATGAGGATAAAGAGATTTATGCTGCTGAATTTGTTTGGCCATCAAAAGCTAAACCTTGTTCTTGTCCTTCTTTGAAGCCGGTTCAAAAAAATCAGCGAGAGGAGATAAAATTTACTTTTGATGTTGCTAAGTGGGATCGAGTTTTTGATGAATTGCTTAATAATGGTTTTATTAAGCTTTCTCATGCAATACCGTCACCCGGTCATTTGAAAAATCATGCATATTGCAAATGGCATAATTTTTTTTCACATGCAACTAATGACTGCAATGTTTTCCGACGACAGGTACAATCGGCTATTAATGAAGGTCGATTAGTACTAGCTGAGATGCAAGTTGACAAGGCTCCCGCTGATTCGGTCAGAGCAAGCCGAAGGAGCTAAGGGAAAGAATGTGCTAGTTGGAGAGCCTAGACCGGATTAAATTGATAATAAAATCCCGGTCAGAAAAGTGATGCTTGGAAAGACTCTGTATGGTAAATAGTCTCTGAAGATTACTATTATTACATCAAGGCCCTGGGGTCAAGACAGTTGGTCAACAGAAAGTCGGTCCGCTAATCAGGCAAAACCGGTCAGACCGGTTTGTCCCAGGACCGACCAAGAACTTTCAAGCCTAGGCGCCCAACAGTGGGTACTTGGAAGATGAATAAGCCTAAAGTCAAAGGTACAGTTCTGAAACAGGGGCCTACCTTTAATCAGCTCTTGAACAAGTACACAAAGGCCATGCAAGTTGATCGGCTAGTAAAAAAAGAGATCTAGGTCACCACTACGTGGGAATGATTTTTTAGAGAAAAACAAGCGTCGTGACGATGTTACTACTTTGTTTTCCCCATAGAAGGTGTATGCTACTATGCCATGGGCACCTCTGGCGTCAAATTCTCCATATCCAACGTGGGAGCAAGGAATGTTGATGCAATGCTTTCCTATGCCACAACCACCTCAGGGTCTTATGGGGGACGGTTCTAGAATTTCAATGCATGACCGATTAGGCTCATTCCAATCAGGTCGGACGCCTACTGCCAAAGCGGTTAAACCAGTTTCAAACCGGTCAGACCGGTTTTGGTCTGAGAGAAGGCCAAATGTTCCTCCTAAGCAAGAATATCGTGTGAAAGAGAAGAAGGAGGAAGTAAAGTCTACAGTTGATCAGAAGCAAGTCAAAATTGATGGGTTTGTTACAATTGGTGATGTTCTAGTGGCTATGCAAGATTTCAGTAAGAAGCCGATAGTTATTGGAGATTCAGCTGCAATTGTAAATAAAAAACCTGTCATGGCAAATGATCATGAAGCTAGTAGTAGCAAGACTGCAATGAAGATTTTCCAGCCTAGATGGTGTCCTTCTGGTTTGACTCATACACAGAAGAGGAAATTGCAGCTCTTGCGAAATAAAGAGAAAAAGGAACAGGAAGCAGAGAAGCTGAGGGATGAATAGTTCAACAGATATAGACCTATGATTCCTCAGAACAAAACATGGCAGATCAAGTCAGTTGTGCAAACAGTAGCACAACCGGTCAGACTGATTTCAGAATCCGGTCAGAACAGTTTGGTCCAGCCTGCTGCAGAAGCGATCAGACCGGTGCCTGAAACCGGTCAAACTGGTTTGGAGTCAGAGGCAGTAAACAAGTCTGTTCCCATTACGAATGAAAATGCTACTTCACCAATTCCTCTAGTGGTTGAAGATGAAGAGATGGTTCACTTTGAAGCTTCTCCAGAGCATGGCAACATGGAAGTTAATGTTGTATATCTATCACCAGATTACTTTGTGATGCCGGAGGAGGATTCTCATCTTCAACTTGGGCCTCGTGATGCTGTGTTTCAAAATCCACAAGAATCAGATAACCATCTAAAGGCTTTGTACATGAGAGGGAACATCAATGGAAAGCCAATTTCACAAATGTTGGTTGATGGTGGAGCTATTGTGAATCTTATGCCATATGCTCTTTTCAAGAAAATTGGTGGAAAAGACAAAGAATTAATCAAGACAAATATGACGGTCAGTGGAGTCGGTGGCGGTGATCCTATCAGTGCTAAGGGGTTGGCCTACATGGAGTTGACCATTGGGAGTAAGACTATTGCTACGGCTGTCTTTGTCTCGGAGGTGCAAGGTAACTTTAGTTTAATTATTGGTCGTGATTGGATTCATACAAATCAATGCGTACCATCTACCTTGCATCAATGTCTTATTCAGTGGATCGGCGATGAAGATGAAGTTGTACATGGTGATACTTCCTCCTTTGTTGCGATAGCCAATTCCGATTCTATTAGTGCAAACGAGAACATTAAGTGTTTGTCGGGCTTGGATTTGACCGACTATGAGCTGATCAGTTACATCAAGGATGGTTTCATTCCTGCTACATTAAAGCCGATGGAAAATTGGTTCAATTACTTGCTGTAATTAATGGAGCAAACAAACCAACAGAGTTAAACCGGTCAGATCGCTTCTAGGAACCGGTCAGACCAGTTTAAGTCTGGACAGTGGCTTTTAGAGCGAATTGATCATCATCGAGCGCATACAGGAGGTATGTTCGAAGCTATTGAAGATATTGGAGATATGGATAAGCTAGGTCAAGGTTTTACATCAGCCGACCCTTTAGAAAAAGTAGATATTGGTCATGGTACTATTCCTAGACCAACCTTTGTAAACAAAAATTTATCGGCTGAGTATAAAGACAAGTTAGTTAATTTGTTGAAAGAATATGTCGATTGTTTTGCTTGGGAGTATCGTGAGATGCCTGGTTTAAGTCGTGATTTAGTTGAGCATCGTTTACCAATTAAAGCCGGTTTTAGACCCTTTAAGCAATTGGCTAGATGTTTTAATCCCACTATTTATGACCGAATAAAAGAAGAAGTTAATCATTTATTGGATGCTGGTTTTATTCGGAGTTGTCGTTATGCGGAGTGGATTTCTAATATTATTCCCGTTGAAAAGAAAGATTCGGGAAAACTTAGAGTTTGCATTGATTTTAGAGATCTTAACAAAGCCACTCCAAAAGACTTATATCCTATGCCCATAGCAGATGTTTTAATTAATGAAGCTTCTGGACATCGTGTTAGTTTTCTTAATGGTAATGCTGGATATAATCAAATATTCATGGCTGAAGAGGATATGCATAAAATGACATTTCAATGTCTAGGTTTTATTGGTTTGTTTGAATGGGTGGTTATGACTTTTTCATTAAAGAATGCTAGCGCAACTTATCAAAGAGCTATGAATTTAATCTTTCATGATTTGCTGGTGTTATCGTGGAAGTGTAAATTGATGATATTGTAGTTAAATCGGATGGCTTGGATCATCATTTAGCCGATTTGAAACTTGCTTTTGGTGTTTCGTCTGAGAAGTTTCTTGTGTTTATTATTCACAAGAATGGTATAGAAGTTGATCCCAAGAGAATTGAAGCTATGAAGAGAGTTGAAGCTCCTAATTGCAAAAAGGATTAGCAAATGTTTCTAGGCAAGGTAAATTTCTTGAGAAGATTTGTAATTAACTTGTTTGGAATGGTTGATGCTTTTACTCCTATCCTTCGGTTACAAGACGAAGCCGATTTTACTTGGGGGGGCAACACAACAGGAAGCTTTTGAGAAAATCAAAGAATATTTGTCGTCACCGCCGGTGCTTAGGGCGCCTAAGAGAGGAATTCCTTTTAGACTTTATGTAGCTGCTGAAGATAAAGTTATTGGAGCTGTTTTGACTCAAGAAATTGGTGATAAGGAGTATGTAATGCAGAAACAAGGTATAATGCTTGTACTCAGTTGAGGCATTATTTATTATCTAATACTTGCATCATGTTATGTCAAACCAATGTGATTAAACATATGTTGCAAAAACCGATTTTAACCAGAAGGACCAGTAAATGGGCTTATGCTTTAGTTGAGTATGATTTGGTTTGTGAACCTCTGAAATCTATGAAAGACCAAATCGTAGCTGATTTTATTGTTGAACACCGAATTGATGACACTTACAAATTCGACGTCGGCCATGTTACTTGTACACCATGGAAGTTATATTTTGATGGATCGGTTTGTGATGACGGGCAAGGAAATGGTGTTGTTCTTATTTCTTCAAGTGGTGCTGTTCTTGAGTTTTCAAACTGGTTGGAGGAGAAACGTACTAACAATCAAGTTGAATAAGAAGCCCTTCTATTTGGCTTGGAATTTTTGCAAGACATGAGGGTAAAACATGTTGACGCTTTTGGTGATTCACTTCTGCTGGTACAACAAGTATCTAAGGTATGCCAATGTTATAATGCATACATAAATGCATATCTTGATAGATGCCTTGATATTATATCTTCTTTTGATGAGTTTACAATCAAACATATACCGAGAGAAGAGAATGACAAGGCTAATGCTCTGGCTCAGGAAGCATCTGGTTATGTTATCATAAAAAACATTTTTATCTTCGAAAACCGATGCAAATAAAAGCCAAGACACAGGTTCTGGATGAATCGGTCCAACTGGTTTCACAAACCGGTCTGACCGCAAGCACCGGTCTGACCGTTCAGAAATCGGTCTGACCGCTTCATCTACTAACAGTGGTAAAAATATTTTGGACGATGTTAATGACTTGAACGATGAGGATCAGGATTGGAGAGAACCTATTATTTCGTATTTGAAAGATCCTGGTTGCGGTGCAGAAAGAAATATTCAGCGCATATCTTTTAAATATGTTTTGATTGACGATGAACCTTATCGTCGTACCGCCGAAGATTTGTTGTTGAAATGTCTAAACTCGGATCAGGCTAGAGTTGCTATGGGAGAGGTTCATGAAGGTATATGTGGTACGCATCAATCGGCTCCTAAGATGAAGTGGTTGCTTAGAAGGCCTGGTTTTTATTGGCCTACTATGATGGCGGATTGCTTCAAGTATTATAAAGGATGTGAAGAGTGTCAGTGGTTTGGAGATTTACAATTGGTTCTTGCTGCGTTATTGCATGCTATTATCAAGCCATTGCGGTTCCGAGGATGGAGATTGGATTTTGTTGGACAAATCAATCCTCCGTCATCGAAAGGACATCATTTTGTGTTGGTTGCTACATATTATTTTACTAAATGGACTGAAGATATTCCCTTGAAGAATATGACACATAGAGAGGTAATTGAGTTTATTACACAACATATTATTCATAGATTCGGCATTCCTCAAACTTTCACAACTGAAAGGACCGTGATGTCACCTAGAGGGGGGTGAATAGGTGATTCTGCAAATTTCCAACACTTAAAACAAATTGTCAGCTCAACACCGGATACTCCGAGGGTATGCCGGATACTCCGGGTTTAAGACCGGAGACTCTGCTACACCTCTGGATACTCCGGATCAACCTTAACTGGAAAAACAACCAAGTCAGAACCAAAACCGGTCAGACCGGTTTGTGAAATCGGTCAGACCGGTTTCTGACTGAGAAACACAAGTAAGTACCCTCTTTTCGAGCTCTAGCACAAATGCAACTTGATGTAGTACTTGTGTAGATGATTTCTATCAGGTCCAACTAGTCCCTGCACACAAGATAAGCACAACCAAGTAGATCGAAGTGGAAGCAAATATATGTGCTAGAAAGGAAATTGTGAGGCAAACCAAATTGGAGACGCAGCGAATTGTTTCCCGAAGTTCGGATTCACTATTTGCCCAAAGGCTGTCCAAAAGCACAGCGAACCCTACGTCTCCGTTGAGGAAGCCCCTAGTGACCCAAAGGTCGAGCTATCTCCTCGGTTCCACTAACTTGATCTTTTCCCCGAAGGAGGCAAGACCACACCTGCACAAACAATCCGTGGCACACCACAACCTTGGTGGCTCACCGGCGACGCCTAGCCGTCTAGGAGGCTTCACCTCCAAGAGTAACAAATGCTTCAATGAGTTGCTAGACCTCAACCGCGAGTGCTCAAGCTATGGATTCACTATTCACAGAGTTGTCACACCCCAAAATTTTTGGATTTTGGGATGTGAATTTTTAACGTAATTAATACAATATTTTTCTTAATTTTCCAAGCTTTGTATAATTTACAGGGAATTTAGTATAAAAAAATTGTTTTCTAAATTAAATTAAAACAATATAGGTTTAATATTGAGTGCCTTGCATTCATGCTGGCTGCATCGAGTTTTGTTTGTGCGTAGCTCCAATAAGAATTTAAATCTAATTTAAATTCGAGTTTGAACTGCGTTTGTTGGAGCCCTAGAATGGTTGTCTCAGTCAGAGTTCATTTTTGCCCCCCGATCTTTCTCCCTTGGCCGCTTTCCCCCCTTCCCTTCTTGTTTCCCGAGCAGCCCAACCCACCACTTCCCCTCGTGGCGGCCCAAACTCTCGCGCCGGCCCAGTACCGCGGCCGATCTCCTCTCCCTCCTCCGCTTGGTTCCCAGCCCTACTCTCCGCGCCAGGCCCAGCTTCGCGGCCCAGCTCCCTCCGGCCCAGCGCGCATTTGCGGCCCAGCTCGCCTCTCGCTCGGCCCACCGCCCCGAGCCAGCTCCAGCGCCCAGCGCTCGGCCCAGCGGCACCGCCGCGCCGGCGCAACACACCGCGGCCGCCTTCCCTCTCTCCCCTCTCACTGCCCTGTGGGCCCCGACCGTCAGCTCCGTCTTCCTCGCGGAGACAGGCCGGCGGCACTGCCGCCTTCTGCTCGACGCGAACACCTCCAGGGGAGTCGCAAGGAGGTAAAGTGCCTAACCAATCCATCCCTGGCCTCCTTTCTCCTTTGGTACGCGTCCACTAACTCGCCGTCATTGCTCAGCCCGCCGAGTCGCCGCTCCTCGTCGTCCGCACCCCCCCGCCGCTTCTCCGTCGTCGTGATCTACTCAGGTGAACTCGCCATTCCCCGCTGTAGCCGTAGGACCAAACCCCGTGGAAAATGGAGGTCGCTAGCTCGAGTTTGGCGCGTCTCCGGCGAGCCTCCGCCGCCGGCCGAGCGGCGCCACCGCACCCCTGACGCCGTCGGCAGCCTTTTCCCCCTGACTCGATCTGGATCGTTGGATCCAGATCCAGCGGTTCCTGTCGCACCCCAGCCGCTGAGTCAAAGCCGCCCATAACGGTCAACCCCTGGTCAGCCGAACCATCTTGCTAAAGAGCCCTCCTGTTTCTCCCAAATCAATCAGCAGTCCACTCCATTGCAAAAGTAATTGCGCATAGGTCCTTTTCTTCGCCAAAAGCCCCCTGAACTTTTAAATATTAGTGCGCGCCGTCCTGACCTGGCAGTTTTTGCGCGTTAACCCTCGGGTTTTAACGCATAACTACGTATAGGTCCTCGATTTTTCACAAATAAGCCCCCAAAACTTAGAAACGTTGTAACTTTCTCGTTTTAACTCCGATTAGTGTGATTCTTGCGCTCACGTGTTCGTAGCGAAGCGTTGAATAGTTTTTAAGCCTTCTTTTATTCTGTTTCTACTATTTGGTGTATTGTTCTTAGTTATTCTTGTTTGTTTGCTTGTATGTTTGTGCCGATGATTGCTGCGAGTAGATGAGTGCCATCTAGAGATTTCAAGGAGAAGAGTTTGAAGATCAAGAGCTGAAGACTATGAGTGATTGTACTGGATTTGAGGAAAGTTATAGCATGGACAATCCTTGCTACCTACACACCCTTTAATCATTTATTCCATACATGCATGTGTCTAAATTGATGTACCTTTAAGGTTGTACCTAGCATTTGTTTATCATGTCCTTGTTTACCTTGGGTTTATGCATACGGGTAGAATCCTTGCTATGCGCAGCTACTGTCACCTCTTTTTAATTGTTAAATTTGACATAATGGTTTACTTCAATATGGTGATTAAAACTTGCTTTTTAGCAACATGGATCAGGGAGCTAGAGCATGTGTGGTGTGCTTTGCTCTAGTGTCTCTCCCTAAGGACTGGTTTTTAAAGCGGCAACCCAGGAGCCTGTCGCCACCGCTAGAACTATAATGGCTCTGGTCTTGGACAAGTAGCTTGTACGGCTCTAGCTTGATAGTGGTTACCGAGGGGCCAACGGCGTTAGTGGAAGCAAGGTGAAAGGGTGTTTTTCGATTCCACCGAGGACGGGCGATCCGTCGGCTAGGTCCCGTTAGACCCAGTCCTGTGTTGGGAGTCTCAGCGATTGAGAACTCCGCACGTTGCGCATTGTTGGGTGCGATGCCCGTGCTCTGGACGCCATCGACCCCCTCATGGTGTGACTCCGTGGGCGTACGTCAATCTCGGTGCCTAAGTTCTCACCGCCTTGTTACACTAGCGGCTACTGTCTTGTTAGGGTGTCTCTTGTGAAAGCCTCGTAGCGTCCCTATGCAGTCACACCTCGGAAGTGTTGATGTGCGTGGTTGGGTGCAAAGTTCCTTTGAACTTTTACGCGACTGGTGGGTAAAGGGCGAAACCTCTGCAGGGTGTACGATCTATCATGATAGCCTTGCTCAGGGTCACGAGCGGCCTGGATCCTTTTTGATTAGAAGATGATGTTTATTTATGCTTAATGTCACTTACACTTTATTAGGGTTGCAACTAGGTTTCATTCACCTGTAGTAACTTGGATAATGCTAAAACGAACCAACTAAAAGTGCTAATGCAGTTAAGCCGTGTCTAGCCCTTTTTGAGCCTTCATAACCCGTGCTATACATGCTAAGTAATTCTGTTACTTACACTTGCTATTATTATCATTTTGGGCAAAATCCCGGACGGGTAACAGATTGGAGTCAGGCTAACTATGAGGTGGAGTTTCCTCGGTGTCCCCGTGGACTTGAGGCTCTACCTGTGAAGATAGTTATTAAATAGCTTTCCGCTGTGTTTTTGGTAAACTCTGATGCAAAACTATTTTATTCGAGCATATGTACTCTGTTTTACCATATTTGTAAGCTATATGTGTTCTGTGGACTTCCTGGGCACACATACAGTAGCATTCGGGTTTCTGTGTAAATCCGGGTGTGACAAGAGTTAGCTAGCTCTCTAGCTCTCTATTGCTCACACACAAACCCTCTCTCAACCCAATCCAAAGATATGAACAAATACAACCAACTCTCACAAAGAGAGGCTTGGGGAGAGCTTGCTGGTGCTTGAAATGCTTCTGGACGCCCAAGGGACCAAAATGAACCAGCAGCCCTCAAAGGTGAGGGCAAGGGGGTATAAATACCCCACACCACAAAAACTAGCCGTTATGCCCGAGCAAAACCGGTCACACCGGTTTCCAAAACCGGTCACACCGCTTTTCAAACGAAACTAGCAGTTACACTCCTAAGCACCCAAACCGGTCATACCGGTTTCCCAAACCGGTCAGACCGGTTTGGGACCTTCCAGCACACTCAACACCAAAACACTCCTTACAAAGGCTATCTCTCATGGGTTGACCTGTGAGCACTTTTTGGTGTGTAGTCAAACAACTAAAGTTGCATCCCTCTTGATAGTACGGCATTCCTATACTCAAGATAGCAACTGTCTCTTATACACATCTAGATGTGTATAAGAGACAGTAATTGGGTTACAACCGGG